>PKMM01051778.1:0-82226 GCA_002933915.1 Eutrema heterophyllum
AGACAACGTCTGTCTTATTTGGAGACATCAATCCATCAAATCCAACCAAGATTTGGGGCATATTGGAATCAAGGTGGTAAAGTGGTGGGTGCATTTATGAAAGGAGGTAGTGGTGATGAGAACAAAGCCTTGGCTAAAGTCGCCAAAACTCGACTTGTTGCAGAGAGTCTGGACGAGCTGACCAAACAAGGCATTTCTTTTGCCGCTAAAATATAAGAGAGAGATGGAGAGAAACAGAATACCAACGCACTCACCTTTTTATGTTACAATAAGGTTTTACATGTTAATTAAGTTGTGTGTTTGTAATGCCTCTTTAAACTACATAAGAGTCTGTAACAGAGGAAACCTGAACCACATTCACATCTTAATAGTCAGCATTAAAAGTTTATTATAAGAGTCTTGCAGAACCTCCATTAGAGGAAGCAGAAACAGAGCAAAACAGCGATCAAGAAAAGACCAGTCACCTCTAGCAACCAGGAAGGAAAGCCAGACGCAACATAAGCTTGATGTCTATCGCCAACACATGATCTCTAGGGGTCTAATTTATGACGATTGTATCTATTATTAGTCTTGATATATATGTGCAACCTTCGAGATTTTGGATCAAAATATTAATCCTGATTAATCTTACTACAATTCATTGCCGTTAACAATTGATTCGCTTTGATCGATTAAGTTAAACCAGTTTTATCCATTTTTGTCAATTCAATCGGATAAATTATAGCTTTTTAGCCAATTCGATCGATTAATCTAAGATAAAATACTCTCATAATTTTGGTTCGATACATGATAACATTAAAAAGAAATTAGCCAAATATATTTTTTTACAAAAATTATAGCGAAAAAAAATTAACCATAATATATATTTTTAAAGAAATTACGATAAAAATCAAAATATCAATGGAAAAGTAAATCGTTCAAATACCAATTCTAAAAATGTCAAGATCATAATAATGAAAGAATTAAAATTCGAATAATGAAAAATAACAAATTAGACTAACAATTTAGATAAGTGTATAAAATTAGAATTAGGGACAACGAAATATTATATCATTTGAATATTTTTTTTTTTAAAAATTAAATAAAATTGGATAATAAAGAAAAATGTTAGCCCAAAAATCTCACAGTTTCTTTCCTAATTTCACAAGAATTATTATACTACCTTCAATGAAACTGATTATCTACAAGTCCATGTAATTATCAATTATAACTTCTATTTAAAAATAAGAAGAACAAAACCGGAAGAAGAATAAGAAGTCAAAGGAGACGAAGACGCATAAGAAGAAAAAGGAAAACAGTAAAAAAAGACGACGAATAAGTCGAAAAGACAAGGAAGAAGACGAAGACAAAGTCATATAAAACCCGGAAGAAAAAAGAAAGATGGATAACACAAAATAATGAAGAAGGATAAGAATAAGAAGATGTGAAAATTGAAGAAAAAGAAGAAAACCAAAATAAGAGGAATAAGAAGTTGGAAAGGTCAAAGACGAAGAAAAATAAGAAAACCGGAAGATGAAAAAAGAAACGAAGTAGTAGAAGAAGAAGAAAACCGGAAAATGATGTAGAAGAATTGTAGAAAAATGTGAAGATGAGGAGAGTGACGAAGAAAAAACAGAAGAATAAGAATTCAAATAAGACAAAGAATATGAAGCAAAAGAGGAAGAAGAAGAGGAAGTCAGAGAATACGAATATGGTGAAAAAGAAGTCAAAGACGATGAAAAAGAAGAAGGAAAATACGAGGAAGAAGATAAATCGAAAGATAAAGAAGAGGAAGCAGATGAAGACAAAGTAGAAGAGGAAGCAGATGAAGACAAAGTAGAAGAGGCAAAAGACGAAGATGAGATAAGTAAGAATAATAGAAAGAAGAAAAATCAGGAGAAAGAAGACGAAGAAAAACCGGAAGAAAGATAAAAAGAAGAAGTCAGAAAAGACAAATACGATAAAGAAGAAAAATTAGAAGTCGGAGACGATGAAGAGGAAGAAGGAAAAGACGAGAAAAATGAAAAAAGGAGAGGGGGAGAATGACGAAGCTGATGAAGAAGAATTCGGAAAATACGAGGACACATAGGTTAAAAATGAGAAAGGAGACATGAAGATGAATATGCAAAGTATGAGAAGGTGAAGATGCGGAAGGAGACTAAGAAAAATCAGAAGAATAAAGAACCAGAGAAGACAAAGATCATACAAATGCGATGGATGAGGAGAAGTCGAAGAAATTCTTTAAGAAAAGCCCGAAATCTACAAGGAAACAGTAGTTGAAAATGGCAACGACCCATGAAAGGACCCAAGTTATACTGTAACATTTTTCGAGGAGAAAATGGCAACGACCCACGAAACATATCGATGTATGATCACAGAAATTTCATGGATATTAGTACTAAACTGGTTCCAAACTCTATTTGAAATGCTTGAGGAAAGGTATAGAAGGTACAAAGAAAAAGTGGTTGAAACGATGAAGATTTTTTGACGCGAAGAAATATGTTATTAATATGAAGAAGAAAAAGAAGAAGGAAGAGATGGCGAGGATGCTTGAGGGTAAAATAAGAGAACAAAAGAGAGAAGAATAAGGAAGAGATGGCCAATAACATAAACACTCAGTTAATAAGGAAAGTACTTGAATTTACTAAGTGCTTAGAGAAACAAGCATTGCTCGAGGAGAAAATGGCAACGACCCACCAACCATATCGATGTATGATCAAAGAAATTTTATAGATATTAAATTCGACACTATTGAACCGGTTCTAAACCATGTTTAAAATGCTTGAGGAAAAACACATAAGCTACAAGGAAACAGTGGTTCAAATGATGAAGATGTTTTGACAGCGAAGAAATGTGTGATTGATAAAGAAGGAGAAGAAAGAGATGGCGAAGTTGCTTGAAGGTAAACTAAGAGAACAAAAAAGAGAAGGAGAAGTAGAAGGAAACAAGACTAAACCCATATATTGTGAAATTTGTCTTTGATGAATAACAAGATGAAGAAGAAAAACATGCTTGAGATTCTCAAGGAAGAACCAAGGGAGATCCAAGTTAGGAATCTAGAGAGAGAGAGAGAGAGAGAGAGTGAGAGAGTTAAAGTCTATCCCCGTTAGTTCGTCTCATCGGTGTTTCTAACTTTTTGTTTAATTTGGTTGATAAGAAAGTCAAACCCTTCAAGGACATGTATTGTAGTTTTTTGGTAATGGTGGTCTTACTTTTTTATTTTTATATGTATCTCTATTTTTAAAAAAAAATTCTAATGTAAGCTTCTTAATCAGCTATAATTGATAGACTCGTTATTATGCGTTTTGGCATATCTTTGATCATGACTTCAGAACAAACCTATTTTGTTTGCTTGGATATGTAATATTAACTCTTAAATATTGTGTTAATAATGAGAGTACTTGAAAATCCAGAGTATTTAGAGAAACAAACATTTTTCGAGGAGAAAATGGCAACGACCCACGAAACATATCGGTGTATGATCAAAGAAATTTCATGGATATTGAATTCGACAATACTAAACTGGTTACAAAACCTGTTTGAAATGTTTGAGGAAATGTATGGAAGCAACGATGAAACGATGAAGATTTTTTGATGACGAAGAAATATGTGATTAATATGAAAAAGAAGAAAGAGGAAAAGATATCAATGATGTTTTAAGGTAAACTACAAGGACAAAAGAGAGAAGGAGAAGTTGAAAGAGACAAGAGTAAATATATCTATTGTGGAATTTATCTTTCATGAATGTGAAAAATAAGAAGAACATGCTGGAGTTTCTCGAGGAATAACCAAGGGAGATCTAAATTAGAAACCTAGAGAGAGAGAGAGAGTAATGGAAACTGATAATGGAAGATTTTGATACAAAGTTGAATACGGCGAGGAGGAAGACAAAGATGAGACAAAAAACATCGGAAGAATAAGAAGTCAGAGAATATGAAGATGATGAAGAATGAGAGTGAACAATAAGAGGACGAATAAAAACCAGAAGAAGAAAATGAAGACAAACCTGAAGAAAAAAGAAGAAGAAGAAGCCAGAGAAGACGAAGCCAATAAAGAAGAAGAGAAACAGAAGAAAAAGAAGAAGATGAAGGAGAAGAAAGAGAAGGCAGCGAAGAAGGAAAATGATGAAGAAGCGGGAGAAGAAAAATGGGAGAAAATGACGAAGAAAAAACGGAAGAGTTAGAGAGAGAAAATATATGAATTCAGAGAAGACGAAGATGATGAAAAAGAAGAAGGAAAAGGCGACGAAGAAAGAAAATTGAAAGATAAAGAAGAGTAAGAAGACGAAGACTAAGACGATGAAGAAAAAGTTGGAAAAGACGAGGAAGATTACATAGACAAAAACAAATTAAAAACCATATGTGGAATAAGAAGGTAGATGAGACCAAGACGTTGAAGAAGAAGGAGGAGGAGAAAGGTAAGGATTTGGAGAAGGAGTTGAAGAAGACAAAGGTGAAATATAAATAATAATAAGAAGAAGACGAAGCAGAAGAAGTTGAGGATGAAGACGAGACGAAGAAAAACCGAAAGAGTAATAAGCCAGAGAAGACGAAGACGATAAAGAAGGAAACTGGAAGAGAAAGACGACGACAAACCGAAAGAGAGAGAAGAAGAAGAATTTTTGAAGAAAACAAAGATGATAAAGAAGAAGAAGTAGAAGTCAAAGACGATTAAGAAGAAGAAGAAGTAGAAGTCAAAGACGATTAAGAAGAAGAAGAAAAAAAACGATAAAGAAGAAGAAGGAAAAGACGAGTAATAACCGATTAGAAGGAGTGACACTTACGACAAAATGGAGAGAGTGTTCCGGCAATGGAGATATAAAAAAGAATTAGTCAGAGAGAGAGAACCGTTTGTAATTACAATATGTGAGTGAATGAAACATTATTCATTATTTTCTCGTGGTCTATGATTGCCATTACTTTATTTCCTTTTTTTTGAGGGGGGGGGGGGTTGGTCGAAAATCTAATATTGTTGTTTTATTTGTGTTTTGTTTTTTTATCAGTAACAAAGTTAATAACTTAATGATATGATTAGTTTATGAAACCTATCTGCCCGCGCATGGTGCACTTCGGTCTAAAGGCCGTATAGTTCTTAATAGCATCAAGTGGAATTGCTGCATTGTTGCTGCAGGGAGGCCGAACGGCTTATTCTATATTTGGGATCCCGATTGTTGTCAACGAGTATACATTGTGCTCAATAAGTGTTGTGTCACACCAAGCATAATTACTTGAAGTAGCTAGCCTTATTATTTGGGACGAGGCTCCAATGACGAACAAGCATTGTTTTGAGACGCTCGACCAGACCATGCGTGATATAATAAAGTATAATAAGGTATTTGGTGGTAAAGTGGTTGTTTTCGGAGGAGATTTTAGGCAGATGTTACATGTTATTGTCGGTGGTAACAACTCAGAGACTATTTTGGCAACCCTGAATTATTCTCCTATTTGGTCTAACTGCAAGCACCTGGAGCTAAAAATGAATATGAAACTTCTTTGTGGCACTGGTAGTGTTATAGATCAAGAATTAAGAGAATTTGCAAAGTGGATATTGGATATCGATGATGGAAAAATTAATGAGCCTAATACGGGAGAAGTTGAGATCGATATCCCATCGGATTTATTGATAACTGAAGATAGTGATCCCGTGAAAAATATTGTAACTGAGGTTTACGGTCGAACGCATGCAACGACATGTGACCCTAAATTTTTCCAGTAAAGGGTTATACTGAGTCCCCGTAATCAAGATGTAGATGTTATAAATGATTTATGTTGTCACAGCTCGCAGGTAATTATTGTGTGTTTTTGTGAACGTGTATGATTCTTGACTTCAATTCGATATAACTTTTTATTTTTTACTTCAGGTGACGAACATAAATATCTTAGTTCTGATAGCATTGATACTTCGGACATAAGGAAGATCGATGATATGACTTATACTCAAGAATATCTAAAAAGTATCAAGGTATTCGACTTGCCAAATCACTGTATAAAGTTGAAGATTGGTGCTCCGATCATGTTGCTTAAGGAACATTGACCCTAGAGGCGGTTTATGTAATTGGACAAGATTGCTTATTACTTAGTTAGCAAACATGTTATCGAGACTAGCCTTATAAGGGGTGATAAAGTCGGCAAAAATGTTCTCATACCTAGAATGTTTGTTTCGCCTCCGGAAGTAAGGTTCCCCTCTAGAATGCGGCATAGACAATTTCTCATTGCTATAGCGTTTGCTATGACGATTAATAAAAGTCAGGGTCAAACTCTGCAAAAAGTTGGGTTGTACTTACCTAAGCTGGTGTTTTGTAATGGTCAGGTTTATGTTGCTGTCTCTAGGGTTACGTCGAGAGAAGGATTGAAGATTCTAATACTGATTCCAATGGGAAGCCACAACATAAGACAATGAACGTTATCTACAAAGACGTGTTTCAGAATATCTATAAGAACTCGCGTTTGTCGTAGTTTTATTTTGTTTGTGACTTTTATACATTTCATTGGTTTTGGTTTTCATGTTTTTAATTTTGGAATTATTTAGGACTTTTATTGTTGCTCTATTTTCATGAAATAATTGTTTTATTTTTATTCGGTTTGAGATAGTTAATCTTTGTGTTATGTTTATTCGGTTTTAAGATATTAACCCGCACCTTAAGGTGTGGATTAGACACCGATCTCCTAATTATTGTACCAGAAGAAAACAAATATATATTGTCTATATAAAACTTTTTCATTTTTAAATTAAGATTTAATAGTTTTTTAATTTTATTAATTCCTCTATTAAACAAACCGACATCAAACAAGAATGCTTGTGGGATAATTATTGAACCACTAGATTGATTTTTTTAAAAAGTTTTTCTTATTAATAAAAAGGGTAAAATACAATTTTTGCATATTTTTAAAATATATCACTTTTGACTTTTTGTGGTCTCGTAATTATTGCGACAGAAGAAAACAAAAATATAGTGGCGATGCTCTAAAATAGAACACATTAAATTTTGCTTTCAAATATAGCACAACTCATTCAAATTTCAAATAATAACATAAATTGATATAAAAATATTTGAAAACTTTTTTTAGAAGGGAAATTTAAAGCATAAATTAGAATGGGAGAACCCAAATATAAAGTTTTTTACTTTGTTTGTAATTTTTTAAATATAAATATATTTTTACAAAATGATTTGTGTTATTTTTGGAACTTTAATATTTTGGTGCTAGGTTTAGAAAAAAAACTAAATTTTATGTTATTTTAAGGAATTTCTCAAAATATATCGTCTATATAAGAATTTTACATTTTTAAATTAAGATTTTAATAGTTTTTAAAACTTTAATTTTTAAATTAAATAATTAAATTTTTAGAATTTTTGTAAAACTAACTAAAATTATAATATAGTTAATATAAATGATAGTGGATCGATCGCAAAAACATGTATAAACCTGATTTTCTTTTTCAAGAAATAGTCCTCCGCCGAACTAATACAAAAAGTTAGTTCTTATGGTGATGTTGTAATCTTGGTTTAGGATATTGAACTGGGATTGCTTCTAAAGGGGCTTGGATCATTTTTTGTGAGCGATTTATCAAAGATGAAGAACTTCTCGGATGAAGGTTATGGATCGGTTCCTCGAGCTTACATCTTGTGCAAAGAGGACAAAGCTATTCTAGAAGAACACCAAAGATGGATGATTAATAATTTTCCGGTGAATTTAGTTATGGAGATGGAAGAAACAGATCATATGCCAATGTTCTGCAAGCCTCAGCAACTCTGTGATCATTTGGTGGAAATCGCAGACAAATTCGTTTAAAGAATCTTGATGAAATTAAACGTATTGGATTTGATACAATAAGGGTTTGTTGCATATGGATAAATGAATTCAAATAGGCGGTACAAAGTTTACAAAGAAACATTGTGGGTGGTGGGCTTAGCATAGCCCTCACCCTAGTTCAGGCCCAAATCAATTTCGACCCATAAAAATTAAAAATTATGAAGGCCCAACTCAGCCCAAACCGCCAGCCGACCAAGAAAAAATCTGAGCCCACCACGTGTCTAAGCCACATGTCGACCTGTTGACCACCGACCTGGAGGCACGGATGAGCGACACGTACTTACTTTTCACATGTCCCGACCGACTTATTCAACTATAAATAGAAGACCACCATCATTATTCGGAACGATCCCCGAAAAAAAGGAGGAGAGCTAAGACAATAGACTAGCTGCTCCGCCCAGATGGACGACATGAGCTGTCTCCCAGATGGACGACCTGAGCTGTCTTCTAGATGGACGATCTGAGCTGCCTTCCAGATGACGACCTGAGCTGTCTTCCAGATGGACGACCTGAGCTGCTTTCCAGATGACGACCTGAGCTGTCTTCCAGATGGATGACTTGAGCTGCCTTACTTTTCGATTAGGAGAGATGGCTGAGTGGACTAAAGCGTTGGATTGCTAATCCATTGTACGAGTTAATCGTACCGAGGGTTCGAATCCCTCTCTTTCCCTTTCTCCTTTTGATGATGTGTAATAGATAAAATCCTAATAAAATTCGAGCATTTCCACTAATTAAATAAAGTAATAAAAGATCTTTCTTTTTTATTCTTCACGTCCCGGATTACGTCCTGGATCATTAGATAGGAATCCAAATAGGGATACTACTATTTCTTAACAATGAGATGAGGCAATCTACGAAGGAAAGTAAAAAAAAAACGAAATTTAACCCTCTGTTTTCTTTATTTTATGTCAGACCAATCACTTCTTTAACTTCTTTAAACGATTCTGTACTAGCCTATTTTTATATTTTTTTATTTAATATTTCCACTTCAAATATATCGATTTTTTTTCTTAGAGAATTGTGATTAGAATATGAATCCAAATGTAAAAATGTAAAATAACAAAATGCTATAGAAAAAGAAAAAAGAAAAAACCTTATATATAAGCTAGTCATACCATTTGATTATATTGACAATTTTAAAAAACCAGATGGACGACCTGAGCTGTCTCCCAGATGGACGACCTAATACATGTAATGTGAACTACGATCGGCTTGATCCCACTATGAGGGTACGTAGGCAGCTTTCTAAGACGCATCTGTGATCTTAACAAAACCCATTCACCCATCTCCTGGTTCGTCGCTCATCCTTGCCGACCTACCATCTCGTCTGCCGACCTCAACGCCAATGCTTACTCAGCTCATCGTCGCCGAGACAAGGCGATGTCCACATCGATCTTGTATCGAACCTTGGTGGTTAGGCGACCTACCTGGTCCAATGACCACCTCGGGCGTATCCGTGACGATCAATTTGAGTCCCGCTCTATAAATGCACTGTTTGGCGGGCGTGCTAAATCCGGTTCGAACAAACATCATAAGATTATAGTTTTGCAATCTACTATTATAATTTTTTGTGGTATGTATGCGATATGTCGATAACCATAGATATGTATTAACTAGGGATGTTTAAAAGGGCGGGCCTGGCCCGTTTAGGTCCGAGCCCGTTTAGTCCCGCCCGTTTAGCCCCGCCCGTTCAGCCCCGCCCGTTTAAGTGTGTGTCTGCTTAAGTGTGTTCCCTTTAATGCCCGTTTACATTAAAGCCCGCCTGGCATATATAGACCCGTTTGGGCCCATTTATTTATTTTTTTGCTATTTGAATTTTTTTGTTTTTGTTTATTAGCTTTATTTTATTTTTATACAACTTAGACCAAAAAAATAACATAAAAACTAATATATTAAAATAATTTACTTGATTTTTTTAAATTAATAACTTTGCATCTATTTGGCATTGTATAATATAACTCAACTACAAATTTAAAATATGTTTGATTTCACGTAAATTATAACTCAATGAAAAAATGTTCGATACAATATAGCTTTCCCAATATAGTATATCAATTTGGATGAATCATGTTTATTAATTAAGCTTTAAAATAGATCGACAAATTAAATATGTTGCTAATTTTGCATTTTTCTTAAATAAGACAATTTTGCAGGAAATGTTTTAAAATCAAAATATAGTATAATATCATATATATATTATTTGGTGTTATGAATATCCTAAAATAATCAAATTAGTAATGTTTTTAAAGGAATCTTCCTAGTAATGTTTTTAAAGGAATCTTCCTATTTATACACTCAAATTCTTACCTTCTAAATTGTACATAGGTTTAAAAAAAAAAGACTTGAATCCCTTAAATACAGTCGACAGTCGAATGACTCAAACTCATAAAATGTAAAACCTAAAATAAAATAATTAAATGATGTCATTTTGCTTAAGAATATATTTATTTAAAAATAAAAAATAATAAACGGGTTTAAACGGGCTACCTGTTTATTATAGCTTAAACCAGTTTAATAAACGGGCCTAAACGGACTGACCCGTTTAACTACATTTTAATAAACGGGCCTAAACGGGCTGGCCCGTTTAACATCCATTAAGCCCACAGGTTTTCAAGCCCATTTTAACATCTCTAGTATTAAGCATCTAACGTCTGTGTGGGATCCAATGAATTAATTTGTTTTCATCCTACCAAGTGTCGCTAGCTCAACTGAAAAATAACAAGGACAAAATCTAGAAGTTGCTGGATCGAGTGGCACTTGAGACAGAATATATAATTTAATCTATTCCCGAATCTAAAAAAGGTACGGATCTCGATCCAGAACCTGCTAATCATAAACCAAAATTTTTTTTTCATCTTTTTAAACGTGTAAAAACACAAACGTCCAATGAATTTTTATATCTAGCCAAAATCAGACCTTAGTTGAATTTTCATTTTTTTTTTATGGTCGTCAAATTAAGTTTGGCAAATTAATACATGCTCTTTGTATGTTATTCTAGAATATCATCTTATTTTTTATATGAGATTCATAACATACCTTTAAAAAATGATGGCTCTTCCGATTCATTTTAAACTGAATTCCATAATAATGAGATCAGTAACATAACTTATTTGGACCATCATACTTAGATCAAAGTCGGACTTTCATACAATATTAAACTGCATAAGTACTCAAATCAAAACCAATTATAAGTGAGCAAATTGACTAATGCTCTTTTGCTTTCCCTTTTTTTTTATTCATATGATTTGACTTTGGTTGGTTCCTTGAGTTTTTTTTCCCAAAAAGATACAATACTCTCTCATAATTTTAATTACATACATAATAACAGCAAAAAGTAATTAGTTAATTAATAATTTTTATAACAAATTACGATAAAAACCAAAATAACAATGGAAAAGTAAATCGTTTAAATAACAATTATAAAAATGTCAGGAACATAATGATGAAAGAATTAAAATCCGAAGAGTGAAAAATAAAAATTAGACTAACAATTTTTAAAAAGTGTAAAGATTAGAATTATGGACGACGAAACAATTATATCATTTATATAAAAATAAAAAAATCTTAAAATCAAAAATTGGATAGTAACCAAAAAAAAATGTTAGCCTGAAAAAACTCATGCTCTCTTTCTTAATTTCACAAGAATTTTTATACTATCTTTAATGAAATTGATTATCTACAAATCCATGCAATTATCAATTATAATTTCTATTCAAATATAAGAAAAACAAAAACAGGAAGAAGAAGAAGAAGAAAAAGAAAAAGTTGAAAAAGACGACGAAGATGTCGAAAGAGACAAGGAGGAAGACGAAGAAAAATTCTTATAACACCCGGAAAAAAAAAGAAAAAAAAGATGGATAACACAAAATAATGAAGAAGGTTAAGGATAAAAAGATGTGGAAGTTGAAGAAAAGAAGAAAACCGGAAAATTAGGAATAAGAAGTCGGAAAAGTTAAAGACAAAGAAAATGAAAGAAATGAAGTAGCAGAAGAAGAAAACCGGAAGGTGATGTAAAGGAAGTAGTAGAAGGTGAAGATCAGAAGAATAAGAATTCAAATAAGACAAAGAATATGAAAGAGTAGAGGAGGAAGATGAGGAGTAAAAACTGGAAAAAAAAGAAGAAGTAAAAGTCAGGGAATACGAATATGGTGACAAAGAAGGAAAATACGAAAAGAAGGTAAATCAAAATATGAAGAAGAGGGAGTAGATGAAGACGAAGCAGGAGAGGAAGAAGATGAAGAGGAGAAGTAAGAATAATAGGAAAAAAAGAAAACTCAGAAGAAAAAAGATGAAGAAAAACCGTATGAAAAATAAGAAGCATAAGTCGGAGAAGCCAAAGACGATAAAGAAAGAAGAAGTAGAAGTCAAAAACGATGAAGATGAAGAAGGAAAAGACGAGGAAGATGGAAAAATAAGAGGAAGAAGAAGAAGACGAAGCTGATGAAAAATAATTCGAAAAATATGAGTACACATACGTTAAAGATGAGGAAGGAGACCGGGAAGATGAAGATGACAAAGTATGAAAAGGCGAAGATGGGGAAAGAGACTAAGAAAAAGCCTGAAGTATAAGAAACCAGAGAATACGAAGAAGACAAATGCGATGAATTAAGAGAAGAAAGAAGAAGACGGATAAAAACTAGAGGAAAAAGAAGAAGTCAAAGACGACGAATATTATGAAAAAGAAAAAGCCCAAGACGATGAAAAAATTAAGGAAAATACGAGGAAGAAGAAAAAGCAAAATATACTCGAGGGAGAGAGAGAGAGAGAGAGAGAGAGAGAGAGAGAGAGAGAGAGAGAGAGAGAGAGAGAGAGAGAGAGAGAGAGAGAGAGAGAGAGAGAGAGAGAGAGAGAGAGAGAGAGAGAGAGAGAGAAAGAGAGAGAGAAAGAGAGAGACAGAAAGAGAGAGAGAGAGAGAGAGTTAAGGCTTCAGGTACATGTAATTGATCAATATTAGATCTCCTTTAGTTCGTTTCTTTCGTGTTCCTGATTTTTTGGTTAATCTGGTTTTAAAGAAGTTAAAGCTTTCAGAGACATATAAGTGTAGGTTTTGGTAATGATGGTCATACCTTTTTATTTTTATATGTATTTCTATTTTTTTTTTTAATTCAGATGTATGCTTCTTAATCGGTCATAATTGATAGACTTGCTATTATGCGTTTTGGCACATCTTCGATCATGACTTTGGACCAAATCTATTTTATTTGCTTGGGTTTTTAATATTAAGCCTTAAATCTTGTGTTACTAAGGAGAGTACTTGAAATGACAGAGTATTTAAAGAAACAAGCATTTCTCGAGGAGAAAATGGCAACGACCCACGAAACATATTGATGTATGATAAAAAAAAATTCAGAGGTATTGAATTCGACAATACTAAACTGGTTCCAAACCATGTTTGAAATGCTTGAGGAAAAGCACGGAAGCCACAAGGAAACAATGGTTGAAACGATGAAAATGTTTAGAAGACAAAGAAATGTGTGATTGATATGAAGAAAGAGAAAGAAGAGATGGCGAAGATACTTGAAAGTAAACTAAGAGATCAAAAGCCTTTTGAAGGCAAAAAAATGTGTACTTAGGTTGACCCGTAATACATATGTATATACACGAGCCTTTTTTCTTTTCTTTTTTGTTAATAGAATTAGAGTTTTTTCGTTTGGGTGCAAAGTCTAAGAACATTATAATACTTTTTTAACACAAACAATCCGTTGGTGTATGCTTATGATTAAGTTTAACACAAATTATTGAACTTTTCTGAATTTCGTTTTAACTAAGGTTGAATTATATAAACTCTATACAAAGTTAGCAGTACACATGGTGGGATATGATTTGGAGGAGAATATGAATAAGCCGAAGCATACAAAGATGATGAACAAAAAAAGGAAAAGAATGGGAAGGAGAAAAGAAATCGAAACGTTTGCTTTTATTTTCTTTTGGTTTAACGGCTATCTTAGATAATATTTTGTATTTGAGGAAGAGGAGGAAGACGGAAAAGAGTAAAAAGAGGAAGAAGAAGCAAAAGAGTAAAAAAAAAAAAAAAAAGATATCATAACGTTTGTTTTTCCTTTCTTTTGGTTTTATGGCTATCTTAGATAATATTTTGGATTTGAATCTATATAAATCTAATTGGCGAGTTAAAGCCGTGCATTGACTTTCAAGAAGAAGAAGAAGTTTTTAGAACATTGACTTTCAAGACAATAAACCAAAATTAAGCATATCTAGAGTGTAATTTAAATTATATGTGTACCATATATGGAGATCTTTTTTGAGGAAGAAAAAGAAGAACATGTAGATGCTTATTGAGGAAGAACTAGATGTGAGATTTGAATTAGCTATTGATTTCGTGTTGGTGAATAGACAAGGTTAGTAGTTTTGTATAAGAGGATTATCCGGTATGGGTGAAATCGTGGAAGAGAAAATGACCAAATATACCTTCGAGAAGCAACGATATGATGCTAAATACCGTGATGAACTATACACCAGAGAAACAAATGGTGGCTGTAGAATTTGCATATTCTGGAGATCCGATAATTTTGGGAAGTTCACGATGGGAAGCGTTCTACATCTAACTCAAAGGAGGTAGTGAAGGTGATGATTTTTACCTCTGCTACGCGAAGAGAGACAATTAAACATAAAACACCTAAAAAATTACCAAAACTTCATGTTGGATTTTTGAAACTTGCATTGTATTAAAAAAAAATCATTTAGTAGTGAGTTGAATTGTAGAATAAAGAAAGGAATTTTGTGTATAATGTTAGAAGAAAGAAGGATTTTAGTTCGTCATAATGTGGCATTTCCCATTTTTAGGCTTTTTATATTATAAGTTCTCATGTTAAGACCAAGACGTTGAAAAAACAAGAATGAGATAATGAATTTGGAGAAGAAGAAAAATAATCGGAAGAAGAGAAAGAAGAATTCGGAGAAGAAAAGCAGAACATAGAAGACGAAGTGGAATCAGGAAAAGCAATGGAAGAAAAGAAAAACGGATAAAGCCTAAGAAGAAGAAAATCGAAAGATGAAGAATGTGAAGATGAAGAAGGTGAAGATGAAGAAAGAGATTGGAAAAAACAGAAGAATAAGAACTTGGAGAAGACAAAGACGATAAAGAAAAACAGAGACAAAGAAGAAGAAGGAAAATACGAAGAAGATGAAAAACGAAGAGAAGTTCGGAGAAGATAAAGCCGATGAAGACTAATTCAAAAAAATGAGGAAAAAGATGAAGAAAAAGGAATAAGAATAAGCGTAGGGTTTAGGATTTATGATTTATGATTTAGGATTTAGGGTACGAACATTGAAAAAGAACATGAAGAATTTAGAGAAGAGAAAGAATAATCAGAAGAAGAGAAATAATAAGTCGGAGAAAAAGGAGAAGAAAACTGTCAAAAATTTAAACTATTCATGCCCGCGCAATAATATATTAAATATATAGTTCATTACATGTATAAACGATGACATCGGATATGATATATATTGTTTATGTTTTAAACGATAAAAATTATATTTTGATAAAAAAATATATTGTCCTATAACACTGTTTACTCTATTTTAAGTTTCAGATATCTTATGGGAGCTATAGCATAAACGGTGGAAGATGCACAGTTTGGTATCTGTCAAGTTTTTAACATCAAACAGATTCTCGAGATTTACAAAAATATGGAGACAAATATGATCTAATTTTAATGTTTTAATTGATAAAACATTTTTGTCTGCGCAAGGCAAGGGCTACCTACCTAGTATATTACGATAAATCATCCAAGTTTCGATGTTAGATCGTTAACATCAGAGTTTTAGCACCGTAAGATTTGATATTTTCTTGTATATTTAATAGAGTTTTTTTTTAACACGTACAAGTTTGGAAGCAAGATGCCACAAGAATCATGGATGTGCACCGAATTCGAACCATACGGCTCAGACAGTTCCGGGCTGAGTATGTTCTTCAGCCATAAGTTCATGAAGCTTGGTCTCTATCAGCTGTCTCCAACTGAGGTAATTTCATTTATATCATAAATTATATAGACTTACCAATATGTTTTCAATTTTAACCTTTGTTAAACAAGCTCGTCGTTTGTGGCTCTTCATGTCGGTTCGTTCTCCTCAGCTCATAGAAGTGTTGCATCTGCTGCACCCAAAGGAGATTCTCCTCTTCTTCTGTTAAGTCTCCGAATTGATCCGAGCCTGAAGTATTTCCGATTCATCCTGTTGGACCAAAACTTAATAAAGCCCATTGGCTTATTAAGTTGTGTTAAATGTGAAAAGAAATAGCCCATTTGACTAAGTAAATGAAAATTGCAAAGTCCCACGTCGGGAAGCAATGGAGAAAATCTCTCATATAAATAAGAGGAAACATTAGTCTAAGTTCAAAAAACTTAGAGGGAACTAAGGGATTCCACGCGCGCGCTGACGCCGCCGCTGGATCGGGCTCAGGCTTGGGTCTTGGTGAATGTGGCCCAAGGGCCACTAAAAGATTTTCTTTTTGGGCCGCGTTTTGGTTAACATTTTTTGGCTCAAAAAACGAAATGATCTTGGCTTAAACTCGCAATTAAATGAGTCAAAGATTTCTTCCGAGAATCTCGCCCACCATTACTCCACGCGAATTGAAGGGTCAAAGATTTCTTCCGAGAATCTCGCCCACCATTACTCCGCGCGAATTCAATGGTCAAAGATCTCTTCCCGCAAATCACGCCCTCATTTACGGTCGCATCTTGGCTATAAAAAGAGCTTTTGACCTTCTCATTTCTCACACTGAAAACACACTTCTCACAGAGAACAAAAGCGAAAAGCATCATTCAATCCCTCTCGTCTTTTTCCTTCTTCTTTAAGAGTAAGTCCGAGAGTATAGCGTAGAATAAAAAGTTCGTACATTCTACGATCGAGTGATGCGATCGTAGTCTCCAAATGGTTGTATCTTGGGATTCTTGATCTTATAAAACCGCCACACTATGGGAGATATTTAGAATTAAGGAAAGAGATCATCTCGCCTCCATTTCAACGTTCTTTTCCTTAATCGTTTTAAACGTTGTTCTTTGTATTGTTCTTCGCATTGTTCTTCGTAATTTCTGTATTCGAATTTATGCTTCTACACTTCCTCCTTCTGATGCCGAGGCAAACTCTTCCTGCACTGTGCAACCCGTGCGATCTCCTCCATTGCCGACACGTCCTTCTCCTTGAGTTAGTTGAGGTGGCTCGGTCTGGGCTTGCCTCGTTGATGCGGGTGTTGTTACGTTTGATGGATGTCGAGGTGGTAATCCTCTCGCCGCGTTGCCAGATGTCCCAGAGGGTGTTGAGAAGTCGAGAGCCGTCGGGTTGAGGCCAAGTCTCCTTTTGGCTCCGATGCTTGTGTCTCGGACGTGGCTCTCCGTCGTTAGCAACTCAAGCCTCTCCGCCATGGAATTATTCAGCTGATGTTGCTCTGCGGCTTTCTTCAGTAGCTCTGTCATCATGGTCTTCAGTTTGGCGAGGGACGTTGCGGTGGTATCGGCGATTGCTTGTGGAGGGATTATTGGATCGGTCCTCGCTTATGTAACCTCTGCAGTGGTGTTATCTCTGTCATTGAGTTGCTTTGCTCCGTCGTCGGACATCTCTGCGAGTAAAAAAGCTTCTATTCCCCACAGACGGCGCCAAATTGTCGGAGTCGAAACTCACACAATTGAATTTGGTTACGAATTTAGAGGGAACATAAGATTATAAGAACGAAACACGAAAACAAAGATCCAAATATGGTTTTTTTTTTATTGCTGTTTAGATAAGATTTTGCGTACAATGATTTGATAAGAGATTTTCTTAGAGTTCTGCTTAGAAAGAACTTGTGTCCTGTTTAGAAAGGACTTGGAAACTATATATACATGTCTAATAACAGCCTTAGGTGAGAATCTCAGAGATTAATCTTACGGAAACTTTCCCTTTTCTTCGGAGAGTTTTTTTTTTTCTCTTTGTGCGGCCGCCGACTCTCTCGCCTAGGGTTTAAGACGCTTTGGATTGCTTCATGGGCCTTTGGCTCGGTCCACACTACTTCATGGGCCTTCGGCTCGGTCCACGTTGATTTTATCATGGAACTTTTGGCTCGGCCCATGTTCACATTCTTAGGCTCGGTCCGAAGCATTACGGGCCGGATCGGATGGGCCGATGCGTCCTTTCGTGGGCCGGCTCGGTTGAAGGCATGATAAATGAGGCGACTTTGGGCTAGGCCCGACCCGAGGTGACTTAGTGTCGGGTCGGGTTGTTGAATCGGACCGAGGCGATATCTTATGGTTCGGTCCTTTCTGGTTTGGTTCGATCCGACTGGTTTGATTCCTAGTTGATTTTGGTTGGGTGAAAACCGACCCCAACAGTTAGCTCCTCAGCTCGTTAGACTCATGATTGATTGTAACGAGGTGAGAACTGTCGAGAGCGAGATCAACTGTTGAAAATAAGATGCCACTGAGCCATACGTCTGATGATGTTATCATGGTTTTCTGCTTCCGAGGCGAAGTGTTGCCGAGGTGTTCTCTTGCCGACGCGTTCGTTGCGTTCTGCTGGTACTGCTGAGGCGTTTTGCAGTCAATATGACCGAAGTGTTTTGTTGTCGGAAAAAGTATGCCCCCTTATTTTTTTAGTTTCCGATCCGTCGCCTTGCTTCGGGGTACTTCTTTCTTGAAACAAAGTTTTGCCTCGGAGGAATCTTATATTCAATGGTTTGGCTCAGGGGTTTAAGACTTAGAACTTCATTCATCTCGGGAATCGCAAACGTGTCATTTGCCTATAAATATCAGGATTTTCCCTTCATTTCCCCTCACAACTTCATTTCTCCAAATTTTTGAAAAGGTAGAGCTCTCTTCTCTCTTTCTTTCTCTCGTTTTAATTATTTTCGACTAGGGTTTTTAGTTTCCGCCGCCGCTCCGTTTGAATTTTCCGATCCGTACTGCGGCGAGGCTTTGAAGATATACTCCGATCCATCTTCAAACTTTTCTGATCCATCTTCAATCTTTTCGATCTGTCTTGAAACGTTTTCGACCTATCTTCAAACTCTCCGATCCATCTTCATCAATCCAATGTCAAGCTCCAACGATTTGAGTGATTTGGTCGGTTCATCTTTAGTATTTTTAAATTAGTTTGTGTATGTTTTGGCTCGGTTAATTAAATTTGTGCATAAATTTACACATTATATAGTTTTACAGGCGGAATGGTTTCTTCCCCAGTTGAGCTCATTTTTTAAAAAAGTTTTGACATTCGAAACCCTTTTTCGATCTATATTATGACTTCCTGTTCTTGGCTTAATTTGATTGAAAATGTATGAAAACATATTCTCGGATGACTCACCATCACTAGGTAAACACATTACTGTTACCAAAAATTCCATATTCTAATTTCTCTATAACTAACATAACATTGTGCACAACAAACTTCAGTTCTTAATTACTTTGCCCTATCTGCATCTCTAGCTAGGTGTGACCAATAATTGATCTATTCGCTTTGTATTCCCAATAATGGATCAGTTAATCTATCACAGTTTTTCACGATTAAATTTTGATATTCTCAAACATTTTTTTGCAATTTGTAGACAAAACGTTAAAAATTAATGTGGTAGCCATTGAGATAGGGTAGTCCAGCTAGTGTGTATAGTGTAGACTCTATAGAGCATGTGATAAAGGTGTCAAAAGAAGTTTGTAGTGCCAAATAGTATAACAACTAGTATTTAAGGGAGTCTTGTTTCATCACCATTTCATCACTACAAGCTTATAATTATAAGTGTTTTCTTTACATACCTGTCGTGATCAAACAAGTAATCAATCAAAAGATGGAAGGCAAAACTGTGATTTTAAGTGTGCTCATAATAAGTCTGGTCATGGCCCAAATTCAAGTAGAAGCAATGACCTGCTGCCCTACCGCCTCTGCTAGAGAGAGGTATAATGCATGCCGTATGGTAGGACACACCCGTGAGGTTTGTGCAGAAGCCAGTGATTGCAAAATTTTGTCGTGCAATAATGATTATCCCTTTCCTATTGTCGACCAATCTGGTAAATTGAACTCACTGTAATATTGTATTTATTCATGTGCTTTTTTTTTATGTCAGTTGTTACAAAATGTATACATCAATATTTCATACTTGATACAATTTAATTGTATTTTGATTTTTGACTCAAGGTGGTTCTGTCAATGAATACTGCAAATTGGGTTGCACATCCTCTGTATGCGGTGCCATGACCACTCTTCAGAAATCTGGTAAACCTGCAACTCTCCAAGCTCATTTTATTATTATTATTATTATTATTATTATTATTNAGGGTGGTTATCTTTCGAAGTGTTGTTTTCCCTGCTTTCAATAATTGTCGTGTATGTGACAAAAAAAATGATCCGACTCTCGTAGACTGTAGTAGAAGGTTGACGATCCCTAGACTGTGTATGCCTTCTACTTCATATTATCTAAATAAAGAATAACGAGTTGTCTTTATTAATTTTCTTCTCAATGCAAATAAAACTTGAATCAAGTTTTTTAGATTCAAAACCAGTTGTTTATCCAAACTAATTTAAGTTGAATTGTCTAAATTGACCAACTTTGAGGTGTCATTTTCCAGGTTACAGTTTTGTAGTTCCTTTGTTGCTACTTTATGTAATCTGCAAAACCCATAAAGTTCCATGAGAATTTCAAAGAACACTCTTTGGAATTTTGTGTGTGTTTATGATTAAGAAACATATTTAAGGGTTTTGTTCTTACAGTCTATTCTGCTCACTCTCTCCTCATATGGTTTACCTGAAATCGAATTTCTACGCCCGAGAGACAGATTAAGTGGCTCCAAGTATTATAACTGCAAATTCAGTTAAGGAAAATTCTAAGTGTAAGACCCGAGTTTTTGATTTGATTATTTAAATTAAATCCAAACTATAGTACAAAAAGTATGGTGTTGTAACCTCAGCTCCGATTCCGATCTACTGGCAAGACGAGCTCCGATCAACTCACCACTCTCCGACGCTCGTTTGTTTTAGAGTTTAAAAGAATAAGAACAGAACGAGAAAACAGAACGGGAAAAGAAAATAAGAAAGAACACACTCGAATTTAAAGGATGTTCGGCCTCCACCGTCGATGTGACGGCAGCCTACTCACCTTTCGGGATCCTTCCCGGAAAATCCACTACAAACGAACATCCTTCCATTGTATGTAGCTCTGTTTTTAACCTACGTGCTACTTTGTCCACCATTTTTGGGCTTCTCCCTCAATTGATTGAGTTACATATCCTTAAGTTAGTAGGTGTATAATCTTTCTAGCTGTCTTTACTTGTTTCGTTACTATTTTTTTACTAAAAAAATGAGGCCAAATAAAAACTACCATTAAACAAAATCAATAAGGGCAATTATCAAAATAACACAGTGATAAATAACATATTTTTAAATTTTTAGTTTAAAATTTTAAATAAGAAAATAGGCCATATGGACTATATATAACTTTGTAATTCCAGAAAACAGAACTTGACAAAAATTATTATTGGGCCATATAACTTTGTAATTTTAATTGAGAAAACTATTTTATTATTGGGCCATATAAACGTGTTGAAAAGAGTTTTGGTTTGAAGGCCAATAAGAAAATATTTTTCCCAATTAAGATTACAAAGTTATATGGCCCATTAGACCCATTAATAATTTTTTTGACCGTGTTCTGTTTCCCGGAATTATCTCATCCGCTCGCCGATGATAAACTCTAACCGCCATTATCTATTAGCCGTATCATCATGACGTCATCATCTTCTCTCTCAAAACCAAGTTCCCGAGTCCACTCTCAGTAAAATGTTTATTAGCACAACTCTTCCAGAAGAACCAAAGTCAATTATCTCTGCTCTCAAGCATCCAGGTTTGAACACTGCCATGAATGACGAATGGTCTCCTTTGCAGTAACAGATACATATGACTTAGTTCCTTTCACTCATGCTATGAATGTCCTCGGGTGTAAGTGGGTATTTCGAGTTAAACTCAAAGTAGATGGAACCTTTGATAGACTAAAAGCAAGATTAGTGGCCAAGGGGTTTGAACAGGAGGAAGGAATCGACTTCATTGAAACATTCAGTATGGTTGTTAGAACTGCTACCATCCGACTTGTTCTTGATGTTGCTACTACAAAATGTTGGTCCAACACTCAACTTGATGTCAAAAATGCCTTTTTACATGGTGACTTACATGAAAAAGTATTCATGTGTCAACCACCTGGATTCATCAACTCTGAATATCCCAAGCATGTATGGAAGCTTAAGAAAGCAATCTATGGCCTAAAACAATCCCCTAGAGCATGTTTTGATAAGTTTAGCAGTTTCCTTCTGGAATTGGGATTCTCTTGCAACAAATGTGATCCTTCTCTGTTCACTTACCATCATAATGGCGTTACATTGTCCTTATTGCTCTATGTGGATGATATCTTGCTCACTGGAAGTTGTCCAAACATGTTTCGACAATTCATTGATGCATGCAGTGCTCAGTTTTCAATGAAAGACATTGGTCATCTGCACTATTTCCTCAAAATTCAAGCTGAATTTCATGACTCCGGACTGTTTCTTCATCAAGCCAAATATGCAGAGGAGATTCTTCAAGCAGCAAGCATGATCTCGTGCAATCCTATGCCCACACCACTTCCTCTTTAACTGGATCAAGTTCCCAATGGTGATGGACTCTTCTCTGAGCCAACATATTTCCGTAGTCTCGCAGGAAAACTACAATACCTAATTATCACTAGGCCAGATATACAGTTTGCAGTGAACATAATATGTCGCAAAATGCATGCTCCTACTCTCACTGATTTTGCTATGCTCAAACGTGTTCTAAGATACATCAGAGGTACGAGCTCTCTTTGCATCAATCTATCTAATGATAGTAATCCGTCTTTAATGGCTTTTTCAGACAGTGATTGGCTGTTGTGAAACACGTAGATCTACCACTGGTTTCTGTACATTTCTTGACTCTCATCTAATCTCTTGGTCAGCCAAGAAACAACCTACAGTCTCTAGATCATCTACTGAAGCGGAGTATCGAGCATTAGCTTCTACTGCTGCGGAACTCACATGTATAACTTATGTTCTTCGAGACTTAGGAATTCTGCAAGACAAGCCTGCTCTTCTTCTCTGTGACAACTTATCAGCAGTTCATCTCTCAGCCAATCCCAAGTTTCATAGTCGTTCAAAGCATATTGATACCGACTATCATTATATTCGAGAGAAGGTTGCCCTTGGCTATATCTCCAATGTTCACCAACTAGCTGATATTTTCACAAAGTCCCTTCCTCGTGTGTCATTTACTGCTCTAAGATCCAAACTAGGTGTCTGTCTTCCACCCACACCTAGTTTGAGGGAGGATGAAAGTAAGTCACGCATTTATCCTGATTCAGACATCGAAGGAGATGAAGACAAAATATGGGCCATAATAATTCAACCCAAACGGAAGTAAAGATAAAAGCTCAATCAAGGTCCAAGACAACCCAGAGAAACAAGAGCGTGTAGAGGTCAAAGCGCGTGAAAACTAGTCTGAGCAAAAGCACTCTGCAATTAACACACAAGAACAAAGGAAACACAAAAGAGGTTGTACAAAGATCTCCTGAGTGCATTTGTTTGGGAATAAGGAGAGAATCAGACATGTGCTCTAAGATTATTGGAAGATCAAATACTTAGTTCTAGTAGTGTTGCGCATCTCCTCTATTATATGTTCAAAAGGATGTAATCTTCATTATCAAGTTGTATGAACCGAAGATAATACAAAATAAGTAACTTTTATAGAAAGTTCATCTTTTTCTTGCTTTCTTTGAATAAATAATGCCACGTCCGAATTACATAAAAATGATTGGATTGGATATATGTATGTATGCATTACCAAAGACTGTTGAAAGACAACTCCAATAAAATCAAAGTGGAAAAGTCGTATATTGTATTATTGAGAATGCCAACAAGATAAAGATGATGTTTTTTTTGTTATTTTATGAAGTCACATGAGATAACGAGGGAGTATCAATAAAAACACTTCATTTAGGAATCTTACGGTTCACATCACATTCCTTCTTCACATTTTTTACACATTTGGACTTTATACATCATGTGTTGCGTTTTTGACGTTTTCCGATTCGCGTTTTTTGTACATAATCGAGTTTTTTTCGATTGTTTTAGTCTTTTAGGAGTCATTTCAGGTAAAAAGGCATTTCGGAACGGAGTCCGGAGGCCTAGAACGGAAAAACGGCGAAACCGAGCAAAAAAAGATGGGGATCGATCGATCCCCCTTAAGGGATCGATCGATCCAGGAAATCAGACATTTGATGGATCAATCGCTGATTGAAGCGGATCGATCGATCCGAAGAAAAAGATGGGATCGATTGATCCACACACATGGATCGATCGATCCAGCTCCTGATAATAGTGTAAAAAACGTGTTTTGAACTATTTCACCTAATTTTCTCTCTCTCTTTGACGAAAAACTCTGAAAAATAAGGGGTCTAAGCCCAGTTGTAACATACACTCTGTACTCTGTACTCTTCTCTTTGATCTTGGTGATTTGTAAGCTTGGAAAACAAACCTTTGATCCTACATATTGGAGAAGTTTTCTTAATCTCTTCTATTTCTGTTTTGTTAATGATGTGTTCTTCATCATTTCTCTGTATTTGTTCTGCAATTATTAGTGAGTAGTTTCTTAGTTAAGCCAAAGGGTGTTAAGGGATTTCATGATTTAACGGTTTAAGATAGATTAAACGGGGGTTTATTCGGTGGATTCTTCGTCTAGGGTGTTCTTATTGCTTGAATTAAACTGATCACTTAGTTCTCGATCTTAGGTCATCTAGCGCACGGGAGTGTTCGTCTAGATGCCGGAATTATCCTAGATGAGCAAAACGTCCTTATCCAACGGGAGTTGATGTTAAGGCGTTCTTGTGAACTTATCAAATCGAACTAGAAAAGCATGCTTACAACATTTGAATTCAACGGGAGTTAGTCTTCATAGTTTTAAAGCATAGAGATTAATACTCCGGGAGGAGGTTAATCTATTATTAGGTTTGAGTTCTAGACGTTTCTTAATGCTAACCCCCGTTTAAGATTCATTAACCGTTATTCGTGATTTCCCGTAACGTCACCCGAGGCTTAACGTTTTCTCTATTTGAATTTGCACCGTTTTAGTTATCGTTCTTAGTTTCGAAACCGTAAAACAAAAAAAAATATGTCATTCGTCTTAGCTTTAATTTCATCCTGCATTCTCATAGTCGTAACATTGATCTCTGTGGATTCGATCCTAAAGTGCTATAATCGACAACCATTATGATTGCGGTATAGTGTGCATTTTAGTTATTAATTGACTTGGTGAAACCACACTGAAAATCAATTTGGCGCCGTTGCCGGGGACCAATCGTTGCCTATGAGTCTTGGACGAAAGTTCAGACTAAGAATTTCTTTTTGTCGTTACTAACTCGTTTTATTGTTGCTCTTTTCCGTGCATCTCAGGTACATGACCAGAAGCCAAGGCTTTGAAAATCTGCTTGAGTTGAACAACGAAGATTTGGCAAGAGTGGAACGAGAAAACAACAGAGCTAGATTGCAAAGGAGAGAAATGGCTAACTTACCGGACAATCAAAATCTGCCTGTTGATGGAGACGAACATCACGAGTATGGCGAGGAAGGGAACCTCTTGAACCCTCCTCCTCTTGCTCATGATGGTGATGGCGATCTAAACGCCAATGCAAACCAAGCAGCTGCTGCTGCTGATGTCCATAGACGAGCTGAAGCTCGGAGGCAAGCTGCTGCTGCTCAACACCAGTTGAATCAAAGACAGTCTCCACGCAGACCGATCGGGGGTATTGACACTCCTCACCAATTTTACCAGGACAGAACCGCTATTCGTCCACCGCCTATTCAGAGGCAGAACTTCGAGATCAAACCTCAGATCATTGCTCTCGTCGAGAGACATCTGTTCTATGGGAAAGCTTCGGAGAATCCCATGGATCACGTTGAAATGTTCGAAGAGATTTGCAGCACTACAAGCTCAAATGGAGTCCCTGCGGACTATTTGAAATGCAAGCTCTTCTCCTTCTCTTTAGCTGATCGAGCAGCTAGATGGCTCAAATCTCTAGAGCCGGGTTCTTTGACTTCTTGGGACGCAATAAGGTCGGCCTTCTTGGATCAGTTCTACACCAAATCCAAGACCGCTTCCCTCAGAATCAAGATCACTCAATTTCAGCAAAACAGCGGTGAACCTTTCAATGAAGCGTGGGAACGTTTTAGAGAATACCTAAGGGAATGCCCTCATCATGGTTATTCCGACGAGCAAGTGCTGAACATCTTCTACGATGGAGTAGATTGGGACTCCAAAAATTGTCTAAATGCAGCCAGCAATGGCAACTTCATGACAAAGACCAAGGAGGAAGCTTATGAGCTTATTGAAAATCTTTCTGCGAGTTCAAGCCATCGAAATCCCGAGTATGACAGAACGAGACGCGTGAGTGGTGCTGAAACGCAAAGGATGGATGAGCTTTTCGCAAAGGTTAATGGCATTGCAGCACTACTTAAAGGAAATCAAAAAGCTGTCAACTCTTGTGAAGACACTAGAGAGGAAGGACTCTACAAAGAGAGTGCTGAGCAAGAACAAGAGTACGAAGATGAGGTGAACTACATACAGAATCAGGGGTTCTTCAACAAAGGTTTCAACCAGAACTACAGAAATCATCCTAACTTCTCATACAGAAGCACCAACGTTGAAAACCCGCATGATCAAGTTTACCCGCAACAAGGAGGTTTTCAGCCCAAACAACCCGTTCCAAATCAGGGCGTGAGCATATTCGCTAAAGGATTCCAAGGACAGCAAGGGATGCAAAGTCAAGAACGGAAGCCATATGCACAAGGCGGTTTCCAGCAAAAACAGTTTGTACAAAACCAAGGCGGTTATCAGCCGAGACAGCAGTTCGGGCAAGACCGAGAACAAAATAATTTCCAAAACCAAGGCGGTTTTCAGCAAAAACAGCAATTCAACAATCCTCAACCCAGCCAAGAGTCTAAGCTAGAGGCGATGATGCAACAATTGATGGTCAATCAACAAAAGACGGCTAATGAGATTAACGTCAAAGTGGAAGGAATGTATCAGGATCTCAACAGCAAATTCGAGGCCATTCAAACTCATGTGAAGAAACTTGACACTCAAGTGGCTCAAACGGCGGAAGCGATCAAGAGACCTAGTGGAGTTCTTCCGGGAAAAGGGGAACAAAACCCGAAGAATGAGTTCGTTCAAGCAATCACATTGAGGAGTGGGAAAGAGATTGAAACCGCGGTTGAGTCCAAGGGAAAAGAGAAGATTCCCGAGACCGTAGATGTGAGAGACGATGACGTAGTTGATGAGGCAAGCTCCTCGTCCAAACCACATGAACTCGAGGAGGCACTTGTAACTTCACCAGCACGTGTCTATGTACCTAAGGTTCCTTACCCTAGGCGCCCGAAGAAGACACAAAGAGATCTTGAGCAAGCAAAGTGTAAGACGCTAGTGAACGAGCTTTCGGTGAGGCTTCCTTTTATCGTTGCGGTCCAGATGGTTCCTGCCTTGAAGAAGTATGTGAAGGACATGGTCACCAACAAGATTACAAGTGACGAAGGCGTGATGATGATTACTAAAGAGTGCAGTGCCGTGTTGCAAGGAAGGATGCCCAAAAAACTTAAGGATCCGGGGAGATTCGTACTATCTGTGCAAATTGGGCCTCTAACCTTTGAGCATTCTCTCTGCGATTTGGGTGCCAGCGTTAACCTCATGCCCTATTCCATAGCTAAGCGCCTTGGTCTCACGTCATTCAAGCCAGCCAGAGTGTCATTGATATTTGCTGATCGTTCCGTGAAGATTCCACTCGGTATTCTGGAGGACTTGCCGGTGAAGATTGGAGATGCCTATATACCAGCGGACTTTGTAGTTCTCGAGCTAGAAACAGAGCCAAAGGATCCCCTCATCTTGGGACGACCTTTCTTGGCTACAGCTGGAGCCATTATTGATGTGCAAAAAGGCAAGATCGATCTTCATTTAGGAGATCTAATAATGAAGTTCGAAGTGGATAGGATGCTGAAAAAGCCAATCATCGATGGACAGACGTTTTGGATTGACTGCGTTACCGAAGCCACGGAAGGGGTAGCAGATGAGATGCTGGTGAATGATCCTCTCGAGATTGCTTTGACACAGTCTGAGGGAGAATTTGGGTACTTGAGCGAGGACACAGCGGGTTATGCAAAGATGCTGGATTCCAGCAAGATGATGGAGAAGATGGTAGCATTTGTCGCACTTGACGAAAATGAGGAGCAATCGCCAATTGCTGAGTCTCCCGTACCTATTGACAATCCATGGAGCGAACTCAAAGCTCCAAAACTCGAGCTCAAACCGCTTCCCACTAGGCTAAGGTACGCGTTTCTTGGTCCTAACTACACGTACCCTGTCATCATCAACGCTGAACTGAACAACGTAGAGACTGCCTTACTCTTGTGTGAATTGAGGAAATATCGTAGAGCACTAGGCTATTCACTAGATGACATTACGGGAATCTCACCAGACCTTTGTATGCATAGGATACATCTAGAAGATGAATCGATAACTTCTGTAGAACATCAGAGACGGTTAAACCCGAATCTGAAAGATGTTGTGAAGAAAGAGATAATGAAACTTCTAGAGGCTGGTATCATATATGCTATATCTAATAGTACATTGGTGAGTCCGGTACATGTAGTGCCTAAGAAAAGCGGTTTGACAGTAGTTGAAAACGATAGGAATGAGTTAATCCCGACTAGAACTGTCACTGGTCATAGAATGTGCATCGATTATAGGAAATTGAATGCTGCAACTCGAAAAGATCATTTTCCTCTACCCTTTATTGATCAAATGCTTGAGAGATTGGCTAACCACCCTTACTACTGTTTTCTAGACGGTTATTCTGGTTTCTTTCAGATTCCAATTCATCCGGATGACCAGGAGAAGACCACATTCACATGTCCTTATGGCACTTATGCTTATCGCAGAATGCCATTTGGTTTGTGTAATGCGCCAGCCACATTTCAACGCTGCATGATGTCAATCTTCACCGACATGATTGAAGACATAATGGAGGTTTTTATGGACGATTTCTCAGTCTACGGACCCTCCTTTGCTGAATGTCTTTCTAATTTGTACAAGGTACTAAAGAGATGTGAGGAGAAACATCTGGTTCTAAACTGGGAGAAGTTCCACTTCATGGTAAATGATGGGATCGTTTTGGGCCACAGAATTTCGGAGAAGGGGATCGAGGTTGACAAGGCCAAAATAGAGGTGATGACGAGTTTACAACCACCAACTTCTGTCAAAGGCATTAGGAGTTTCCTTGGACACGCTGGTTTCTATAGGCGTTTCATCAAGGACTTCTCGAAGATTGCTAGACCGTTGACACAGCTACTGTGCAAAGATGTGAAGTTCGATTTCAATGATGAGTGTTTGGCGGCCTTTCACATGATTAAAGGAGCACTTGTTAGCACACCTATTGTACAACCGCCAGACTGGGGAGTTATCCGACCCTAATGCGCGCGTTGCACGACGTAGGCGACGGACTGGCCCAAGCGGGAGAGTCAGCCCGGACGACCCACCTTGCTGAGCAGCGTATTCACTCTATCCACTGTCTTATCCATTTTTATTTTCTTGCTTTTACGTACGTTTTTACTTTTCTCTACGATTTATTCTCACACCAAGACGGTGTGAAATAAGTCTGGGGGAGAGTGGCTACTAACGGCGTTTATCTTCTTTTGGTTATGTTTGTTTTCTTTGGATTTTGTTTTTACATTTCCCGGGTCGTTTAGTTGAGTCTAAAAAAAAAAAGTGTGTTTTTCATTGTATTTACGAACCTTCTTTTGAAATTATTGTTCTAATTCTTCATATGAGTAACCATTATTGCAGAATTATTTCCGAATCAGACTAATGAAAAATCCAGATGTTGACCGGCTAATCAAAAACACCCGCGTCTCCAGAAAAATCCAGATAGCCTGAGCTAATTTCTGAGCTTTTCCTTTTACCTCGTCATTGTGATCAGCGTCTTCAGAGCTTGACTCCTCATTCGTATCTGACAAAGACAACCTGTGAAAAGTATGATTCTCCTCTCCCGGTCCCAAAAATAAATTCATCTATATATATAAATAATACGAATGGCACGGAAGTGAACCGGGGATTCGGTGGCAAAAACCATCAATACTCGTGTCTCATGAAAGATCGCCAAGGGAAGTGAGTCGGGGAGTGAACCGGGGATTCGGTGGCAAAATCCATCAATACTCGTGTCTCATGAACCGTCTCATGAACCATTCTTAAAAAAAAAAAAAAAAAAAAAAGAGAAGATGAATAAAATGAATAAGTCTGGGGGAGAGGAAAAATACGAAAGAATTAAAGGTTGGCTCGTTACGATATCGAAAGGGAAAGAGTCTAGAAGGCTCTTGGCACTGTTATCTTTGATGAGACCCAGCGATGATGGCTTTCGGACTATTCTGTGAGACTGTGGGGCGAATCTGGGAAGCTGCGATAACTGCGGAGAACTACATAACGGTCTGTTCTGGATTTAGTAAAGCAATACGTGGATTACAAAGTTGAGGGATCATTGCGATATTCTATAGAGAAGGTAAGTTCTCGCATTTTCAAAACCTCTTCCTTATTCTTAGGATTTTGTTTGCTTGCGGACAAGCAAAAGGCTAAGTCTGGGGGAGTTGATGTGTTGCGTTTTTGACGTTTTCCGATTCGCGTTTTTTGTACATAATCGAGTCTTTTTCGATTGTTTTTGTCTTGTAGGAGTCATTTCAGGTGAAAAGGCATTTCGGGACGGAGTCCGGAGGCCTAGAACGGAAAAACGGCGAAACCGAGCAAAAAAAGATGGGATCGATCGATCCAGGAAATCGGACATTTGATGGATCGATCGCTGATTGAAGCGGATCGATCGATCCGAAGAAAAAGATGGGATCGATCGATCCACACACATGGATCGATCGATCCAGCTCCTGATAATAGTGTAAAAAACGTGTTTTGAACTATTTCACATCATTTTCTCTCTCTCTTTGACGAAAAACTCTGAAAAATAAGGGGTCTAAGCCCAGTTGTAACATACACTCTGTACTCTGTACTCTTCTCTTTGATCTTGGTGATTTGTAAGCTTGGAAAGCAAACCTTTGATCCTACATATTGGAGAAGTTTTCTTAATCTCTTCTATTTCTGTTTTGTTAATGATGTGTTCTTCATCATTTCTCTGTATTTGTTCTGCAATTATGAGTGAGTAGTTTCTTAGTTAAGCCAAAGGGTGTTAAGGGATTTCATGATTTAACGGTTTAAGGTAGATTAAACGGGGATTTATTCGGTGGATTCTTCGTCTAGGGTGTTCTTATTGCTTGAATTAAACTGATCACTTAGTTCTCGATCTTAGGTCATCTAGCGCACGGGAGTGTTCGTCTAGATGCCGGAATTATACTAGATGAGCAAAACGTCCTTATCCAACGGGAGTTGATGTTAAGGCGTTCTTGTGAACTTATCAAATCGAACTAGAAAAGCATGCTTACAACATTTGAATTCAACGGGAGTTAGTCTTCATAGTTTTAAAGCATAGAGATTAATACTCCGGGAGGAGGTTAATCTATTATTAGGTTTGAGTTCTAGACGTTTCTTAATGCTAACCCCCGTTTAAGATTCATTAACCGTTATTCGTGATTTCCCGTAACGTCACCCGAGGCTTAACGTTTTCTCTATTTGAATTTGCACCGTTTTAGTTATCGTTCTTAGTTTCGAAACCGTAAAACAAAAAAAAATATGTCATTCGTCTTAGCTTTAATTTCATCCTGCATTCTCATAGTCGTATCATTGATCTCTGTGGATTCGATCCTAAAGTGCTACAATCGACAACCGTTATGATTGCGGTATAGTATGCATTTTAGTTATTAATTGACTTGGTGAAACCACACTGAAAATCAATACACTTTCTCCCATGTGCCCCATAAACCAATAAGATTACTCCTCAAAATCAATATGAGTGTTTGATTATTTGAACCTTTTTTTTTATTTAACGAATTTGTGAACACCTAAACGACTAAAAGTCAAATGGGCCATGCTGTGTATTCATCATACTTTGAAAAAATAAATAAGGTCAGGTCTGATCCGAGCAATATAGGAGTCTAATGCCGGGACCAAGTCAAACCGATTAATCCTAATTCCAACCAGTTGTAGAACCGGTACCGACATGACCGATCTAACTCATCACAACATTCCCAACGATGAATCCCATCGACGTCAGCACCGACGTCATGATCACACCACATGCTCGTCTACTATAAATAAAGGGGATTCGGGACACATTGAGGGGGAGGGAGAGAGAGAGCTAAAATTCCGATCTCAATTTCTTTACTGATCAAAACATTTTGTAGCTCCGACGAATTCGATTTAATCAAAATAAAATTCCGATCAATTTGTTCCTTTTTACTCTTGTGTGATTTCTACCATCAACAATCAGAAGGAAAAACTTTTAAAAGGTGTTTCATAAAGCTTTGATCTCTTTGGTTTAATGTGCTTATTTTCGTTTAATTTGGTATACTATCTCTTTGGTTTGGCTTTCACCGGAACTGTAATAACCCAACGTACAAGTTGTGTATGCCTTGCATATTGTATCTCTACTTGATCGGTGACTTTTTATTTGTTTTGTTCGTGTAAGTTTCTCTTGCTCTTTGGGATATTTGTCGAGTTTATACGTCATTGCTTCTCTTTTGAGGTATCGGTTTCTTGTGAATCACTTTTATAAGTTTTAGTGTTTTGTGTTCGCAACGATCCGTCTCTTATCTTTCGTTTTCTACTTTTGTAGGTGCTCGTGGTTTGGTTCCGGTTTTCTGGGAGAATAGTTTTTGATTTCTGAAATGGTGGCGCAAGGTAAATTTTTTAGTTGTGATTTTCCTGAAACCTTGGCTTTGGGTTATGCTTTTCGTTTCAAGAAAAAATGCTTCATGAATCGTACAAGCAGAAAGGTAATGAATTCTCTGCACATCACCATGATCAATACCTTGCTCACATGTGTAGTCCCACTAATCGATGATAAATCTATCATTCCGTGGAATTTATCCATCAACATTACTCTGAAAGCATAAAATATTTTGTTCCTGGAACTAAATCGTGCTATGATTTTCGTTATCCTTTGTGTTTGCAGGAATTGAGTTGATCCTAAGCACATAAATAGTGAAAGTTGTTCTCTCTGCCTGCCTTGTCAGTGCAGCTGGGGATGTCTTCAAGTATCATACTCTCATAATTGCAACTGGTTCTACTGTAATGATTGATATCCTTGTATTACTCACATCGGCAAGTTTTTATATATTGTTTGATGAGAAGAAAGTAACTCTTCATTTCTTTGCAGGTTCTCAGATTGACTGATTTTGGTGTAAAAAGCACAGACTCTAAGAATATCCTCTATCTGAGAGAGATTTATGATGCCGACAATTTGGTCGAAGCAATTAAAGCAAAGAAAGGTGGAAATGCTTTGAGCTTAGTGCAGCTTTGAGGATCAACAATTTTGATGTCATTATGGTTTTCCCTGAACCTTGGTGCAGTAAGTTGATTCGTATTTTTTGGCAATTCAATTATTTATTTATTGCTTGGTTATATGTACATTATAAAAAACAACCTTCACCCAGTGCCTAGGCTTTTCACCGCCGATATTGCTGCTTTCTATGAGACTTATTACACAAACAAGGGAGTGAAGATCATTGAAGGAGAACAATGGCATCTGGTTTCACCGCTCATTCAAATGGAGAGGTAAACCAAATAACTATTAGCCTTAGAAGTGGGTAATCCACTTTTATAGAAGTTAAACTCAATTTTTGTTCCAAAATGTTTTGGTTTAAAAATTGTAAAACCAATCGGATTATGAACACATTGTCGTTTGGTTTATACGATCACCTTCAAGTAACTAGCTTTGCCAATTGTCTCGGTGGAAATGTCTTACTTGTTCTTCTCCTCCAGGTGAAGGAAGTACCACTCAAGGATGGAAGGTCATTAGAAGCCGACATTGTAATAGTTGGTGTTGGTGCAAACCAATGACATCCTTATTCAAGGGACAGGTCGAAGAAGACAAATGTGGAATTAAGGTATCTATCTGCTTTATGTGCGTCTCTTCTTGTTCTCCCGTACCATTCTGATTTGTATCTTTTAACCACAAATTAACCGTTTCATGCAGACCGATGCATTCATCAAAACAAGTGTTCCTGATGTTTATGTTGTTGGTGACGTTGCCACTTTCATCTTGAAAATGTATGGAGACGTGAGAAAGGGTCGAGCATGTTGACCATTCTCACAAATCCGCATAGCAAGCTGTCAAGGTACATGATGAATACAATAAGTCTAATATTTTTTTTATTGCCAAATTTATGTGTTTGCATCTGCATTTACATATGAAAACAAAGACTTCAAAATCTTTAAAAGATAAGTTCTTCATTATATGAGTGCAACCGCCAGGCACAAACGGATTCTCTATCCCTTTGCGTGTAACGTTTGATTTATTCAGAACCATGTATGAAACTTTGTATATGTTATACATTGTGGCAGACGATCAAAGCGGCTGAGGGAGGCGGAGCGGTGGAGGAATACGACTATCTCCCATTCTTCTACTCGCGGTCCTTTGACCTCTCATGGCATTTCTATGGAGACAACGTCTGTCTTATTTGGAGACATCAATCCATCAAATCCAACCAAGATTTGGGGCATATTGGAATCAAGGTGGTAAAGTGGTGGGTGCATTTATGAAAGGAGGTAGTGGTGATGAGAACAAAGCCTTGGCTAAAGTCGCCAAAACTCGACTTGTTGCAGAGAGTCTGGACGAGCTGACCAAACAAGGCATTTCTTTTGCCGCTAAAATATAAGAGAGAGATGGAGAGAAACAGAATACCAACGCACTCACCTTTTTATGTTACAATAAGGTTTTACATGTTAATTAAGTTGTGTGTTTGTAATGCCTCTTTAAACTCCATAAGAGTCTGTAACAGAGGAAACCTGAACCACATTCACATCTTAATAGTCAGCATTAAAAGTTTATTATAAGAGTCTTGCAGAACCTCCATTAGAGGAAGCAGAAACAGAGCAAAACAGCGATGAAGAAAAGACCAGTCACCTCTAGCAACTAGGAAGGAAAGCCAGACGCAACATAAGCTTGATGTCTATCGCCAACACATGATCTCTAGGGGTCTAATTTATGATGATTGTATCTATTATTAGTCTTGATATATATGTGCAACCTTCGAGTTTTGGATCAAAATATTAATCCTTAATGGATTAATCTTACTACAATTCATTGCCATTAACAATTGATTCGCTTTGATCGATTAAGTTAAACCAGTTTTATCAATTTTATTTTTATTTTTATGGAATGTTAAATTTATTAATCCTTCAAAAAACGAGTATGTACAAACGGTTGCAAAGGTAATACAAGAGGAAAAGAAACCCATAAATTACAAGGCAGATAATAGAAGCGTTTTATCCATTTTTGTCAATTCAGTCGGATAAATTATAGTTTTTTAGCCAATTCGATCGATTAATCTAAGATAAAATACTCTCATAGTTTTAGTTAGATACATGATAACATCAAAAAGAAATTAGCCATATAATCTATTTTTACAAAAATTATAGCGAAAACAAATTAGCCATAATATATATTTTTAAAGAAATTACGATAAGAATCAAAATATCAATGGAAAAGTAAATCGTTCAAATACCAATTCTAAAAATGTCAAGATCATAATGATGAAAGAATTAAAATTCGAATAATGAAAAATATCAAATTAGACTAACAATTTAGATAAGTGTATAAAATTAGAATTAGGGACAATGAAATATTATATCATTTGATTATTATTTTTTTTTAAAATTAAATAAAATTGGATAATAAGCAAAAAAGAAAAATGTTAGCCCAAAAATCTCACAGTTTCTTTCCTAATTTCACAAGAATTATTATACTACCTTCAATGAAACTGATTATCTACAAGTCCATGTAATTATCAATTATAACTTCTATTTAAAAATAAGAAGAACACAAACCGGAAGAAGAAGAAGAAGTCAAAGGAGACGAAGACGCATAAGAAGAAAAAGGAAAACAGTCGAAAAAGACGACGAATAAGTCGAAAAGACGAGGACGAAGACGAAGACAAAATCATATAAAACCCGGAAGAAAAAAGAAAGATGGATAACACAAAATAATGAAGAAGGATAAGAATAAGAAGATGTGGAAATTGAAGAAAAGGAAGAAAACCAAAATAAGAGGAATAAGAAGTTGGAAAGGTCAAAGACGAAGAAAAATAAGAAAACCGGAAGATGAAAAAAGAAACGAAGTAGAAGAAGAAGAAGAAAACCGGAAAATGATGTAGACGAATTGTAGAAAAAGGTGAAGATGAGGAGAGTGACGAAGAAAAAACAGAAGAATAAGAATTCAAATAAAACAAAGAACATGAAGCAAAAGAGGAAGAAGAAGAGGAAGTCGGAGAATACGAATATGGTGAAAAAGAAGAAGGAAAATACGAGAAAAAATAAAAGAATCGTAACAGACTAAAAGTTATAATCTAATAGAAATTCTGTTATACTGTTTAAAAAAGATAAAATAATTAAAAATATCGAATATTGGCTTAAAGCGTAAGAAATAAATAAAAAAAACATGTTTTAAGTTTTTTTATAATTGAACCCGTTTGACACGGTTCGATGGGTCACCGGTTTCCGGTTTTTTGGCGGTCGAATCCGGTTTTTTAACCGGTCCAACTACTCTTGGGTTTTATAGTCAACCCAACCGGGCATGCTTCCGGTTCGTGGTTCAACCCGGTCGGACCGCCGGTCCGGTCCGGTTTTGAAAACATTGAGAAAAACCGAAAGAATAACAACAGGAACGATGTAAGTGTAGATAGAGATAGAGAGAGGGTTAGTTAGTTAGTTAGTTAAAGCTTCTGGAACATGTAAGTGTAGTTTTTTTTTTGGTAATGGTAATTTTTTTTTTATATATGTATTCTATTTTTTAATTTTTTTCCTAATGTAAGCTTCTTAATCAGCCATAATTGATAGACTCGCTATTATACGTTTTGGCACATCTTCGATCACGACTTCAGAACATATCTATTTTATTTGTTTGAGTTTGAGTTTGAGTTTGTAATATTAACCCTTAAATCTTATGTTAATAAGGAAAGTACTTGAATTTACTGAGTGTTTAGAGAAACAAGCATTGCTCGAGGAGAAAATGGCAACGACCCACGAACCATATCGATGTATGATCAAAGAAATTTTATAGATATTAAATTCGACACTATTGAACCGGTTCTAAACCATGTTTAAAATGCTTGAGGAAAAACACATAAGCTACAAGGAAACGGTGGTTCAAACGACGAAGATGTTTTGACGGCGAAGAAATGTGTGATTGATAAAGAAGAAGAAGGAAGAGATGGCGAAATTGCTTGAAGGTAAACTAAGAGAACAAAAAAGAGAAGGAGAAGTAGAAGGAAACAAGACTAAACTCATATATTGTGAAATTTGTCTTTGATGAGTAAGAAGACGAAGAAGAAAAACATGCTTGAGATTCTCAAGGAAGAACCAAGGGAGATCCAAGTTAGGAATCTAGAGGGAGAGAGAGGGAAGAGAGAGAGAGAGAGAGAGAGAGAGAGAGAGAGAGAGAGAGAGAGAGAGTGAGAGAGTTAAAGTCTATCCCCGTTAGTTCGTCTCATCGGTGTTCCTAACTTTTTGTTTAATTTGGTTGATAAGAAAGTCAAACCCTTCAAGGACATGTAATTGTAGTTTTTTGGTAATGGTGGTCTTACTTTTTTAATTTTATATGTATCTCTATTTTTTTTTTTAAATTCTAATGTAAGCTTCTTAATCAGCTATAATTGATAGACTCGTTATTATGCGTTTTAGCATATCTTCGATCATGACTTCAGAACAAACTTATTTTGTTTGCTTGGATATGTAATATTAACTCTTAAATATTGTGTTAATAATGAGAGTACTTGAAAATCCAGAGTATTTAGAGAAACAAGCATTTTTCGAGGAGAAAATGGCAACGACCCACAAAACATATCGGTGTATGATCAAAGAAATTTCATGGATATTGAATTCAACAATACTAAACTGGTTACAAACCCTGTTTGAAATGTTTGAGGAAATGTATGGAAGCAATGATGAAACGATGAAGATTTTTTGACGACGAAGAAATATGTGATTAATATGAAGAAGAAGAAAGAGGAAAAGATATCAAGGATGTTTTAAGGTAAACTAAAAGGACAAAAGAGAGAAGGAGAAGTTGAAAGAGACAAGAGTAAATCTATCTATTATGGAATTTATCTTTCATGAATGTGAAAAATAAGAAGAACATGCTGGAGTTTCTCGAGGAATAACCAAGGGAGATCTAAATTAGAAACCTAGAGAGAGAGAGAGTAATGGAAACCGATAATATAAGATTTTGATACAAAGTTGAATACGGCGAGGAGGAAGACAAAGATGAGACAAAAAACATCGGAAGAATAAGAAGTCAGAGAATATGAAGATGATGAAGAATGAGAGTGAACAAGAAGAGGACGAATAAAAACCAGAAGAAGAAAATGAAGACAAACCTGAAGAAAAAAGAAGAAGAAGAAGCCAGAGAAGACGAAGACAATAAAGAAGAAGAGAAACAGAAGAAAAAGAAAAAAAATGAAGGAGAAGAAAGAGAAGGCAACGAAGAAGGAAAATGATGAAGAAGCGGGTGATGAAAAACGAGAGAAAATGACGAAGAAAAACCGGAAGAGTTAGAGAGAGAAAATATATGAATTCAGATAAGACGAAGATGATGAAAAAGAAGAAGGAAAAGACGACGAAGAAGAAAAATTGAAAGATAAAGAAGAGTAAGAAGACGAAGACTAAGACGATGAAGAAAAAGTTGGAAAAGACGAGGAAGATTACATAGACAAAAACAAATTAAAAACCATATGTGGAATAAGAAGGCGGATGAGACCAAGACGTTGAAGAAGAAGAAGGAGGAGGAGAAAGGTAAGGATTTGGAGAAGAAGGAGTTGAAGAAGACAAAGGTGAAATATAAATAATAATAAGAAGAAGACGAAGAAGAAGAAGACGAAGCAGAAGAAGTTGAGGATGAAGACGAGACAAAGAAAAACCGAAAGAGTAATAAGCCAGAGAAGACGAAGACGATAAAGAAGGAAACTGGAAGAGAAAGACGACGACAAACCAAAAGAGAGAGAAGAAGAAGAATTTTTGAAGAAAACAAAGATGATAAAGAAGAAGAAGTAGAAGTCAAAAATGATTAAGAAGAAGAAGAAAAAAACGATAAGAAGAAGGAAAAGGAAAAGACGAGTAATAACCGATTAGAAGGAGAGACACTTTCGACAAAATGGAGAGAGTGTTCCGGCAATGGAGATATAAAAAAGAATTAGTCAGAGAGAGAACCGTTTGTAATTACAATATGTGAGTGAATGAAACATTATTCATTATTTTCTCGAGGTCTATGATTGCCATTACTTTATTTCATAATTTTTTATGAATAATATTGGTTGTTATTTCCTTTTGGGGGGGGGGNGGGGCGGGGTGTTGGTCGAAAATCTAACATTGTTGTTATATTTGTGTTTGGTTTTTTATCAGTAACAAAGTTAATAACTTAATGATGTGATTAGTTTATGAAACCTATCTGCCTGCGCATGGCGCACTTCGGTCTAAAGGCCGTATAGTTCTTAAAGTTGCATCAAGTGGAATTGCTGCATTGTTGCTGCAGGGAGGCCGAACGGCTTATTCTAGATTTGGGATCTCGATTGTTGTCAACAAGTATACATTGTGCTCAATAAGTGTTGTGTCACACCAAGCATAATTACTTGAAGTAGCTAGCCTTATTATTTGGGACGAGGCTCCAATGATGAACAAGCATTGCTTCGAGACGCTCGACCAGACCATGCGTGATATACTAAAGTGTAATAAGGTATTTGGTGGAAAAGTGGTTGTTTTCGGAGGAGATTTTAAGCAGATGTTACATATTATTGTCGGTGGTAACAGCTATGAGACTATTTTGGCAACCGTGAATTATTCTCCTATTTGGTCTAATTGCAAGCACATGGAGCTAAAAATGAATATGAGACTTCTTTGTGGCACTGGTAGTGTTATAGATCAAGAATTAAGAGAATTTGCAAAGTGGATATTGGATATCGATGATGGAAAAATTAATGAGCCCAATACGGGAGAAGGTGAGATCGATATCCCATCGGATTTATTGATAACTAAAGATGGCGATCCCGTGAAAAATATTGTAACTGAGGTTTACGGTCGAACGCATGCAACGACATGTGACCCTCAATTTTTCCAGTAAAGGGCTATATTGAGTCCATGTAATCAAGATGTAGATGTTATAAATGATTTATGTTGTCACAACTCGCATGTAATTATTGTGTGTATTTGTGAACGTGTATGATTCTTGACTTCAATTCGATATAACTTTTTATTTTTTACTTCAGGTGATGAACATGAATATCTTAGTTCTGATAGCATTGATACTTCGGACACAAGGAAGATCGATGATATGATTTATACTCAAGAATATCTAAACAGTATCAAGGTATCCGGCTTGCCAAATCACTGTATAAAGTTGAAGATTGGTGCTCCGATCATGTTGCTTAAGGAACATTGACCCTAGAGGCGGTTTATGTAATGGGACACGATTGCTTATTACTCAGTTAGCAAACATGTTATCGAGACTAGCCTTATAAGCGGTGATAAAGTCGGCAAAAATGTTCTCATACCTAGAATGTTTGTTTCGCCTCCGGAAGTAAGGTTCCCCTCTAGAATAAGGCGTAGACAAATTGCCATTGCTATAGCGTTTGCTATGACGATTAATAAAAGTCAGGGTCAAACTCTGCAAAAAGTTGGGTTGTACTTACCGAAGCTGGTGTTTTGTCATGGTCAGCTTTATGTTGCTGTCTCTAGGGTTACGTCGAGGGAAGGATTGAAGATTCTAATACTGATTCCAATGGGAAACCACAACGTAAGACAATAACGTTATCTACAAAGACGTGTTTCAGAATATCTATAAGAACTTGCGTTTGTCGTAGTTTTATTTTGTTTGTGACTTTTATACATTTCATTGGTTTTGGTTTTCATGTTTTTAATTTTGGAATTATTTAGGACTTTTATTGTTGCTTTATTTTCATGAAATACTTGTTTTATTTTTATTCGGTTTGAGATAGTTAATCTTTGTGTTATGTTTATTCGGTTTTAAGATATTAACTCGCGCCTTAAAACGCGGGTTAGACACCTAATTAATTAAAAGAAGTAAAATACTTTAGACTTTTCGCGATCTCCTAATTATTGCACCAGAAGAAAACAAATATATATTGTCTATATAAGACTTTTCGTTTTTTAAGATTTAATAGTTTTTTAATTTTATTAATTCCTCTATTAAACAAACCGACATCAAACAAGAATGCTTGTGGGATAATTATTGAACCACTAGATTGATTATTTTTTTTAAAGTTTTTCTTATTAATAAAAAAGGTAAAATACAATTTTTTGCATATTTTTAAAATATATCACTTTTGACTTTTTGTGGTCTCGTAATTATTGCGACAAAAGAAAACAAAAATATATTGGCGATTCTCTAAAATAGAACACATTAAATTTTGCTTTCAAATATAGCACAACTCGTTCAAATTTCAAATAATAACATAAATTGATATAAAAATATTTGAAAACTTTATTTAGAGGGGAAATTTAAAGCATAAATTAGAATGGGAGAACCCAAATATAAAGTTTTTTACTTTGTTTGTAATTTTTTAAATATAGATCTGTTTTTACAAAATGATTTGTGTTATTTTTGGAACTTTAATATTTTGGTGCTAGGTTTAGAAAAAAACTAAATTTTATGTTATTTTAAGGTATTTCTCAAAATATATCGTCTATATAAGAATTTTACATTTTTAAATTAAGATTTTAATAGTTTTAAAAACTTTCATTTTTAAACTAAATAATTAAATTTTTAGAATTTTTGTAAAACTAACTAAAATTATAATATAGTTAATATAAATGATAGTGGATCAATCGCAAAAACATGTGTGCAAAGAGGACAAAACTATTCCAGAAAAACACCAAAGATGGATGATTAATAATTTTCCGGTGAATTTAGTTATGGACATGGAAAAAACAGATCATATGCCAATGTTCTGCAAGCCTCAGCAACTCTGTGATCATTTGGTGGAAATCACAGACAAATTCGTTTAAAGAATCTTGATGAAATTAAACGTATTGGATTTGATACAATAAGGGTTTGTTGCATATGGATAAATGAATTCAAATAGGCGGTACAAAGTTTACAAAGAAACATTGAGGGTGGTGGGCTTAGCACAGCCCTCACCCTAGTTCAGGCCCAAATCAATTTTGGCCCATTAAAAGTTAAAATTATGAAGGCCCAATTCAGCCCAAACCGTCAGCCGACCTGGAAGAAATCTGAGCCCACCACGTGTCCAAGCCACATGTCGACCTGTTGACCACCGACCTGGAGGCACGGATGAGCGGCACGTACTTACTTTCCACATGTCCCGACCGACTTATTCAACTATAAATAGAAGACCACCATCATTATTTGGAATATCCCCAAAAAAAAGGAGGGGAGCTAAGACAATAGACTAGCTGCTCTGCCCAGATGGACAACCTGAGCTGTCTCTCAGATGGACGACATGAGCTGTCTTCCAGATGGACGACCTGAGCTGCCTTCCAGATGGACGACCTGATCTGTCTCCCAGATGGACGACCTGAGCTATCTCCCAAATGGACGACCTGAGCTGTCTTCCAGATGGACAACCTGAGCTGTCTTCTAGATGGACGACCTGAGCTGTCTTCCAGATGGGCGACCTGAGCTGTCTCCCATATGGGCGACCTGAGCTGTCTTCTAGATGGACGACTTGAGTTGTCTTCTAGATGGACGACCTGAGCGGCCTTCCAGATGAACGACCTGAGATGTCTCCCAGATGGGCGACCTGAGCTGTCTTCCAGATGGACGATCTGATCTGCCTTCCAGATGGACGACCTAAGCTATCTTCCAGATGGACGACCTGAGCTGCCTTCGAGATCTCGACATGAGCTGCCTTCGAGATCTCGACATGAGCTGTCTTCCAGATGGACGACCTGAGCGAGCTGCCATCGAGATCTCGACATGAGCTGTCTTCCAGATAGACGACCTGAGCTGCCTTCCAGATGGACGACCTGAGCTGTCTCCCAGATGGACGACCTAATACATGTAATGTGAACTACGATAGGCTTGATCCCACTCTGAGGGTACGTAGGCAGCCTTCCAAGGCGCATATGTGATCTTAACAAAACCCATTCATCCATCTCCCGGTTCGTCACTCATCCTTGCCGACCTACCATATCGTCTGCCGACCTCAACGCCAATGCTCACTCAGCTCATCGTCGTCGAGACAAGGCTGATGTCCACGTCGATCTCGTATCGAACCTTGGTGGTTAGGCGACCTACCTGGTCCAATGACCACCTTGGTCGTATCTGTGACGATCGGTTTGAGTCCCTGCTCTATAAATGCATTGTTTGGCGGGCGTGCTAAATCCGGTTCGAACAAACATCATAAGATTATAATTTTGCAATCTACTATTATAATTTTTTGTTGTATGTATGCGATATGTCGATAACCATAGATATGTATTAACTAGGGATGTTAAAAAAGGCGGGCTCGGCCCGTTTAGATCCAGCTGTTTAGGTCCGAGCCCGTTTAGTCCCGCCCGTTAACCCCGCCCGTTCAGCTCCGCCCGTTTAAGTGTGTGTACGTTTAAGTGTGTGCCCTTTAAAACCCGTTTAAATTACAGTCTGCCTGGCATATATAGGCCTGTTTGGGCCCATTTATTTTTATTTTTACTATTTGATTTCTTTTGTTTTTGTTTATTAACTTTATTTTATTTTTATACAACTTAGACAAAAAAAAAATAACATAAAAACCAATATATTAAAATAATTTACTTGATATTTAAAATTAATAACTTTGCATCTATTTTGCATTGTATAATATAACTAAACTACAAATTTAAAATATGTTTGATTTCACTTAAATTATAACTCAATGAAAAAATGTTCGATACAATATAGCTTTCCCAATATAGTATATCTTTTTTTTTTGTCATCCGGGCCACAAGTGACAAAAAAAAGATATACTATATTGGAAAGTTATATTGTATCGAACATCCCAATATAGTATATCAATTTGGATGAATCATGTTTATTAATTAAGCTTTAAAATATCGACAAATTAAATTTGTTGCTAATTTTGCATTTTTCTTAAAATAAGGCAATTTTGCGGGAAATTTTTTAAAATCAAAATATAGTATAATATCATATATATTAATTATTTGGTGTTATGAATATCCTAAAATAATCAAATTAGTAATGTTTTTTTTAAGGAATCTTCCTATTTATACACTCAAATTCTTACCTTCTAAATTGTATTGTACATAGTTTAAAAAAAAAGACTTGAATCCCTTAAATACAGTCGACAGTGGAATGACTCAAACTCAGAAAATGTAAACCTAAAACAAAATAATTAAATGATGTCATTTTGCTTCAGACCTTTTTTTTTTAAATAAAAAATAATAAACGGGTTTAAACGGGCTACATGTTTATTATAGCTTAAACCAGTTTAATAAACGGCCTAAACGGGCTGACCCGTTTAACTACATTTTAATCAACGGGTCTAAACGGGCTAGCCCGTTTAACATGATCCCATTAAGCCCACAGTTTTTCAAGCCTATTTTAACATCGATAGTATTAACTATCTAACGTCTTTGTGGGATCCAATGAATTAATTTGTTTTCATCCCACAAAGTGTCGCTAGCTCAACTGAAAAAATAACAAAGACGAAATCTAGAAGTCGCAGAATCGAGTGGCACTTGAGACAGAATATATAACTTCATCTATTCCCAAATCTAAAAAAGGTACGGGTCTCGATCCAGGACATGCCAATCATAAACCAAAAATTTATTTTCATCGTTTTAAACATGTAAAAACACAAACATCGAATGAATTTTTATATCTAGCCAAAATCATATCTTAGTAGATATTCATTTTTTTTCATGGTCGTCAAATTAAGTTTGGCAAATTAATACATGCTCTTTGTATGTTATTCTAGAATATCATCTTATTTTTTATATGAGATTCATAACATACCTTTAAAAAAATGATGGCTCTTCCGATTCATTTTAAACTGAATTCCATAATAATGAGATCAGTAACATAACTTATTTGGACCATCCTACTTAGATCAAAGTCGGACTTTGATAGAATATTAAATTGCACAAGTACTCAAATTAAAACTAATTATAAATGAGCAATTGACTAATGCTCTTTATATATTACGATAAGTCATCTAACTTTCGATGTTAGATTGTTAACATTAGAGTTTTAGCACCGCAAGATTTGATATTTTCTTGTATATTTAATAGAGTTTTTTTTTTTTTATTACGTAAAAGTTTGGAAGCAAGATGCCACAAGAATCATGGATGTGCACCGAATTCGAACCATACGGCTCAGACAGTTCCGGGCTGAGTATGTTCTTCAGCCGTAAGTTCATGAAGCTCGGTCTCTATCAGCTGTCTCCAACTGAGGTAATTTCATTTATATCATAAATTATATATACTTACCAATATGTTTTCAATTTTAACCTTTGTTAAACAAACCGACATCAAACCGGAATGCTTTTGGGATCATCATTGAATCACTAGATTGATTTTTTAAAAGTTTTTAATTAAACAAACTCTCTCCTTCACTATCTACAAATTAAGACCTCCCTTTCTTCTTTAATATCCCGAAATTATGGGTCGATCATATTGGATGTTTAGAATATTCTTTCCAAACGGTATACCTTACCAATCAAACTCATAATCTTGGTGAAAGTTTTTGTTATTCAGGTTCAAAAAAATAAAAAGAAACCAAAATCAAAGGAAGAAAGGATGCAGAGTCGAACACAACAGTTAGTGGAAAGCTTGAAGATCATAATTTTAACTCACGGAGAACAAAGAATATCTCATATAAAGAAGTAAAACACAAACAAGGACAATGCAGACATCTCTATATATGTGATTCATATACTAAGACATGGTGTGAGTTGTCACTAAAGTATGTTTGTTTCTCCATTTGTTGGGTAATGCATCCACAAATTGCACAAGGAGGTAAGCAAAACCAGACCAAATATATTTATATATCACTACTTGAAAGCATCTGAAGCAGAGTAAAGGAAGTCCAAGAATCCTGTCCCCTTCAATAGACCTTTACCTGTCAATAGCTCAAAATCTAACAGCAGCAAGAACCCTATCACTGCTGCTTTCCCGTTTATCACTGCTGCTGCTTTACCGGCATGATTGATTTTTTAAAAGTTTTTCTTATTAATTAAAAGAAGTAAAATACTNTTATTTTTTAGAATTTTTCCTAAACTAAATTAAAATTATAATAGTTAATATAAATATTAGTGGGTTAATCGCAAAAACATGTGTAAACCTGATTTTCTTTTTCAAGATCATGGCCGAAGTAGTCCTACACTGAACTAATACAAAAAAAGTTAGTTCTTATGGTGTTGTAATCTTGGTTTAAGATCTTGAACTGGGATTGCTTTTAAAGATGCATGGATCATTGTTTGTGAGCGAATTTATCAAAGATGAAGAACTTCTCGGATGAAGGTTATGGATATGTTCCTCGAGCTTACATCTTGTGCAAAGAGGACAAAGCTATTCCAGAAGAACACCAAAAATGGATGATTAATAATTTTCCGATGAATTTAGTTATGGAGATGGAAAAAACAGATCATATGCCAATGTTCTGCAAGCCTCAGCAATTCTGTGATCACTTGGTGGAAATCGCAGACAAATTAATTCATTAAAGAATCTTGATGAAATTAAACGTATTGGATTTGATACAATAAGGGTTTGTTGCATATGGATAAATCAATTCAAATAAACGGTACAAAGTTTACAAAGAAACATTGTGGGTGGTGGGCTTAGCACATCCCTCACCCTAGTTCAGGCCCAAATCAATTTCAGCCCATCAAATTAAAAATTATGAAGGCCCAACTCAGCCCAAACCACCAGCCGACCTGGAAGAAATCTGAGCCCACCATGTGTCCAAGCCACATGTCTACCTGTTGACCACCGACCTGGAGACACGGCTGAGCGACATGTACTTACTTTCCACATGTCCCGACCGACTTATTCAACTATAAATAGAAGACCACCATCATTATTTGGAACGATCCCCGAAAAAAAAGGAGGGGAGCTAAGACAATAGACTAGCTGCTTCGCCCAGATGGACGATCTGAGCTGTCTCCCAGATGGACGACCTGAGCTGTCTTCCAGATGGACGACCTGATATGTCTCCCAGATGGACGACCTGGCTATCTCCCAGATAGATGACCTGAGCTGTCTTCCAGATGGACGACATGAGCTGTCTTCCAGATGGACGACCTGAGCTGTCTTCCAGATGGGCGACCTGAGCTATCTTCCAGATGGACGACCTGGGCTGTCTCCCAGATGGACGACCTGAGTTGTCTTCCAGATGGACGACCTGAGCTGCCTTCCAGATGGACGACCTGAGATGTCTCCCAGATGGGCGACCTGAGCTGCCTTCCAGATGGACGACCTGAGCTGCCTTCCAGATGGACGACATGAGCTGTCTTCCAGATGGACAACCTGAGTTGCCTTCCAGATGACGACCTGAGCTGTCTTCCAGATGGACGACATGGGCTGCCTTCTAGATGGATGACCTGAAATGTCCCCCAGATGGACGACATAATACCTGTAATGTGAACTACGATCAGCTTGATCCCACTCTGAGGGTATGTAGGCAGCCTTCCAAGGCGCATCTGTGATCTTAACAAAACCCATTCACCCATCTCCCGGTTCGTCGCTCATCCTTGCCGACCTACCATCTCGTCTGCCGACCTCAACGCCAATGCTCACACAGCTCATCGTCGTCGAGACAAGGCCGATGTCCACGTCGATCTCGTATCGAACCTTGGTGGTTAGGCGACCTACATGGTCCAATGACCACCTTGGCCGTATCCGTGACGATTGGTTTGAGTCCCCGCTCTATAAATGCACTGTTTGGCGGGCATGCTAAATCCAGTTCGAACAAACATCATAAGATTATAATTTTGCAATCTACTATTATAATGTTTTGTGGTATGTATGCGATATGTCGATAACCATAGATATGTATTAAATAGGGATGTTAAAAAGGGCGGGCCCGACCCGTTTAGGTCTGAGCCCGTTTAGTCCCGCCTGTTTAGCCCCGCCCGTTTAAGTGTGTGTCCGTTTAAGTGTGTGGCTTTTAAGGCCTGTTTACATTAAAACCCGCCTGGCATATATAGGCCCGTTTGGGCCCATTTATTTATTTTTTTGCTATTTGATTTCTTTTGTTTTTGTTTATTAACTTTATTTTATTTTTATACAACTTAGACAAAAAAATAACATAAAAACCAATATATTAAAATAATTTACTTGATTTTCTTAAATTAATAACTTTGCATCCATTTTGCATTGTATAATATAACTCAACTACAAATTTAAAATATGTTTGATTTCAGTTAAATTATAACTCAATGAAAAAATGTTCAATACAATATAGCTTTCCCAATATAGTATATCAATGTGGATGAATCATGTTTATTAATTAAGCTTTCAAATAGATCGACAAATTAAATATGTTGCTAATTTTGCATTTTTCTTAAAATAAGGCAATTTTGCGGGAATTTTTTTAAAATCAAAATATAGTATAATATCATATATATATTAATTATTTGGTGTTATGAATATCCTAAAATAATCAAATTAGTAATGTTTTTTAAAGGAATCTTCCTATTTATACACTCAAATTCTTACTTTCTAAATTGTACATAGGTTTAAAAAAAAGACTTGAATCATTTAAATACAGTCGAATGACTCAAACTCAGAAAATGTAAAACCTAAAAAATAATAATTAAATGATGTCATTTTGCTTAAGAATATTTTAAAAAAAAAATTAATAATAATAATAATAAACGGATTTAAACGGGCTACCTGTTAATTATAGCTTAAACTCGTTTAATAAACGGGCCTAAACGGATTAACCCGTTTAACTACATTTTTTAATAAACGGGCCTAAACAGGCTGGCCCGTTTAACATGACCCCATTAACCCCACAGGTTTTCAGGCATATTTTAACATCGATAGTATTAACCATCTAACGTCTTTGTGGGATCCAATGAATTAATTTGTTTTCATCCCACCAAGTGTCGCTAGCTCAACTGAAAAAATAACAAGGACGAAATCTAGAAGTCGCATGATCGAGTGGCACTTGAGACAGAATATATAACTTAATCTATTCCCGAATCTAAAAAAGGTACGGGTCTCGATCCAGAACCTGCTAATCATAAACCAAAAATTTATTTTCATCTTTTTAAATGTGTAAAAACACAAACGTCCAATGAATTTTTATATCTAGCCAAAATCATATCTTAATTGAATTTTCATTTTTTTTCATGGTCGTCAAATTAAGTTTGGCAAATTAATACATGCTCTTTGTATGTTATTCTAGAATATCATCTTATTTTTTATATGAGATTCATAACATACCTTTAAAAAAATGATGGCTCTTCCGATTCATTTTAAACTGAATTCCATAATAATGAGATCAGTAACATAACTTATTTGGACCATCCTACTTAGATCAAAGTCGGACTTTGATAGAATATTAAATTGCACAAGTACTCAAATTAAAACCAATTATAAATGAGCAAATTGACTAATGCTCTTTATATATTACGATAAGTCATCTAACTTTCGATGTTAGATTGTTAACATCAGAGTTTTAGCACCGCAAGATTTGATATTTTCTTGTATATTTAATAGAGTTTTTTTTTTTTTATTACGTAAAAGTTTGGAAGCAAGATGCCACAAGAATCATGGATGTGCACCGAATTCGAACCATACGGCTCAGACAGTTCCGGGCTGAGTATGTTCTTCAGCCGTAAGTTCATGAAGCTCGGTCTCTATCAGCTGTCTCCAACTGAGGTAATTTCATTTATATCATAAATTATATATACTTACCAATATGTTTTCAATTTTAACCTTTGTTAAACAAGCTCGTCGTTTGTGGCTCCTCATGTCGGTTCGTTCTCCTCAGCTCATAGAAGTGTTGCATCTGCTGCACCCAAAGGAGAAGGAGATTCTCCTCTTCTTCTGTTAAGTCTCCGAATTGATCCGAGCCTGAAGTATTTCCGATTCTTCCTGTTGGACCAAAACTTAATAAAGTTCATTGGCTTATTAAGTTGTGTTAAATTTGAAAAGAAATAGCCCAGTTGGCTAAGTAAATGAAAATTGCAAAGTCCCACATCGGGAAAATCTCTCATATAAATAAGAGGAAACATTAGTCTAAGCTCAAAAAACATTAGTCCTCCATTTCAACGTTCTTTTCCTTAATCATTTTAAACGTTGTTCTTCGCATTGTTCTTCGTAAATTATGTATTCGAATTTATGCTTCTACACTTCCTCCTTCTGATGTCGAGGCGAACTCTTCTTGCACTGTGCGTCCCGTGGTGCGATCTCCTCCATTGCCGACGCGTCCTTCTCCTTGAATTGGTTGAGGTGGCTCGGTCTGGGTTTGCCTCGTTGATGCGGGTGTTGTTACGTTTGATGGATGTCGAGGTGGTAATCCTCTTGCCGCGTTGCCAGATGTCCCGGCGGGTGTTGAGAAGTCGAGAGCCGTCGGGTTGAGGCCAAGTCTCCTTTTGGCTCTGATGCTTGTGTCTCGGGCGTGGCTCTCCGTCGTTAGCGACTCAAGCCTCTCCGCCCTGGAATTATTCAGATGATCTTGCTCTGCGGCCTTTTGCAGCAGCTTTGTCATCATGGTCTTCAGTTTGGCTAGGGACGTTAGATTGCTTGTGGAGGGATTATTGGATCGGTCCTCGCTTATGTAACCTCTGCAGTGGTGTTATCTCTGTCATTGAGTTGCCTTGCTCCGTCGTCGGACATCTTTTCAGATTTCATTCTTGGTGGTTTCTGCGAGTAAGAAAGCTTATATTCCCCACAGACGGCGCCAAATTGTCGGAGTCGAAACTCACACAATTGAATTTGGTTATGAATTTAGAGGGAACATAAGATTATTAGAACGAAACACGAAAAAAAGATCCAAATATGATTTTTTTATTGCTGTTTAGATAAGATTTTGCGTACAATGATTTAATAAGAGATTTTCTTAGAGTTCTTCTTAGAAAGAACTTGTGTCCTGTTTAGAAAGGACTTGGAAACTATATATACATGTCTAATAACCGCCTTAGGTGCGAATCTCAGAGATTAATCTTACGGAAACTTTCCCTTTTCTTCGGAGAGTTTTTTTTTCTCTTTGTGCGGCCGCCGACTCTCTCGCCTAGGGTTTACGACACTTTAGATTGCTTCATGGGCCTTTGGCTCGGTCCACACTGCTTCATGGACCTTCGGCTCGGTCCACGTTGATTATGTCATGGAATTTTCAGCTCGGCTCATGTTCACATTCTTGGGCTCGGTCTGAGGTATCTTGGGCTCGGTCCGAAGCATTCCGGGCCAGATCGGATGGTCCGATGCGTCCTTTCGTGGGCCAGCTCGGTTGAAGGCGTGATAGATGAGGCGACTTTGGGCTAGGCCCGACCCGAGGTGACTTAGTGTCGGTCGGGTTGTTGAATCAGACCGAGGTGATATCTTATGGTTCGGTCCTTTCTGGTTTGGTTCGGTCCGACCGGTTTGATTCCCTAGTTGATCTCGGTTGGGTGAAAACCGACCCCAACAGTTAGTTCCTCAGCTCGTTAGACTCATGATTGATTGTAACGAGGTGAGAACTCTCGAGAGCGAGATCAACTGTTGAAAATAAGATGCCACTGAGCCATACGTCTGATGATGCTATCATGGTTTTCTACTTCCGAGGCGAAGTGTTGCCGAGGTGTTCTCTTGCCGACGCGTTCGTTGCGTTCTGCTGGTACTGTCGAGGCGTTTTGTAGTCAATATGACCGAAGTGTTTTGTTGTCGGAAAAAGTATGCCCCCTTATTTTTTTAGTTTCCGATCCGTCGCCTTGCTTCGGGGTACTTCTTTCTTGAAACAAAGTTTTGCCTCGGAGGAATCTTATATTTAATGGTTTGGCTCAGGGGTTTAAGACTTAGAACTTCATTCATCTCGGGAATCGCAAACGTCTCTTTCAGTTCCCAAGGTCACGTGCCATTTGCCTATAAATATCAGGATTTTCCCTTCATTTCCCCTCACAACTTCATTTCTCCAAATTTTCGAAAAGGTAGAGCTCTCTTCTCTCTCCTCTTTCTCTCGTTTTAATTATCTTCCGACTAGGATTTTTGGTTTCCGCCGCCGCTCCGTTTGAATTTTCCGATCCGTACTGTGGCGAGGCTTTGAAGATTCCGATCCATCTTCAAACTTTTCCGATCCATCTTCAATCTTTCCGATCTGTCGTGAAACGTTTTCGACCTATCTTCAAACTCTCCGATCCATCTTCATCAATCCAATGTCAAGCTCCAACGATTTGAGTGATTTGGTCAGTTCATCTTTAGTATTTTTAAATTAGTTTGTGTATGTTTTGGCTCGGTTAATTAAATTTGTGCATAAATTTACACATTATATAGTTTTACAGGTGGAATAGTTTCTTCCCCAGTTGAACTCATTTTTTTTAAAAGTTTTGACATTCGAAACCCTTTTTCGATCTATATTATGACTTCCTGTTCTTGGCTTAATTTGATTGAAAATGTATGAAAACATATTCTCGGATGACTCACCATCACTTGGTAAACACATTACTGTTACCAAAAATTCTATATTATAATTTCTCTATAACTAACATAACATTGTGCACAACAAACTTCAGTCCTTACTTTGCCCTATCTGCATCTCTAGCTAGGTGTGACCAATAATTGATCTATTTGCTTTGTAATCCCAATAATGGATCAGTTAATCTATCACAGTTTTTCACGATTAAATTTTGATATTCTCAAACATTTTTTGCAATTTGTAGACAAAACGTTAAAAAATTAATGTGGTAGCCATTGAGATAGAGTAGTCCAGCTAGTGTGTTTGTGTATAGTGTAGACTCTATAGAGCATGTGATAAAGGTGTCAAAAGAAGTTTGTAGTGCCAAATAGTAGAACAACTAGTATTTAAGGGAGTCTTGTTTCATCACATTTCATCACTACAAGCTTATAATTATAAGTGTTTTCTTTACATACCTTTCGTGATCAAACAAGTAATCAATCAAAAGATGGAAGGCAAAACTGTGATTTTAAGTGTGCTCATAATAAGTCTGGTCATGGCCCAAATTCAAGTAGAAGCAAAGGAAATCGGCTGCTGCGCTGCTGCGTCTGGTAGAGAGAGGTATAATGCATGCCGTATGATAGGACACCCCCCTAAGGTTTGTGCAAAAGCCGGTAATTGCCAAACTTATACCTGGACGTGTGCTTGCCCTCATGATTATCCCCTTACTACTGTCGACAAATGTGGTACTGTCGACCAATCTGGTAAATTGAACTCACTGTAATATTGTATTTATTCATGTGCTTTTTTTTNTATGTGACAAAAAAAATGATCCGACTCTCGTAGACTGTAGTAGAAGGTTGACGATCCCTAGACTGTGTATGCCTTCTACTTCATATTATCTAAATAAAGAATAACGAGTTGTCTTTATTAATTTTCTTCTCAATGCAAATAAAACTTGAATCAAGTTTTTTAGATTCAAAACCAGTTGTTTATCCAAACTAATTTAAGTTGAATTGTCTAAATTGACCAACTTTGAGGTGTCATTTTCCAGGTTACAGTTTTGTAGTTCCTTTGTTGCTACTTTATGTAATCTGCAAAACCCATAAAGTTCCATGAGAATTTCAAAGAACACTCTTTGGAATTTTGTGTGTGTTTATGATTAAGAAACATATTTAAGGGTTTTGTTCTTACAGTCTATTCTGCTCACTCTCTCCTCATATGGTTTACCTGAAATCGAATTTCTACGCCCGAGAGACAGATTAAGTGGCTCCAAGTATTATAACTGCAAATTCAGTTAAGGAAAATTCTAAGTGTAAGACCCGAGTTTTTGATTTGATTATTTAAATTAAATCCAAACTATAGTACAAAAAGTATGGTGTTGTAACCTCAGCTCCGATTCCGATCTACTGGCAAGACGAGCTCCGATCAACTCACCACTCTCCGACGCTCGTTTGTTTTAGAGTTTAAAAGAATAAGAACAGAACGAGAAAACAGAACGGGAAAAGAAAATAAAAAAGAACACACGCGAATTTAAAGGATGTTCGGCCTCCACCGTCGATGTGACGGCAGCCTACTCACCCTTCGGGATCCTTCCCGGAAAATCCACTACAAACGAACATCCTTCCATTGTATGTAGCTTTGTTTTTAACCTACGTGCTACTTTGTCCACCATTTTTGGGCTTCTCCCTCAATTGATTGAGTTACATATCCTTAAGTTCCTAGGTGTATAATCTTTCTAGCTGTCTTTACTTCTTTCGTTACTATTTTTTTACTAAAAAAATGAGGCCAAATAAAAACTACCATTAAACAAAATCAATAAGGGCAATTATCAAAATAACACAGTGATAAATAACACATTTTTAAATTTTTAGCTTAAAATTTTAAATAAGAAAATAGGCCATATGGACTATATATAACTTTGTAATTCCAGAAAACAGAACTTGACAAAAATTATTATTGGGCCATATAACTTTGTAATTTTAATTGAGAAAACTATTTTATTATTGGGCCATATAAACGTGTTGAAAAGAGTTTTGGTTTGAAGGCCAATAAGAAAATATTTTTCCCAATTAAGATTACAAAGTTATATGGCCCATTAGGCCCAATAATAATTTTTTTGGCCGTGTTTTGTTTTCCGGAATTATCTCATCCGCTCGCCGACGATAAACTCTAACCGCCATTATCTATTAGCCGTATCATCATGACGTCATCATCTTCTCCCTCAAAACCAAGTTCCCGAGTCCACTCTCAGTAAAATGTTTATCAGCACAACTCTTCTAGAAGAACCAAAGTCAATTATCTCTGCTCTCAAGCATCCAGGTTGGAACAACGCCATGAATGACGAATGGTCTCCTTTGCAGTAACGGATACATATGACTTAGTTCCTTTCACTCATGATATGAATGTCCTCGGGTGTAAGTAGGTATTTCGAGTTAAACTCAAAGCAGATGGTACCTTTGATAGACTAAAAGCAAGATTAGTGGCCAAGGGGTTTGAACAGGAGGAAGGAATCGACTTCACTGAAACATTCAGTCTGGTTGTTAGAACTGCTACCATCCGACTTGTTCTTGATGTTGCTACTACAAAATCTTGGTCCAACACTCAACTTGATGTCAAAAACGCCTTTCTACATGGTGACTTACATGAAGGAGTATTCATGTGTCAACCACCTGGATTCATCAACTCTGAATATCCCAATCATGTACGGAAGCTTAAGAAAGCAATCTATGGCCTAAAACAATCCCCTAGAGCATGGTTTGATAAGTTTAGCACTTTCCTTCTGGAATTAGCAGTTTCTCTTGCAGCAAATGTGATCCTTCTCTGTTCACTTACCATCATAATGGCGTTACATTGGCCTTATTGCCCTATGTGGATGATATCTTGCTCACTGGAAGTTGTCCAAACATGTTTCGACAATTCATTGATGCATGCAGTGCTCAGTTTTCAATGAAAGACATTGGTCATCTGCACTATTTCCTCGAAATTCAAGCTGAATTTCATGACTCAGGACTGTTTCTTCATCAAGCCAAATATGCAGAGGACATTCTTCAAGCAGCAAGCATGATCTCATGCAATCCTATGCCCACACCACTTCCTCTTTAACTGGATCAAGTTCCCAATGGTGATGGACTCTTCTCTGAGCCAACATATTTCCGTAGTCTCGCAGAAAAACTACAATACCTAATTATTACTAGGCCAGATATACAGTTTGCAGTGATCATAATATGTCGCAAAATGCATGCTCCTACTCTCACTGATTTTGCTATGCTCAAACGTGTTCTAAGATACATAAGAGGTACGAGCTCTCTTCGCATCAATCTATCTAATGATAGTAATCCGTCTTTAATGGCTTTTTCAGACAGTGATTGGGCTGGCTGTTGGGAAACACGTAGATCTACCACTGGTTTCTGTACATTTCTTGACTCTCATCTAATCTCCTGGTCAGCCAAGAGACAACCTACAGTCTCTAGATCATCTACTGAAGCGGAGTATCAAGCATTAGCTTCTACTACTGCGGAACTCACATGTATAACTTATGTTCTTCGAGACTTAGGAATTCTGCAAGACAAGCCTGCTCTTCTTCTCTGTGACAACTTATCAGCAGTTCATCTCTCAGCCAATCCCAAGTTTCATAGTCGTTCAAAGCATATTGATACCGACTATCATTATATTCGAGAGAAGGTTGCCCTCGGCTCCATTGAAACAAGCCATATCTCCAATGTTCACCAACTGGCTGATATTTTCACAAAGTCCCTTCCTCGTGTGTCATTTACTGCTCTAAGATCCAAACTAGGTGTCTGTCTTCCACCCACACCTAGTTTGAGGGAGGATGAAAGTAAGTCACGCATTTATCCTGATTCAGACATCGAAGTAGATGAAGACAAAAATGATTCAGACATAATTATTTTTGCTTTGAAATTTTCCGATCTTGCTCCGCCGTGATTCCTCCGACCTGCTTTGAAGATCTTCAAACTTTCCGATCTGTCTTCAAACTTACCGACCTATCTTCAAATTGTTCTTCACCAAATTTTTCCGAGTTTGTCTTCTTTGATCGAGATGAGTTCGAGTTCTTCTTCGACTTCTGTTAACGACCGAACTCCCTTTCCACAAAATCCGGACATTGATCTCAGGTTGTTCGTCAGTTCGTCGGATCCTGATGGTTCATCTGACGACGGTCTGAGTGGGGTCCGACAAGAATTGATCAGGCGCAACTCGTGATATGCTCAAATTAGTACCCTAAAAAGTACTAAAGCAGTGTTGTAGTATAAGTAGGGGTCGAACACAAGAACTCCAGATATCACTCAATAGATTATATAGATTAGAATTAAGCTAAACCAACAGATGTAAACGAAAGCAATGCGTAAACTAAATGTGTTGTAAGTCGATTGGAAGAAAGATAGGCTCAGGGTATTTCTCAGGAATTTAATGAATGTAGATAAACTAGCTAACATGATTCAGATTTAGCGCGGTTCTTGAACTCAAATCACTGAAATATAGCTAACCAACTCTCGTTGCGAAAACTATCTAAGTTTAAATCCTAGAATTCCAAATCTCTTTGTGAATCCTAAAGTCTAAACCAGCTTTTAGTTCAAGTTTGATTTGTTCACAAAACAACTAAACCAAATCTCTTTGCGAATAGTTATTTTGCTCACTCTAGGTTCTGTCAGGTAATTAATCGCACTCTCGTGCCTAACCAATTATCCTAAGATCTAAGTTCTAGGTGATCAGTCTAGAATTAGCTTTGAGAACAACCTAGGCGAAGAACTAATTCAGATGGTGAATCCTAATTATTCAATTAACCTAACATTCAGAGAAAACCCTTATGAGAACCCTGAACCTAACAAGAGAACTACTCAGACATGGTAATTGAGACAATAAACATGACTAAAATAATACTCAAATAAATGATATAAAGGAGAGTAACAAGAGGGTTCGGAATCTTCTCTCGAACGAACAGAGTCTCAGACTTGTCTCCCTCAGAAAGCTCTCTCACAAAACTCAGAATCCAAAATCAAGTCTGAAAACGTTCTCTTCCAAAAACTGGCTAAAAAACCTAATTAATAACCTAAAACACGTTTTGGGGTTTATTGCAATTATTAAAGTCTTCTGGGCAATTTTGCAATTCTTCAACTCTTCATAAAAGTCGCGATTTCTGTCTTGCTGCAATGAGTATCGACCGATACTAGGGTAGTATCGATCGATACTGAGACTCTAAATCGGGTACTCAGCTACACAAGCTTCTGTTTTGCTCCAAAATACTCCAAAAAGCTCTAATATCTCCAATTATGCTCCAAACGTGTTAAAACCTGTAAAAGACTCTAAAAGACTCCAAAATAGTAGAAAGACTCTATAAAACGGACTTATATCATGGCTTAAAAGGGGTAAAAACCATGATATATCAACTCCCCCAGACTTAACCTTTGCTTGCCCTTAAGCAAATAAAAGACTAAACCAGATAAAGAAGTTTGAAAACGCGGAGACTCACCTGTTCTTGAAACACTACAATGACCCTTTTCCCAAACACCTAAATGTCACCTAACCTGATCCAAATCTAACCACCATGTACTTCTCCGTAGACATTCGCAGCTTCCCCAGACTACACACATTATTTCGCAGCATTGTTCAATTAAACCCCTCATCGCCAGTTTCATCGCTGTGATTAATACCAAGAACCTTCTAGGCTCTTTCCCATACAATATCATGACAAGGAACCACCCAATTTCACACTTTTTGTATCACTTTCTCTCCCCCAGACTTATTTCTTATCATATTTTCTTCTTTTTTTTTTTTTTTTTTTTCTTTTAGCTTCGCACATACACATCAAGGTATGAGACGCGAGTATTGATGGTGTTTGCCACCGAATCCCCGGTTCTTCCCTCTCAATGTATCAAAGGGTGTAGGCGAATAATGGCATCATAGGAAAATCCTAGCCTCGCTTCCAATCCTCTGTGTGATCATCCCTCACCAAGTAGAATAATGGGATCGTTGGAAATTTTCCTAGCCCTCTACGCAGAAGAAAATCATTTCATATTTTATGCTCTTATTTATTAACTTATAACAGGGGAGAGAGATACTATCACTTTTAAACACATGGGTTCCTTTGTCAGATATGAATGAGGAATCAAGCTCTATGAATACAAACCACATCGATGAAGTGCAAAAAGTTGATTTTTTATTAGTCGATCTGTAGCTGATTCTGTAACAGTGGACACTCATAAGCAAAATCAAAACAGCAGATTCAAGAACACGATCATAATCTCCAACAAAATTTTGACTCAATAAAAACAAATTTTGACTCAATAAAAACGACTGACTCTAAGAAAAACAAACACAATGTCAGCGACTACCTCCCCAGACTTAAACAACACTGTCCCCAGTGTTATCAAGCCTGAGTTTGGTGAAAGAAATCAAATGAACCAAGTGGAATGTGAAAATCGAAGAGGTTACCCGAGATGGTGATGAGTGTCAACCGACACTGCACTGGTATCGATCGATACCAGGAGGTGGTCGACAGAATTCCTCTTGACAGCGATAATGGTGCCCAAAAAGTGTGTCAAACGATCCAAATGTGTTATGGTTAGCACTGTTAGATCACTCAAACACAAGTCAAAAGCAACAAAAATCATAGAAGCATAAGTTCCACAAAGTACACAATGATAAAAATGCTAACATAAGACCCAAAATAACAAAAGTTCAAACGAAAAGAAACAGAAAAGGGAAAAGAAAAACAAACGTGAAACCAGATAAACAGAGGACTAATCCTCCTCAGTGGCGTCAGAGTCATCGCCAGCGGTGCCAGATGGTCCAGCCTGATGTGGTGAGCGTGGTGAAATGGGGCGCTGAGACGTCATGCAGCTGCATCGAGACATAACACTCTAAATGGTCTGAAGACTCTCGACAACGTAGCGCTGGAACGGGTCCATCTCCATCGCAGGTGGCGTAGGAAGAGTAGGTGTAGGAGCAGGTGCGTGGCGCGCGCGTGATCGACCCCCAGCAGGGCCAGAAGCAGGCGGACGGGCTTGAGTAGCGGAGCCTCGACGTCGTGTGACTGGCGCAGGCTCCATATCAGTAGTATCAGGGGTGAAGAGTAGCTGAGCAGGATCACCGCCAATGTATGTGAGATCTGTGTTGGGGAGCTGAACCAGATAGTCCCCAGTAGAAGTGCTGAAAACCCAACGCCTATCAGGCTTTAGCCAGCGCAGGTGCTCCAGGTGCGCTAGGTCCATAAGCTCGCGGGATGTCATTATCGAGCAGCTAGTAGTACTGATCCCAAGGTGCAGAAAGATGGGAGTGAGGAGACTGCCTACCGTCTCAGTCTTCTGGCGACCTGCAGTCCTAGAAAACTTGCCGCGTCCGTTAAAAGGCTTCACCTTCAGCGACTCCAAGTGGTGCGCAAAGACAGCACCTAAGTTGACCGCGAGGTCCATCTCAGGCCACTCATACGCCTCATCATCAATAATGTCCCCGATCCCAATGGAAAACACAATCAGCTCAGCCACCCTCATCTTGTTAGGCTCCATCTTGCACAACAAGGTGTTGCTCAAGATCTTAACAAGACAGCGCAGGACAGGATGGCGTACATCCATATGTGTGGTGGTCTTGCAGTCGTAGACTCCGTGCCCGAAATGAGACCAGAATGCCTCAATATCCAAGAACATGCGAGGAAGCTCGCACCTCGAAAAATCTCTGATAAACCCATAGATGTCGCAGAGCTCCTGGAAAGAAATCCTGTAGCGCACACCGTGAATCAGGAACGTCAGCACACCCTGCTGTGCAGTCACTGGAGGCTCACCAGTGTAGTAGACGCGGACAGACGCGAGGAATTGGCGGACTAAGTCAGGGTATAAGTCATATTGCCGCGTAGGCATCGTCCCTAGTCCAATCTTCCTGATCAAACCATCAAGCTCTCTGTCAAAGCCCAGCTGTCTCATAGTATGCGTGTCCACAAATCTAGTGGGGCGCACATCAACCGCCTGCCAGGCGTTGTAGAAGATGGAGTCATAGTCGTCCCACTCCTCTGAAATAGGCCTGTGCGTGCAAGCCCGACTCTCTGTAATCTCCTTATCGGAGCCCTCGTAATCATCTCGTAAGCGTATCATGGCCTTCTCGCTGATCTTAGGCCAAGGAGGCCTACATGCTGCGCCAGGAGCGACTGGGGAGGCAGGACGAGGTGGAGGTGGTGCAGGGATGTCGCAGAGGGAAGTGTGGGGGAGAGTAATATCCTCCTGCGCACCGTTGATCCGCACCAAGTAACGGTCGTTGGTAAGGCAAGCCTTTACGACCCCTCTGTTCCAAGTTAAACCATCGAAGATCTTGACATGTGCGCCTAAACAGTACTCCTTCGGACGATCGCAGCCAGGTGGGTTAGAGCTCGAGGCATCATCAGCACGTGGCTTCTTGCGAGGTGGCATCTGCATCATTAACAAACGCGAAACACAGTATAAATCCAACATCTCTCTCAAACACAACAATCTCGGACAAGGTAGATGGTGAGCATCGACTGATACCAAGGTGGTATCGATCGATACTCAGACAAGTATCGAGCAGTCACGACGAACACACGAATCCGAAAATTCCAAAATTGCAAACCAAGGGTAATGAAACGTAAGGCAAGGTTCGACTAGGCCTAGAACACACTAATCAAGTGATAATCATCCAACAAAACGAGTTCTAAGAGCCTAAAAGTCGAAAATCTAAACTTGGTGCATGGATTGAAAAGGTGAAAATTCGTGTTACATACCTAGTAGATCGTTAGAATGAATGAGAGAAAGAGATTGAGCACGAAAAACCGCACGGAATAGGCACAAAAATCTCTCAAAAGGGTTGAGAAACGAAGATTTGGTGATTTTTGGTGAAAAAGGAGCTTGTGTCGGTCGATGGGAGTTGTGAGGCAAAAGAGAAAAACCGTAGGGTTTATAAGGAAACTTACCTGGGCGGCAGGTATCGACCGATACTAGATTGTGTCGATCGATACTCGTAGCCAGTTGGTGCTTCTCTGGCGTATGGAGAGTGTCGATCGACACTGGGAGGTGTCGATCGATACAACTCGTCCGAATCTGTTTCACGTGACACAACGAAACACAAAACTAAAAATAAAAAGAAAGGAAAAAGATATGTACAGACTCACCAGTGGGTTGCCTCCCACCAAGCGCTCGTTTAACGTCATTAGCTTGATTGTACTGCTATTCAGGCAACGGGTGCATCATCCAGAGGCATCATGTGTCCGTCTGGTATCTCAGTTCTCTGTATGTAGTGTTTCACCCTTTGTCTATTGACAGTGAACTCCTCGCCGGAGGGATTACGCAGGACAAGTGCACCATGTGGTCTAACCTCCTTGACAATGAAGGGACCTGACCAACGAGAACGCAATTTACCAGGAAACAAATGCAAACGAAAGTTATACAGAAGTACCTGATCATTGGGTTTGAAAATTCGGTCGAGGATTTTCCTGTCGTGGTACGCCTTAGTCCTCTCCATGTACAGCTTCGAGTTCTCATAGGCATGATGCCAAATCTCATCCAACTCGTTCAGCTTGATCAATCGCCTCTCAGCAGCAGACTTGATGTCAAAATTCAGCAACTTTGTAGCCCATTCTGCCTTATGCTCGATCTCCACAGGAAGGTGACATGCTTTCCCATACAGCAGATGAAAAGGTTTAGTGCCCAATGGTGTCTTATAAGCAGTCATGTAAGCCCACAGCGCATCGTCTAGCTTCGCAGACCAATCCTTCCTAGAAGTTCCCACTATCTTCTCTAGAATCTCCTTGATTTGCCTGTTGGAGACCTCGACTTGCCCACTGGTCTGGGGGTGATAAGGAGTAGCCACACGATGATTCACACCATGCTTCCTCAGTAACTTCTCAAAAACCCTGTTGATGAAATGACTGCCACCATCACTGATAACAATACGAGGCACGCCAAATCGTGGAAAGATGATGGTCTTAAACAGCTTAAGAACCACCGAAGAGTCGTTGGTTGGACTAGCAATTGCCTCCACCCACTTAGTGACATAATCCACTGCAACGAGAATGTACTGGTTCTTGTAGGACGAAGGAAAAGGTCCCATAAAATCGATACCCCAGCAATCAAAAATCTCAACCTCAAGGATGAAATTCTGTGGCATCTCGTGTCTCTTACTGATCTTCCCTCTCCTCTGACACACATCACACTGCGAGATAAAGGTATGAGCATCTTTAAACATAGTAGGCCACCAGAAGCCTGCTTGAAGAACTTTATACACCGTCTTGAAAGTAGCAAAGTGTCCAGCATACTCAGAACCATGACAGTGAAACAAAACGTCAGGTACCTCTGATTCAGCAATACATCTCCTGTAGATACCATCAGAACAATGCTTATACAGGTAAGGCTCATCCCAAAAGTATCGCCTCATGTCTCGCAGAAATTTATTCTTGGCATATTTCTTTAGGTGCGTTGGCTCTGTATTTGCAGCGAGGAAGTTGACAATATGAGCATACCATGGCAGATCGGAGTCAGCTGCAGCAACGAGATACTCTTCATAAACACAAAGGTGTTCCACGGTTAAAACAGGTTCAGAAACCGTCGGGTATCGACCGACACCAGGGTGGCATCGATCGATACCGAAACCTGCAATTCGTGGGAATTGCTGATTTTCGGTGAAGCCACTCTGGAAACCAGTGTCCACGTAGTAAATGGACTCCTCATGTAATTGATCATCAATAGGTACATCTGTATCGAAATTCAACCTCGAAAGATGATCAGCAACCCCATTCTCTACTCCTCTCTTGTCCTTTATCTCAATATCAAACCCTTTGAGCAAAAGAACCCAACGACAAAGACGAGGTTTGAGATCCTTGTTTTGCATCAAATATTTGAGAGCAGCATGATCTGTGTGAACGATCACTTTGCTCCCAATCAAATAAGGGCGAAATTTATCGAAAGAGAAAACCACCGCAAGTAATTCCTTCTCTGTGGTGCTGTAGTTCCTCTAAGCATCGTCCAATGTTTTGCTGGCGTAGTGGATGACATGCAGCTTCTTATCCTTCCTCTGACCCAGAACAGAACCCACATCAAAATCGCTGGTGTCACACATAATCTCGAAAGGCAAAGTCCAATCTGGAGGTTGCACAATAGGAGCACTCACCAATGCCTTCCTGATCTCCTCAAAGGCTGCAAGAGACTCTGGTGTGAAATCGAATTGAGTCTCCTTGCATAATAGGGCGGTGAGTAGGCGGGTAATCTTGGAGAAATCCTTAATAAATCTCTTGTAAAACCCAGCGTGACCCAGAAAACTCCTAATATCTTTCACAGAAGTCGGTGGTGGCAGACCTGTCATAACCTGAATCTTAGCCTTATCGACCTCGATCCCAGCTTCAGAAACCTTGTGCCCAAGAACGATGCCATCCTGAACCATAAAGTGACACTTTTCCCAATTAAGGACCAAGTGTTTCTCCTCACACCTCTGTAGCACCTTGCACAAGTTAGCCAAACAGTCCTTGAAAGATGATCCATAAACTGAAAAATCATCCATGAACACCTCCATAAAGTCCTCAATCATGTCTGTGAAGATAGACATCATGCATCTCTGAAAAGTAGCTGAAGCATTACATAATCCAAATGGCATTCTCCTGTATGCGAATGTGCCATAAGGATATGTAAAAGTCGTCTTCCCCTGATCATCTGGATGAATCGGAATCTGGAAAAAGCCTGAATACCCATCGAGAAAACAGTAGTAGGGATGACTAGCCAACCTCTCTAACATCTGATCAATGAAAGGCAATGGGAAATGATATTTCCTTGTGGCCGCATTCAACTTCATGTAGTCAATACACATTCGATGCCCAGTGATAGTCCTAGTAGGAACCAGCTCATCTTTTTCATTCTTCACCACAGTTATCCCTCCTTTCTTAGGAACAACGTACACCGGACTAACCCAAGAACTGTCTGAGATGGCATAGATAACCCCTGCATCCAAGAGCTTCATAACCTCCTTCTTAACCACTTCTTTTAGATTTGGGTTCAGCCTTCTCTGATGCTCAATTGTAGCCTTTGACTCGTCCTCAAGATGAATCATATGCATGCACAGATCCGATGATATACCTGAAATGTCATCAAGAGAATAGCCAAGAGCCTTGAGATACATGCGCAGCTTGCTCAGCAGTAAGACAGCCTCTGCGTTGTTCAAAGAAGCATTAATAATCACAGGGTATGTGGAATTAGGACCAAGAAAAACATACCTCATATTGGCTGGAAGTGGTTTAAGTTCCACCTTAGGAGCTCTCTCCTTGCTCCAATCCCCAAGCTTAGCAGCTTGCTTGGAACATTCGCCCAATTCCCTGTCTGGCCGTAGGGTGTCGACCGATACTAAGGGAGTATCGATCGACACTGATGGTGCAGTGTCGAGCATCTTCGAGTAACCAGTAGCCTCTTCTCTCAAGAACACCTCAGATTCAGCTGAACAAACTAGTGCCCTCTCCAACGGATCCTCAGGATGCATCTCCAAGAAGTACTCTTCAGCAATATCCGTGAAAGTATCTACGAAGAAAGTCTGCCCATCGATAGTCGGTCTCTTCATCATCTTATCCATGTTAAAGGTCATGACCAAATCACCTATGTTAAGAGCTATCTTCCCATTCCTACAATCAATCAATGCACCAGCTGTGGCAAGGAATGGTCTACCCAGGATAAGGGGGTCTCTGGGTTCAACATCGTACTCCAAGACAATGAAATCAGCCGGGATCAAGCAATTCCCGATCTTAATAGGAACATCTTCGAGTAGCCCCTCTAGAAGTCGCACTGAGCCATCAGCAAGTATCAAAGATATCATGGTGGGCGTGAAATCAGTCATACCCATCCTCTTGGCAACTGAATACGGCATGAGGTTCACACTTAAGCCAAGATCACATAGAGAACGCTCGAACCTTTCGGTGAATATCGTACAGTCCAACACAAAGCTCCCTGGATCCGGAAGTTTCTTTGGAATTATGTTGGTTAAGATTGCACTGCACTCCTAAGTAAGCATCACACATCCTTCTTCAAGGTTCATGTTGCTAGACACCATCTTCTTGACGTATCTTCTGAAAGCTGGGGAAGTCTTAATAGGATCGAGGAAAGGAAGTTCGACAATCAACCTGTCCAATATCTGCGTGCATCTAGCGTCTTCCACTTCCTTCTTAGTCTTCCCAACAGCTCTAGGATAAGGTATCCTCGGTATATAGACTCGTTCTGGAACTACCTTAGGCACTACATTTGAAGTCTCAAGTGTCTTCTCTGCCGTAGTCTCAGTATCGACCGATGCTTGAGGAATGTCGATCGACACGGGGGCTTTGGAGTTGTCCCGTTGCATAATTTTAACTGGTGTTGATCGACACTGGGTTGTATCGATCGATACTCTGGGAATTTCAGAATCCTCATCGTCGAGATCGACGAAAATCTCTGCAGGTGATGCATCCTTAACTCCTGCATTCACCTCTTTTCCACTCCTTAGAGTGATTGCATTGATGCGCTCCCTCCTTGGGTTCTCTCCTCTACCTGGAAGAACACCCTCTTGCCTTTTCACAGCTTCTGAAGTTTGAGCAACCTGAATTTCCAACTTCGTTTGACTCATACTGAGCGCTTCGATCCTTCCATTCAGGGTTGTGTAAAGATCATCCAACTTCCCATTGAAGCTCACCGTCATCTTATCCTGCCCTTGAACCAGCTGTTCAAGCATAGCCTCGATCTTGCTCTCAGAATTCTTAGCAGGTACTTACTGATAAGACGAATTCCCATAGTTCCTTGTGTAACCACTGCTCTGAAAAGGTTTCTGGTTAAACTGATTCGATCCAGAACCACCTTGATTACCCTCAGATTTGAATCCCCCTTGCTGAAAGTTGTTGTTGAAATTTCGGTTGTTGTATTGATTCCTCTGACCTTGAAAACCAGAACCACCAATGTAGTTAACATCCTCTACCTCATCCTCATTGAAAACCTCGACATCATCAGCAAAGTGAACAGCCTTATGCTGCTTGCTCATCAACAAATTATGCACCGAATCCAGCTTCGCATGCACCTCAGCAATCTGTGAACCTTCCATACCACCAGCCAGCTTCTTACGCTCCATGTCGGCACTCTTTGTGCTATTGCTAGACGCAAAGTTCTCAATCAGCTAGTAAGCATCATCAGGATATTTGGTAAAGATATTACCATTGCTCGCAGAGTCCAGCGCCATTTGATACCTCTAGTCAATCCCTCTGAAAAAGAAACTCAGCAACTGAACCATAGTGTACCCATGATGTGGACAATCCCTCTGATACGATCTGAATCTCCCCCAAGCAGCCTTGAAAGCCTCAGTCATTCCCTGAGAAGACTGGGAAATCTTATTCCTAAACTCTTCTGATCTCGCATCGTCATAGAAGTTATTCAGGAAAGCAGTCTTAGTCTCATCCCATGTAGTCAATGACCCAGCTGGTAGTTGCTTGAGCCAATAAGAAGCATCCCCACCAAGAGAGTATGGGAAAAGCTTACAGAACAGATAGTCGTAGGACACTCCATTGCATTTTATGCTAGAGACCAAATCCTCGAACTTCTCGATGTGATCCATGGGGTGTTCATTAGAGAGACCATGAAAAGTGTGCTGACCTACAAGAGTGTAGTATGCAAGCTTCAGCTCGAAGTCATTCCTCTTAAAGGCAGGAGGACGAATCGCTGATCGATTTGCGTAGAACTGATCAGGTCTGTTGCATTCACCAATTGTTCTACCACGCTCAACCACAGCGTTCTCAGCATTTACAACAGCTGGAGGGTCAATAACGTTCCCATCTCCATCAAGTCTTTGCCTTCTCTCATTGCACAATTGACCCTCTCGGTCTCTGAAAGTACCAGCCTCATCCTGAATCAAAACCACTGGGTTGTTGTTCATCTTTGCTGGCTTCTTTGCTTTTCTAAGTGTGCATTCCAAATGTGCTAGCTGCTCGTTTGACAGATCAACTAGCTGAGTGTTCTTGTTTCATCTGGTTTCTCGAGTAGGCATACACCTGAAACACGAAAGATCAAGAACGTAAGTAACCGGAAAAAAAAACGCGACGAGTGTCGACTGATACCACTAGGGTGTCGATCGATACTCGACGATTTAGTCAAAATTCTTCACTAAAATCTAATGGCGAAATTGAGTCCCCGGCAACGGCGCCAAATTTGATATGCTCAAATTAATACCCTAAAAAGTACTAAAGCAGTGTTGTAGTATAAGTAGGGGTCGAAGACAAGAACTCCAGATATCACTCAATAGATTATATAGATTAGAATTAAGCTAAACCAACAGATGTAAACGAAAGCAATGCGTAAACTAAATGTGTTGTAAGTCGATTGGAAGAAAGATAGGCTCAGGGTATTTCTCAGGAATTTAATGAATGTAGATAAACTATCTCAAATCACTGAAATATAGCTAACCAACTCTCGTTGCGAAAACTATCTAAGTTTAAATCCTAGAATTCCAAATCTCTTTGTGAATCCTAAAGTCTAAACCAGCTTTTAGTTCAAGTTTGATTTGTTCACAAAACAACTAAACCAAATCTCTTTGCGAATAGTTATTTTGCTCACTCTAGGTTCTGTCAGGTAATTAATCGCACTCTCGTGCCTAACCAATTATCCTAAGATCTAAGTTCTAGGTGATCAGTCTAGAATTAGCTTTGAGAACAACCTAAGGCGAAGAACTAATTCAGATAGTGAATCCTAATCATTCAATTAACCTAACATTCAGAGAAAACCCTTATGAGAATCCTGAACCTAACAAGAGAACTACTCAGACATGGTAATTGAGACAATAAACATGACTAAAATAATACTCAAATAAATGATATAAAGGAGAGTAACAAGAGGGTTCGGAATCTTCTCTCGAACGAACAGAGTCTCAGACTTGTCTCCCTCAGAAAGCTCTCTCACAAAACTCAGAATCCAAAATCAAGTCTGAAAACGTTCTCTTCCAAAAACTGGCTCAAAAACCTAATTAATAACCTAAAACACGTTTTGGGGTTTATTGCAATTATTAAAGTCTTCTGGGCAATTTTGCAATTCTTCAACTCTTCATAAAAGTCGCGACTTTTGTCTTGCTGCAATGAGTATCGACCGATACTAGGGTAGTATCGATCGATACTGAGACTCTAAATCGGGTACTCAGCTACACAAGTTTCCGTTTTGCTCCAAAATGCTCCAAAAAGCTCTAATATCTCCAATTATGCTCCAAACGTGCTAAAACCTGTAAAAGACTCTAAAAGACTCCAAAATAGTAGAAAGACTCTATAAAACGGACTTATATCATGGCTTAAAAGGGGTAAAAACCATGATATATCAACTCGCGCCGTGCTTCTACGGTGCCTAGTATTTCCCGAGCTGTTATCCAGGCGCGTGTCTTATGGATGGAGAGAGTCGCGAGACGGATATTCAAGTTCAGGTCGTGGATGAGCAGGTTGCCGAGAATGATCAAGTTCGGCCTGATGGAGAGTTGGCCGCTGATCTTGAAAATAGGCAACTCGTCGAAGTGGATGAACAAGTTCGGCTCGACAGGGAACTGGCTGTCGGAGTTGCCGAGGCTGAAGAAGAAATAGTCCGTCCGGCAAAAGAGGTTGTTCCATTGGCAGTTCGCAGGATTGTCACGCCGGCCTTTGTCGGGCCGACTCGATCAACAAGAGATACCGTCAAACACATTATGGAGCGGTGCAGAGCTCCTAACGATATCGTCTTTCGTATTCCGAATAATGATCAAAGACTTTGGGACGCCCCTGAGGGTTACATCTGCGTGTACTCTGCGCGCCGTCATGTCGCGATCTCCCAACTCCTGCCTGCCACGATTATCAATATCGTTGAGATTCTGGTCCTTGGGGAAGATTGCGATATTCTGATCGATGTCCGGGTGTTTGAGAGGTTGTTCCGTGTGAACATCGCGAAACAGAAACTTTGGTTCTTGTCGGCAAATGCAAAACCGAAGTATGACCTTGTTACTGGAAATAAGCCGAGCAAGGTTAACAGTTGGAGTACCCATTACTTTTATCTCCGGATTGACGATCTCTCTGTAGAACGGCCCAATGGAGGATTCCCATTGGTAGATATCGGTCTTTGCTTAACTGCCTTTTAATTTATCTTGTCTAACCATTTTCAATCTTGTTTTTTCAGCTCGTCATACGCCGAGCATCCTTACAACGATCCCTGGTTTCACCTCTGAACACGAGAAGAGGCTAAGTGCGGGTGGGAAGATTCGTTGGCCGGAAGCGTACCAGGAGAAGCTTGACTTGAAGGCTAAACGAGCTCTCAAAGGTTCGTCTCGGCAATTGTTTTTATTTTGTTCGATATCGTCTTTTCTCTAACTCCTGAGCTACTTTTGCTTTACCTAATCCATTCGGTTGGAAAAGGAAGATGAAGATCGACGATATTCCCGATGTTGATTACGATCTGGAGGATGACAAGGACCTTGCCGAGGTCTCTCCCAACCATCAAACGAGCAGGTCGACGATGAGGAGCGGGCTGTCGTAGAGGAGCAGGTTCCTGCTGAAGGGGATGTTCCCGCTAAAGGGGAAGTGAATCCCGGGACCGAGCTTGAGGCCGAAAGGCAGAAGAGAAAGAAAAGGAAAAGTTCGTCCAGGAGGTCGGCAAAGCGAGCAGCCAAAGGACCGAGCTCCCCTCATGCGGGCGATAATATTCTGACGGTGCGTACTACGGTTGCTGGAGAAAGTCACTCAGACGGTCTGCCGTCTCGAAAAGGCAGCAAACTGCCAGACCTTCAGCACATTCTGTCAAGTTCGACTATGACAAGGATGAGCCCGTCATTAATGATGCGGGTGCGTGCGCCGATCTGTATCGGCAACTGACTTTCGGTACCCAAGAATTGCCTCCAACCAAAGATCTTTTCCAATCAGAGGCTTATAAGAAGTTAGCTCGTACTACTGCCGACGTAAGTGAACTCGTGATTGCCTTGCTCTTTTTAGTTTTGATTTGAGGCTCGGCGTATGACAGCCTTCTTTTATTTCCTATGGAGATGGTGGCTCAGACGAATGAGCTTGTTGGGACATACGATCGCGAGCTCGGTGTTGCTCGTCGTGAGGCTATCGAGGTCGGAGATGCTGCCAATAAATTGCAGAAGGAGCTGCTTGCTGAGCAGGCCAGATCGGAAGCTGGCGATTTGGCGGTCGCCGATCTTTAAAAAAGAGCTAGTCGTCCTGAGAAAAGCGAATGCCGAGCTTAAGGCAGATAGGGACGCGGCCGTCCAAAAGCTGGAGAGCGAGACGATTCGTCTGAAGGGGACTCGTACAAAGGAGATCATTAAACGAAAAGAGGTGACCGAGAAGTGTCAGGTTCGTCTCCGGAAGGTGAAGGATCATCTTGCTGCAATTCATCGGCTGAAGAAACCATTCCTTAGTATCAACCAGCTCCATGGAGTTCTCAATTTTTGCGACGTTCTTGAAAAGAAAGACGGCATCGTCGTTCCGCTGTCTCGTATTGAAAAGCTGAAGAAGCTTAAAGCTGAGAACTCGGCAGAATACGAGGCGATCGACCCTTGCGCACTCACTGAGGAGGATCTCGTGATATCACCGTTCGTCGAGCCCGTGTATCTGGAAGTCTCCTTGCCGACTGGACTAGAAGTTCTGCCGGGTCGTAATATGTTCGGTTCGAATCAGCCCACGATCTCGGGTGACCGAGTAAGTGATTGTTGCTTTTGTTGTCTTATTTTTTCTGTAGTTCGGTAAACTTTTGTTTATGCCCGATGGGCTTTTTCCACCTTTTTTTTTGTAATCTCTTTTCGCCTAAGGAGGCTTTTGCGACTTGGTTTAGTCTTTAACGAATTCGGTAATATTTTTTCCGTATTGTTTCAATTTTCGATTTCGATCTCGGTTTTTATACTTAGTCGAATTTGCATTTATGAAATCGAGTTCGGCTTTTGTGAGGTCGTAAAATGATACGATCCTCTCGGGTCCAGCATACACCAAAATGGGGCCGTAAAAAGATATGGTCTTAGCCGGGCTGTAAAGGATGAACTCGATTCTAAGATCCATTCGAGATCGGCGATCATTCGTAGATCGGCTTACTAGTTCGCAATTGTTGTGAAATCGGCTTATTAATTGTGCGATTGTTGAGAAATCGGCTTAATTTTGCGAGAGAAAACGCTCGGCTTTACCTTGGAGCTTAGCATAAGAGTGCATTGGTAGCTCGTCTTAAGATACTCCAGGTCTTCTCAGATCGAATCGGAGTGTGCGAGGTTGACTTGGCTTATGTAGCTCGGATGATCTGAGAGCGGATATAATGCGGGACTGGTCCCGACTTAACATGGAAAGTGTGTTATCCATAGCACCATGGGGATGCATGCGAGACAAAGCTCGGCTTATTTATTTATACCGATCGCCTGGCCAGGACGTCGATGTGGGAAACCGCGATGGTATAAGTACGAACTACAAAGTTCGGCTTACATTATTTAGTCGTTCCTGACTGTAGTGCGAACTAAGAAGTTCGGCTTCAAGGAGATTGTGAACTATTTGAGTTCGGTGGACTTCATGAGACCGACTTTGGAAGATACGAAGTAATTGAGTTCGGCGAACTGTTAGAGTTCCGTTTTCGAAGATACGAACTATTCGAGTTCGGTTTTTGCAGATATGAATTATTCCAATTTGGTGAACTGTATAAGTTCGTCTTTTGAAGATGCGAACTTTTAATGGTCAGCTTTTGTTGAAGATGCGAACTTTTTCGAGTTCGGCTGTTATTGAAGATGCGAACTTTTCGAGTTTGGCTATTTAGTATACAAACTTTTCAAGTTCGGCGAACTATTTAAGTTCGGCTTTCGAAGATGCAAACTTTTCGAGTTCGGCTTTTCAGATACTTTGAAAATAAAATTTTATTAAAGTCACAGCTGTACCCGTGGTGAGTTGCCTACGTACCCCCTTGAGAGAGGGATCAAGCCATTCGTAGTTCATGTTACATCGGAATTGAAGACGAGCTTATTGGATGAGTTTTGGCGCGATGCCGAACTTAGTAATAATAGCGCTTGAGGTTTATTGAGTTCCACGATCTCGGGATCGGGGTTCCGTCCATCTCCATAAGTTCGTAGACACCGGGTTTGACGACCCGCATTATCTGATATGGTCCTTCCCAGTTAGTGCCGAGCTTGCCAGCGTTTTTCTCTTCGATCCCTTGGAAAACTTTTCGTAAGACAAGGTCACCATCCTCGAAATGTCGACCTCGTACTTTCTTGTTGTAATAGCGTGCCGCTAAGTTTTGGTAGTTCTGTATTCAGAGTAGTGCATGTCCGCGCTGTTCCTCGAGTCCGTCGAGGTTGTCGAGCATCATTTCGTCGTTGAGGCCGGGATTTTGTGTTAGCATTGTTCGGCGTATGGTCGGGATGTTGATCTCGGCCGGACATAAGGCTTTTTTGCCGTACGCTAAGAAAAAGGGAGATTGTCCGGTAGATCGCCGAGGTGTAGTTCGATGAGACCAGAGGACTCCGTCCAATTCGTCGGACCATCGTCCTTTCTTCGCATCCAATCTCTTCTTGAGTCCGTCGATCACGGTTTTGTTAGTCGCTTCTGCCTGGCCGTTGCCTTGTGGGTATCTCGGTGTTGAGAAACTTCGCTGAATTTTCCACTTTGCACAGAAATCGCCGAACAACGTCGAAATGAATTGTGGCCCATTATCGATGATGATCTCATAGGGCACTCCGTGTCGGCATATGATGTATTTCCAAACAAATTTTTGAACATCGAGAGCTTGTATCTCGGCGTATGATTCGGCCTCAACCCATTTGGTGAAGTAATCGGTCATAACGAGGATGAACTGCTTTTGTGTGGTTGAACGCCGTAGTGGGCCAATGATGTCCATTGCCCATCGCATAAAGGGGTAAGGCGATGTTGACGTTGCTAACAGTTCGGTTGGTAGATTGATCATTGGACCGTGTCGTGGGCACTTGTCGCATTTAGCTACGAACTTCTCACAATCTTTCAACATGGTCGGCCAATAGTAACTTGCCTTTTTATTTTCAGAGCCAAGGAATGCCCTCCGGAATGATTTCCCCCTGATCCTTCGTGTACGTTCCTCATGACTTCATCAATATCGTTGTTTGATACGCATATCAGCAGGACTTCCGAGGCGCTCCATCGGAATAATTCCCCATCGAGGAAGATGTACGAGGCTGCTCTCATCTTAAGTCGCCGAGCTGCCCATCTGTCCGTTGGGACCCGTCCTTCCTAGATATACATTTTGATTTCGGTAGTCCAATCTTCGGGTTCCTCGTCCTCTTCGGCCTCAATGTCAATCGGAACATGAAGTCCCTCAGATTCTACTTCGTTTTCATTGTCGGACTGATCCCGTAGATCGGGATTTTGCGTTAAATCCGGTTCGAGAGCAGCAGTCAGGTCGGTCTGTCGGGATGGTGCTTTTCTAGCCTTTCTCGTTGTGATTTTTTCAATTGGTTGTTCGTCGTAATTACGTCTGCGCGTTGTTACGAGGCACGCCTCTGGTTTCTCGATACTTGGTTTTGGAATGCTTTCGACCGGGATCGTTCGCTTCAAATGAGGGTCCGAGCTGGATGCGAGGGCGGCAAGTGCGTCAACAGGCACGTTCTCTCCCCTTGGAATTTTGGTGAGATCGAAGGATATGAACTTGGCGTCGAGCTCCTTTACGAGTTTGAGGTATGAATCTATTCGCTCGTTCTTCGCGTCGTACTCCCCGCTATATTGGCTCATGACGAGCTGAGAGTCGCAGTACGCATGTACAAGAGTTGCTCCGATGGCCTTGGCCAAGCGTAGTCCGGCGAGTAATGCTTCGTACTCGGCTTCGTTGTTCGACGCATTGAATTCCAGCCGGAATTATTGTTCCAATATTTCTCCAGTCGGCGACTGAAGACGGATGCCTACTCCCGACCCGTGATGGGATGATGACCCGTCGACGTGAAGGATCCATTGCTCGGTGGTTGAGATGTCAGTATTGATAAACTCTTGCGGCAGTTCGATGAGGAAATCGGCGAGTACTTGGGATTTGATAGTCGTCCGATTTTTGTAATCAATATCGTACTCGCTCAGTTCGATAGCCCATTTGGCGAGTCTGCCGGACTAACTCAGGCTGTGTAGAATAGTTCGCAGGGGTTGGTCGGTGAGGACAGTGATTGAATGCGATTGGAAGTACGGGAGAAGCTTCCGAGCTGCGGTAACTACAGCAAGGGCGAGTTTTTCAAGCGTCGGATATCGAGTCTCAGTCTCTCCTAGTGACTTGCTAACATAGAAAATTGGTTTCTGTTCGCCTTGGTCTTCCCGAACTAGGATCCCACTGACAGCCATGGTGGAAATCGCGATGTAAAAGAAAATAGTTTCTCCGTTTTCTGGTTTGGCCAAGATCGGGGGAGTGGACATATACTCTTTTAGCTGTGTGAATGCGTCTTCGCATTTATCATCTCATTCAAGATGTTTGTTGCCACGAAGCAATTGATAGAAAGGTAAGCACTTATCTGTTGATCGGGAGATAAATCGGTTAAGTGCAGCGATACGGCCAGTCAGCCGCTGAACTTCTCGTTTTGTTGTTGGGGATGGCAGTTCGATGATTGCCGAGATCTGCTTGGGGTTAGCCTCGATTCCCCTCTCACTACAAGAAAACAGCCGATTCCCGACGGCCATATCGGTCGGGAAACCGTCGGGAAACGACTAGAGCATCGGAAATTTCCGACCGATTTCCGACCATTATATTTCCCGACCGGATTCCGACGAATATTAATAGTCGGGAGAGTTTCCGACGATTTCCCGACGGGCCGAATTCCCATTTGATTGCCGACAATATTCCGACCTAATCCCGAGGACAAATTTCCGACCTATTCTGGACCAGATAATTTTCGACAAATTCCGGACCGGATAATTTCCGACCAATTCCGGACCGGATAATTTCCGACTAAATCCGGACCGGATATTTCCGACCAATATCCGACGGGTTATTAAAAAACAGTATTTTTAAAATTCTTTAAATTAATGATTTTTTAAAATTAAATTAAATTAATAATTCGAAAAAGAAAATTAAAATTAAAATATAATAATTGTTTTGAAATAAAATTAAAATATAATAATTGTTTTGAAATTACAAAAACATTAAAATTAAATTCCCGATCCCGATCCCGATCCCGATCCTGTTCCCGTTTCCCGTTCCCGTTTCCCTTCTTCCCCTTCCCGTGCCCGGGAAATCCGAGAACTTCGATTTCATCCAGTCCGACATGGTAGCGATTTCTGACCTTGCCTCGGTAAACTGTAGTTCGGTGTCCGCATTCGCCACCTCCAAAGCTGTTAGTTTTGACTTCAGCTCTTCATTCTGCTGGATGAGATCTTCAGAGAAATAAGGAGAACCCGAAGCCCTGGCTTCCATAATCGGGACCTTACCCAAACCACCGCGACGCCGCCCTTTTTTATCAAGGGGAAATTCCTGTAGAAATTAAAAATAAATTAGAACATTTTATTATGTAAAACTAAATGAAAAAAAAAAAAAATTACGTTGATAACGAGATTGTTGACCGTTTCCCGCGTCAACTCGAAGGAAGAGGAGGAGTCGGCTTGTGACTGCTGGTTCAGCTCGTCCTTCTTTTTCGTCACGTTCTCGTAGATCTCCCTCATGAGGGGATCCTGAATAACCCCGGTTGTCTTGTTCGTGTGGCACGTCTTCATCAAGTCCAAGTGATTCAGACGCACACCTCCAGCCTCATTTGTCTAAAAAAACAAATAAATTTAAATATTAATAAATTATTTAACAATTAAATATAGAAAACAATGTAAAAAAAAAAAATTACCATTTGTATTTCTCGGGTCCTGAAGCTGGTCGAACCGGAGTTGTGGACGTACTGTCCCTTACCGGAGTGATCACTCTTTCGGTTTCCCGAATTAGTCTTCGAAGTTTTCTCTGTCGCGGGGTTTTGCCAATATGGTTTGTAGTCTTCCCAAACCGAAGCGTTCAAGTCTTTCGGTTTCTCTTGGCCCTTCCTCCACTTTTGCTTCCACTCGTTCATGTTTCTCTTGAACTGCGTACGCGCCTCCTTCATAAACTCTGTTTCAACTGTGGTCGTGTCGGAGTGATGCCATGTAAACTCTTGCTAAGAAAATAAAAATAAAAACTTATCAAAATATTAAAAAACATATAAATATATAAAAAAAATTTAGTAGTTTACAACTTACCGCAAATTGTCTAAACCAAATTTGCTTCTCCTCGTACGGGATATCTGAAAATTTCTTGTACGGTTTGTCGAGCATCGAATGCAACATCCTTAAAACGGACTTGATAATCCCGTTGTTCGATATACCAAACCTACAAAAAAATAAAAACTATAAACAATTTTACATTTTAAAAAAATAGAACACTAATTTTACCATGTCGATCTTCCAATTAGACGTTGATCGAGCCGGTTGTGCAAGTCCCTCCCCGGTTGTTGGACTAACATGATTGGAGGAGCTTGACTGTGCGACTCCGGGACATTCGCACTTTGTCTTGGACTAGGGGTCTCCGATGGCGGATCGTTATGTTGACGTGGTTGAATGCCTCGAGACGAACCATCGCGGCGAATGTTATCGAAACCCCGTACGACCTACAAAAAAAAACAAAAAATTTGTTAGTTGTTAGAGTTATTAAAAATGTAAAAAATACTAAAAATATTTCCAAAAAACAGAAATTTTTTTTTGAAAATTTAGAATTTGTTTTATTTGCTAAAAAGTTTTATATAACATAAAAATTTTAAAAATCACTTGTAAAATGCAAAACAATTACTAATATTCTAAAAAAATTCTAAAACACTTATAACATTTGAAATCACATGTAAAATGAAAAAAATCATTTATAACCCCTTGTAAAAAAACTTTAAATCACTTGTAAAATGCAGAAAAATGTTATAAAATTCTAAAAAAAATTAAAATCACTTGTGAAATATTAAAACTATTTCACAATTAACACAAAAATATTTTCCTATTTTTTTCAATATTATTTCTAAAATATTTAAACACAAAATCCACATTATTAACCTAACAACAATCTAACCTAAATTCTAACCTTTCATATTTAATCAAATCTAACAAACCTAACAAATATAACAAATTATTAACCTAAAATCTAACAAATCTAACAAAATCAATTAGGGAAAGAAAAAAAAATTCTTACATGGCTAAAGAGGGCGACGGCGGCGGCGTGGAGACAATTCCGGCGAGGGTCTTCGACGGCGGCGGCGGCGACCTAAAGAAGAAGAGAGAGAAGTTAGCAAGGAGGGGAGAGGAGGAAGAGAAGAGGAACAAGAAAAGAGAGAGGAGAAGATACATTGGACGGCGGCGGCGACGAGAGAGAAGGAGAGAAGAGATCCAAAGAATGATTTTCGATTTAGGAAATGAGGAAGAAAAAGAACAGTTTTCGATTTATTGAACGCGATTTCCGACCGACCCATACGGTCGGGAATTTTTAATAAACTGCGTACAATGAATTTCGATAAATTTCGTTTGGCGGTTTATTTCCCGGGTTTTTTTTTTAGAATAGTCGGGAATTGGTCGGAATTCCCGACCAATTTCCGACCATTCTAAAAAATTAAATGTTGAATAATTTAATATTCGTCGGAATTTGGTCGGTAATTTCCGACCATTTAAGGTTTAGGGTATGAAATCCTAAATTTGAATACCGTATAAGCTTTAAAAAACATCTAAACATCTTATGTCTGAAAACAATCTGGCAAGGTAAACATAAATAGAGTATATGACGATTTTTATGAATCGATAAGAGAACGGGGTTAACCTCTCTTAACGAAACATAGAACTTATACTTACACTTTTCGTTTTCTTGTAAGGTTTGGATTAAATGCTCAAAAATATTGATTCTTAAGATAGTTGGACATTTAATTCTTTGAAAATATCATATCTAACCCTAGCAAACATAAGTGTAAACAAATTTTTGCAGTTTGAGGTTTCGAAACCCGTATGGTCGGACATTGGTCTAGAATTTCCGACAAAAATCCGACGGTTTTAGTTTTAGCCGAGGAAAATTGAACTGGTTTCAGTTCTAGCCAGGGGATTCAATTTTCCTCGGCTAAAACTAAGACCGTCGGAAATTGGTCTGGAATTTCCGACCAAAATCCGACGGTCTTAGTTTTAGCCGAGGAAAATTGAACTGGTTTCAGTTCTAGCCAGGGGATTCAATTTTTCTCCGCTAAAACTAAGACCGCCGAATAATTAATGCATATGGAAAATTTCCTAAAAATATTTAAAAAATTTATTATGACGAATAATTTTCTGAAGTAGCTGAATCGGAATCCTCATTAAAATGCATATGGAAAAGTTTCTAAAATGTTTTACTTAAAAATAAATGCATATAAAAAATTTGTTACAAAATTATTCTGATGAGTCCGATGAATAATCTGAAGTAGTTGAATTGGAATCGTCATCAAATTCTCCTCTCTCTTCTTCAGAATCCTCAAATACTTCGTAATCCCCATCCATACCGGTGAAGTCAACCACAAGGTCAACCTCAAGAGAATGCTCGATTTCACCTAAGTTACCAATTGGAGTTTCCTGTAAAGGGTCCTGCTCGGAAACACCATATATCATTCCTCTTGGTTGTATCGACGTTACTGCAATCCACGGGTCTTGCTTGTTCCTAACCCGGGGGTATCGAATGTAGAAAACTTGGTCCGCTTGTGAAGCAAGAATAAATGGATCGTATTTCCGATGTCGCTTTCCAGAGTAAACAGATGTTACACCGAATTCGTCCTGACGTAGACCTTCCACTGGATCATACCAATCGCAATAGAACACAATGCACCTCAAACCAACCATTCCTGGATATTTGACTTCTAATATTTCGCGGAGTACACCGTAGTAGATAAATTCTCCGGATGTAGACGATATACCGTAATTGCATGTTGTCCTTGAGCTCCCTTCACGATAAGCCTTAAAAGCATACCCTCGAGTGCAATACATCGGATAAACAATTGGAACAAAAGTAGGGCCATGCACCATCTCAACTAACCACATGGGAAATTCTACCCGGTAGTAGTCATCTGATCAACTTGTACAAAGTGTGGACAATCGTAAACAATATGTGCTAATGTAAGCATGTGAAATTTTGTTAAATTGAGGGAAATCGAGCACTTACGTAATATTGCAACCAATCCGAGAATTCATTCTGTTTACGGACCGCAAGCTCATCCTCTGTGCAATCTGGAAACCAATTACGAATTTGGTCCATGTATATCCTGTGAATAAAACAAATAGATTATGCAAAAATACTATCAAAGATTTTTGGTAATTACTAAACATCAAAATCAGGTACGTACCTCTCGTATTCCAAAACGTCGTCGCAGTTTGTCAGAATATATGTATGCAAATGTCTTTGTTCCTCCTCTGTTAGTCGCCGAGGCCTCCCTTTTCCACTAAGCCTTCCAATTTGTGCAAATAGATTTGGGACATATACCGGATACAGCGGTTTTTCTCCTCCATCATCATGCCGTGCAGGTCGTCTACTTTTAGTCTTCACCGAAGATGGAAAGTAGTAGCTCGCAAAGTTGGATGCTTCTTCATTAATGCTCTGTGCAACAATAGAACCCTCGACTCTTGCAAGATTTTTCACCTTCTTCTTTAGGTGGAACATATACCGCTCAAAAGGATACATCCATCGATATTGAACTGGCCCACCAAGTGCTGCTTCCCTAGGGAGATGAATAGGAAGATGTTCCATAACATCAAAAAATGCGGGTGGAAATATTTTCTCGAGGTTGCATAGGAGAACCGGTATCTTCTCCTCCAGGTTTCGGATACCGTCTGCTGTAAGTGATCTCGTACATAGATCCCGGAAGAAAGCACCGATCCCTGCATTAATAATAAAAAAATTTTAGCAAAATTTAGATAATATATATATATATATATCGAACTATATATAATTTTGTAAATGTACCTGCAATAGCTCCATGGACGTTTCTAGGAAGAAGACCGGCAAAGGCAAATGGAAGGAGGCGTTGCATGACAACGTGACAATCATGACTCTTCATCCCTGAAAACTTCCCTTCTCCAATATTAACACAATTACGAAGGTTAGATGCGTATCCGTCTGGGAATTGAACACTATGCGTAATTCAGTCGAAGAACTCCTCCTTTGAAGGCTCATCCAAACGGAAAGTGGGGGGCAGTGATTTTCCGTTCGACATTACATGGAGGTCCTTCCGCGAACAAATATCTGGCAAGTCCAATCTGGCCTTCAAATTATATTTCGTCTTCCCTTGCACATTTAGAATAGTATTCATGATGTTGTCAAAAAAGTTTTTTTCAATGTGCATGACATCTAGATTATGGCGCAGCAGATGGTTCTTCCAATATGGCAAATTCCAAAAAATACTCCTCTTGTTCCAATTGTGGTACTCGCCACAACCGTCTACGGGAAAATGACCATTACCACCACATAAAACCGTCTTCTCAGCACCAAAATCTCTCAACTGAGTGATGATGTTATTCCCATCCGGCTTAGGAGGTGGACCATCAAATACTTTTTTACCTTTTTTAAACAATGTCGTGCTCCGACGATATGGATGATCATGCGGTAGAAATCGTCGATGACAGTCGAACCAAGAAGTCTTTCGACCGTGCTTTAACTGGAACGCATCAGTGTTATCTTGACAATAAGGGCACGCCAACCTTCCATGAGTCGACCATCCAGATAGCATACCATATGCTGGAAAATCACTTATGGTCCACATAAGTGCCGCACGCATCGTGAAATTCTGTTGGAGAAAAACATTGAACGATTGAACACCATCTTACCATAACATTTTTAACTCATAAATTAATGGCTGCAAGAAAATATCAAGGGATCTCTTAGGATGCTCCGGTCCGGGGACGAGAATCGTGAGAAACAAAAACTCTCATTTCATGCACAAATTAGGCGGTAAATTGTAAGGTGTGACAATTACTGGCCACAATGAATATTGCCTCCCATGTTTCCCAAAAGGGTTGAATCCATCTGTTGATAACCTGAGGTATACGTTCCTTGGCTCATACGCAAAACTATGATAGACCTCTTGAAAATGTTTCCACGCTTCTGCATCTGAGGGATGAGCTATCTCTCCATCTGAGTTATGCTCTGCATGCCATCTCATAGGTCCTGCCGTGCGCTCGGATTGATATAACCTCTTCAACCTCTCTGTTACCGGCAAATACCACATCCGTTTATGTGGAACTGGTACTCTGCCACCCGTTTCCTGATACCGAGGTTTCTGACAAAAACGACACTTGAGACGGTTTTCGTCATTTTCTCCAGTAAATCATACAATTGTCGATGCACACATCTATCATCTGATACGGCAATCCAAAACCAGCTACAAGTTTATGAACCTCGTAGTATGAAGCCGGTGAGATATTATCTTCAGGTAAAATATCTTTCACAAAATTAGCTATCGCATCCACACAATCCTCCAAGTTGAAATCGGTCTTTATAGTCATCAACCTGCTTGCAGTTGATAAATGCGATATTCCCTCTCTACATCCTTCGTATAGTGGAAGTTTAGCTTCATCTAACATATCAAAAAACTTATGAGCTTCCAAATTAGGTTCCTCTATTCTAATACCATCCTGAACATACGATGGTACGTTTTCACGAAACGCATCATTCACCATCTGAACGTTTGCATCTACTTCCGGTGTTGGTTCCTCTATCCTACCCGAATAATTAAAACTACTACAATAATGTTGCACCATTGAATCAGTTTCTCCATGCGTATACCAAACCTTGTAACCCGGCATAAACTCATTC
>PKMM01051778.1:82300-283821 GCA_002933915.1 Eutrema heterophyllum
ATATGGATGATCATGCGGTAGAAATCGTCGATGACAGTCGAACCAAGAAGTCTTTCGACCGTGCTTTAACTGGAACGCATCAGTGTTATCTTGACAATAAGGGCATGCCAACCTTCCATGAGTCGACCATCCAGATAGCATACCATATGCTGGAAAATCACTTATGGTCCACATAAGTACCGCACGCATCGTGAAATTCTGTTGGAGAGAAACATCGAACGCTTGAACACCATCTTTCCATAACATTTTCAACTCATAAATTAATGGCTGCAAGAAAATATCAAGGGATCTCTTAGGATGCTCCGGTCCGGGGACGAGAATCGTGAGGAACAAAAACTCTCGTTTCATGCACAAACTAGGCGGCAAATTGTAAGGTGTGACGATTACTGGCCACAATGAATATTGCCTCCCATGTTTCCCAAAAGGGTTGAATCCATCTGTTGATAACCCAAGGTATACGTTCCTTGACTCATACGCAAAACTAGGATATACCTCTTGAAAATGTTTCCACGCTTCTGCATCTGAGGGATGAGCAATCTTTCCATCTAAGTTATGCTCTGCATGCCATCTCATAGGTCCTGCTGTGCGCTCGGATTGATATAACCTCTTCAACATCTCTGTTAGCAGCAAATACCACATCCGTTTATGTGGAACTGGTACTCTGCCACCCGTTTCCTGATACCGAGGTTTCTCACAAAAACGAAACTTGAGACGGTTTTCGTCCTTTCTCCAGTAAATCATACAATTGTCGATGCACACATCTATCATCTGATACGGCAATCCAAGACCAGCTACAAGTTTCTAAACCTCGTAGTATGAAGCCGGTGATATATTATCTTCAAGTAAAATACCTTTCACAAAATCAGCTATCGCATCCACACAATCCTCCGCCAAGTTGAAATCGGTCTTTATAGTCATCAACCTGCTTGCAGTTGATAAAGGCGATATTCCCTCTCAACATCCTCCGTATAGTGGAAGCTTAGCTTTATCTAAAATATCAAAAAACTTCCGAGATTCCAAATTAGGTTCCTCTATTCCAATACCATCATGAACATACGATGGTACGTTTTCACGAAACGCATCATTCACCATATGAACATTTGTATCTACTTCCGGTGTTGGTTCCTCTATCCTACCCGAATAATTAAAACTACTACAATAATGTTGCACCATTGAATCAGTTTTTCCGTGCGTATACCAAACCTTGTAACCCGGCATAAACCTATTCCTATAAAGGTGATTCCATACCTCCTTAATAGAGACTAATATATGATTCCGACATTTAGTACATGGACAATACAATTTACCGTATTCCGACGTCATGCTATTGTTTGTCGCAAATGTCATGAATTCCTCAACACCTTGTGCATACTCATCCGTCAGTTGATTCGTCGCTGGATCTTGCCGTCGTCTATCCATCCACAATCGAAAATAATCATAAGGGTTTGGATTTGAAGAAGACATTTTCTAAGTTTTTTTTTTTGTGTAAGTTGTGAATGAGGGTGGAGAGATATTTATAATGTATTTTCTGCGTATTTCCGACCGGTTTCCGACCTATTTCCGACCAATTTTATAATCTCAAACGGCTATAAAACGGCTATAAAACGGCTAATGCAACGGGCAGATTAACGGATCTATTTCGTCGGAATTTGGTCTGGAATTCCGACCAATTTCCGACCAATAAAAGGCTAATGCAACGGTCAGATTAACGGATCTATTTCGTCGGAATTTGGTCCGGAATTCCAGACCAAATTCCGACAAACTTACATCGGTCTCTAACTCGTCGGAAATTGGTCAGAATTCCAGACCAATTTCCGACCAATAAAATTTCGTCGGGAATTCCTGACCAATTTGGGACGGATCGTTTTTCCTCGGTATTTCGTCAGAAATTGGTCGGGAAATTTCGACGAAATTTTATTGGTCAGAATTCCCGTCGGGAATCGGACTGTTTTCTTGTAGTGTATGTGTTACGATATAACCGAGGAACTCTACCCCGAATGTGCACTTGCACGGGTTAAGTTTCATACCGTACTCGTTGAGTATATCGAAACACGTGTTGAGATGACCGATATGATCTTTAGCGACAAGGGATTTGACAAGCATGTCGTCGATGTATACTTCCATAGTTTTACCGAGATGACTCGCAAACATTCGATTGACGAGTCGTTGGTAAGTTGCTCCGGCATTCTTTAGTCCGAACGGCATGACTTTGTAGCAATAGATTCCTCGATCAGTGATGAATGATGTCTTCTCTCGATCGTCAGGATGCATGAGTATCTGGTTGTACCCTGAGAAGGCATCCATGAAGGATAGAAGTTCATTCTCGGCCGTGGATTCAACCAGTCTATCGATGTGCGGAACCGGGAAGCTGTCTTTTGGGCAAGCTTTGTTGAGATCGGTGAAATCAACACAAATTCTCCACTTTCCGTTCTTCTTTTTTACGACGACCGTATTAGCTAACCAGTCCGGATATCTGACCGCGGTGATTAAGCCTGCTGTGAGTTTATGTTCGACTTCGTCATTGACGGCCTGAGCCTTTTCTGGGCCAAGCTTACGTCTTTTCTGCTTGATTGGTTTGAAGGTAGTGTCAATGCCGAGCTCGTGACACGCGATTTTTAGGTTAATTCCAGACATATCTGCAATAGTCCAGGCGAATGTCGAGACGTTCCTTTTGAGGAAACGGATCAGATCAACTTTTGAATTCTTCATCCAGTTCGGCTCCGATACCAACACATCTTTCGGGATTAAGTTCGTCAATGTTGACCTGGATGATTGTCTCGCGCCTGGGCAAGTCAGGATCCATCTTTTGGTCTAATGGATCTGCCGGAGTTCTGTTCGTGCCGATGACGCATGTTTGGGATGCCGTCCTAAGTTTGCATTCGTTGATATAGCATGTTCGGGACATTATTTGATCGCCTTTGAGGGTGAAGACTCCGGATGGCGTTGGGAATTTTAAGCAATGATGGTAGGTCGAGACAACGGCCTTCATTGTGTGTATCCTAGGTGTCCGGAGGATAACATTGTAGATCGCCGGCCTGTCGAGGACCAAAAATTTGACCACTCTTACAAGTCCGCCGACGTAGATCGGTATTTTGACAGTTCCCGCGGTCATGGTTTGTTCGCCTGTGAACCCACTGAGAGGTTCAATGTTTTCTTTGATGTCGGAGTCCGGAAAATCTATGTCTCTCAGTGTCTGTCTGAATATCACGTTTACCGAGCTGCCGGTGGCGATGAGGACTCTCCCGACAGCAACGTCTCCGATAAGCAAGTTGACGACTAGAGGGTCGTTATGCGGCATGTGGAGACCTTCCGTATCGGCCTTGGAGAAGGTTACCGATATTCCGCCTGCTACAACTCAGTTCTGCCGTCGTACCGCAATTACTTCTCTGCTGTGCTCTTTGATCGTTCGAACTAAATAATTGCATGATTCGAGGGCTCCCATAATCATGTTAACGCGCTTCTGGACTTGCGGGATGTTCTGATTTTCGGGTTGGTCCTCCCGATCTCGTTTCGGTAGCTCGATGTTAGATCTGACATTCGTTTGTCCCGGATTTCCGACGGTGTTTGGTCGACGACCTCCGTTATTATCATTACGGCGAAATCTGTTTCCAGGTCGGAACGCGGCTTCGACCGGAACTTCGCCCTTTCTATAATTCAACAAGAGGAGATCTTTGAGGTGTCGGCATTCTTCGGTGCTGTGACCCTCTCTATTGTGAAATTGGCAGAACGGTTCTTCGCTGGAGGTCTGCTCGTTCGGAACCTTGGGTCGGACCCATGTATTCCAATGTTGTTGTGGTTTAATGGCACTGACTTGTTGGGTCGCAGCTTGTCTTTCGTAGTGAGTTCGGTTTTCGCGGTACTCCTCTTTTGTCTTGTCTCTGGGTGCGACTTGCTTTGAAAGGGCGTACTGCTTATCCTTTGCGGTCGTCTCTTCATGTTCGAGGATGTAGACATGCGATTTGTGTGAGATGTCCTCCAGAGTGTTCGGCCAGTTGCGTTTGATCTCCTTGTGAAAATCCGATTTGTACCAGGTCACCTTGTAGAGGGCTTCGATCGCGGCCTCGTCATCAATGGTGCAGTGAGACACTATTGCTTTGAATCGGTTCATGAAATCACGCAATGGTTCATTACTTTTCTGCTCGAGGGCCCATTGGTCGGCGTTCCGAGTTTTTTGTTTTATGAACATAGTGAAGCGCTTGAGAAACTTGGTAGACAGTTCGGTATAGTTGTCGACCGAGTGTGCATCCAGCTGTGAGAACCAGTCGAGCGCGGTTCCGTTGAGGTTCTCCACGAAGAGTTGGCATGTGGAGGCATCTTTTTCCTCCTTGGTGTCAAATCGAAAACGGTTCATCATGATTCCGAACGAGGTCATGAAATGACGAGGATCGGTATGTCCATCGTACGGTGTGATTTTTATCTTTTCCAAACGTCGAACTGGTGTATTGACGATCCGGTGCGTGAACGGTGTTTTCTGGGTCTCTTGAATTACGTGATCAATCTCGGGTGCCGAGTTGGTGGCCTGATGGAACTTGGACTTCAAATCTTGAAGTTGGGCTTTGACGCTCTCGAACTCCGTATCCAGAGATGCCTGATCAGTGATTTGTGTCCCCTGGCTATCGGCGGATCTTAATGCGGGAAATCGAGCTGTTGTGCTTTGGTTTCGATTTAGCTCGGTAATAAGGCTTCAGCGAAGAGGGGGTGTTACTTCATCGGGTCGAAAAGGTGATGGGTTCTGTCTGAGTTCGCCGAGCTGGTCTCGAAGTTACGTCTGGTTTGCGAATAGAGAGTTGAACCGTTCATCGTTCTTTTTGGCGAGTTCGGCGAGTTGTGTTGCCAAGGCCATCAAGAGAGTGGTTTGATCGATTGGAGCCTGGTTCACAGTAGCAGTGCCTGGCAGAATAAGTGATGGATCATCGTTGTTGTCTGTTTGGTTGCGGTTTTCCGGATTGAGACTGTCGAGTCCGTCATTCTGGGTACCGTTATCCCCGAGTGTGGAACCGCTGCCATCGAGTATCGGGGTTATCATCGTTTCGGTCATCGTCGGGGTTATCGTCGTTTCTCGGAGATGTGGCTGTTAACCACAAGGTCGGAGGCTCGACGCCCTCCTTCTAGCGCCAATTGTTGATTGTAGAAATCACACAAGGATAAAAATAATTGAAAGATCGATCGGGATCTCGTTTTTATTAAATCGAACTCGTCGGAGTTTACAAAGTGTTTTGAGATCGGAATTTCGAGCTCTCACTTTTTCTCTAAAATATGTCTTTCTCCTCTTTTTTTCGGTCCTCTCCCTATTTATAGCGGAAGAGTAAATAGTGTGGTCACATGGTGATGACGTCGGTGCTGACGTGATGGAATGTATAGTGAGCATCTAGACCAGGCTTTGCCGAGATCACTTTCTTGGGGAATCTAGGTTAGGCTTTGCTAAGCCTAATATTAATTAATCTTCCTTTTTTACTTTTCACGTGCGCGCCAGAAGTGGGTTTTGACAGCGATAAGTTGGGACCATCAGGACTCTTCTCTGAGCCAACATATTTCCGTAGTCTCGCAGGAAAACTACAATACCTAACTATTACTAGGCCAGATATACAGTTTACAGTGAACATAGTATGTCGCAAAATGCATGCTCCTACTTTCACTGATTTTGCTATGCTAAAACGTGTTCTAAGATACATCAGAGGTACGAGCTCTCTTGGCATCAATCTATCTAATGATAGTAATCCGTCTTTAATGGCTTTTACAGATAGTGATTGGGCTGGCTGTTGTGAAACACGTAGATCTACCACTGGTTTCTATACATTTCTTGACTCTCATCTAATCTCCTGGTCAGCCAAGAGACAACCTACAGTCTCTAGATCATCTACTGAAGCAGAGTATCGAGCATTAGCTTCTACTGCTGTGGAACTCACATGGATAACTTCTGTTCTTCGGGATTTAGGAATTCTGCAAGACAAGCCTGCTCTTCTTCTCAGTGACAACTTATCAGCAGTTCATCTCTCAGCCAATCCCAAGTTTCATAGTCTTTCAAAGCATATTGATACCGACTATCACTATATTCGAGAGAAGGTTGCCCTCGGCTCCATTGAAACACGCCATATCTCCATGTTCACCAACTGGCTGATATTTTCACAAAGTCCCTTCCTCGTGTGTCATTTACTGCTCTAAGATCCAAACTAGGTGTCTATCTTCCACCCACACCAAGTTTGAGGGAGGATGAAAGTAAGTCACGCATCTATCCTGATTCAGACATCGAAGGAGATGAAAACAAAAATATGAGCCATAATAATTCAAGCCCAAACGGAAGTAAAGATAAAAGCCCAATCAAGGCCCAAGCCAACACAGAGAAACAAGAGCGTGTAGAGATCAAAGCGCGTGAAAACTAGTCTGAGCAAAAGCACTCTACAATTAACACACAAGAACAAAGGAAACACAAAAGAGGTTGTACGAAGATCTTCCGAGTGCATTTGCTTGGGAATAAGGAGAGAATCAGACACGTGCTCTAAGATTATTGGAAGATCAAATACTTAGCTCTAGTAGTGTTGCACATCTCCTCTATTATATATTCAAAAGGATGTAATCTTCATTATCAAGTTGTATGAACCGAAGAGAATACAAAATAAGCAACTTTTACAGAAAGTTCTTTTTTCTTGCTTTCTTTGAATAATAATGCCACGTCCGAATTACATAAAAATGATTGGATTGGATATATGTATGTATGCATTACCAAAGACTCTGTTGAAAGACAACTCCAATAAAATCAAAGTGGAAAAGTCGTATATTGTATTATTGAGAATGCCAACAAGATAAAGATGATGTTTTTTTTGTTATTTTATGAAGTCAGATGAGATAACGAAGGAGTATCAATAAAAACACTTCATTTAGGAATCTTACAATTCACATCACATTCCTTCTTCACATTTTTTACACATTTGGACTTTATACACTTTTTCCCATGTGCCCCATAAGCCAATAAGATTACTCCTCAAAATCAATATGAGTGTTTGATTATTTGAACCTTTTTTTTTATTTAACTAATTTGTGAACACCTAAACGACTAAAAGTCAAATGGGCCATGCTGTGTATTCATCATACTTTGAAAAAATAAATAAGGTCAGGTCTGATCCGAGCAATATAGGAGTCTAATGCCGGGACCAAGTCAAACCGATTAATCCTAATTCCAACCAGTTGTTGTAGAACCGGTACCGACAGGACCGATCTAACTCATCACAACATTCCCAACGATGCTTGTGAAAGTAAAGAGAGAGATTGGCACTCCTCACATAATTTATAAAATACAAATACACTACAAAAAATATGTACATTGTTAGCACATTATAAGCGCCATAATAGGTAATAGATAGCGTTTCCATAAACGCTAGGACATGAGGAACTATCTTAGGGTGGTCCGATAATATAGCGTTTTTTATGGTTGTTATGGTTTGCGTTATATACGATAGCGATAAGTTTTAATTGCTATGGTAGAATCTTGTTTTAATAGCATTTTCGTAGATGCTATTATAATTTTTGTTATAGCTTATTTAAAATGCTAAGATGTATTTTCACATAACTCTTTTCATACGTTGTTGTTGACAATGTTGTAGCTAAGTATATAAGCTGTCACGGTTTTGGTAGCAGTCTTATATATGCTATATAAATTGTTGTAATGGCACTACTATATTTTGACTTGAATCCTATTCAGCTATTAGAACATGTTTTCCAGAAACCTGATTAATGAAAATATTTAATACATTTCAACACAAGTCTCATACAAACCATGGTAGCCATAATACATAGTATTGAGTCCAAAGCCAACAAAACAGCCAAAACAAAACACATATAGTCTCATTCCAGGTTGTAAGAGAACTACTTAAGCAACCCTATAAGTCTAACATAAGATCACCTTGTCCTTCGGCCACGCAATGGAAGTACCAATTGCATCTTGCATACACTCGATTTCAGAAGATGGCCTCCACACCGCTGCGCTATTCACCTTCACGATATCCACCCAAACTCTAACTGCATTAGGTCCTAAGGGAACAAAATGCACAGTCTGGTCTGGGTTGTCTGAAGACCAGCGTCCTTCAGCTACAACCTGCCTCTTTCCGCTAATAGACATCAACTTGCACTTCCTATTTTTCTTTATAGCCTCATCTTGATTGTTACGCTGCAAAGTTTAAAAGACAAACCATCAAGTTATAATTAGAAGAAAAATAAACAACTAGCTAACAACTTCATACAATTTCCTTGACGAATTACCTGAGATCTCCTAAGAGGAGATAATGCAAGTGGTTGAGCTTTCTTTGCATTCGATTTAGGACCCTTTTCTGGAGAACTCTCCAGAGGAGACTTACTGCTTGTTGCTGGAGATTTCTTCTGAGAAGACTTAGTGTTTGAATCTGGAGAATTTTGTTGAGGACTCTTGGAACCTGTTGTTGATGAGTTTGTACGTACTGCTGGAGATTTTGAACTGTGTGGTTGATCAGATGCTGTAGGATCCTGCAGAGGAGACCTGGAACTTGTTGCATCTCCGGGTTTATCACTCTGTCAGCAGGCCATGCCACAAAAGACTTCAGAGAGTCCACAAGGTATGTCATTTCTGTCGTCGTCCTCCACAGGAATGTTTGAGGCGCAAAGACCTCATCCACAAACACTTTCACTCATTTGGTCCTAGAGGTAGACCATTCACTAAAGCTTTCGGTTCCTGTGACTGCCACCGGCCTTCAGCAACAACTTCAGAGTTCACAGACCAGGCAAGTAGTTTGCATTTGTTTGCAGAATATGTCCTTGAGTCTGAAACATAGAAAAGAAAGTCAACACGAATATAAAAATATGAAGACAAATGAAATATGTGTCAAGTTTTTGTTTCAGTTTCACCTGTTGCTTAAGTTTGGCTAGTTTGGCTAGTTCATCTTGCAACTGATTTATGTTTTGTTGCATTTGTCTCTGATTCTCTTGCATATCATCCATAATCTTTCTCTTAACTTGAAAGCACGCTAACTTGGTCATACTCATGCTTCTACCCATTGCCCTCAGCCGTGAAAGCACGCTAACTTGGTCATACTCATGCTTCTACCCATTGCCCTCAGCCGACCTGGATTATCATGTCCTAACAGTTTGGAAAGAAGATCCACCTTTGGGTTTGTCGAAGCTGATGTATCATCTCCTTGGAAAAAAGGAAAGTGTCTTTGATTCAGTACTTGTTAAAGAGTTCCACACGGTATTCCATCTCCGTTTGTGCCATACTAAAAGCCTGATTCAAAGCAAGATGAGAAACTCATGAACAACAATCCAAATCAACTAAAACTCTAAATGGCACAATCGAATATTTTTGGTTGAAGAAAAGGGAAACACTTACACACACATTTAAGACACTTTGTTGTAGAACCGGTACCGACATGACCGATCTAACTCATCACAACATTCCCAACGATGCTTGTGAAAGTAAAGAGAGAGATTGGCACTCCTCACATAATTTATAAAATACAAGTAGTACATCCCCATATGTATAATGTATATATTCAAGATTTTACAAAAGATCATGGTTTGGACTTTGGAATGAGAATGAAAGAGGGTGAGGGAGAGAGATGCAACAAGAAACCAGACCAAGTGCAAATTGAAAGAGCGACTCTTTGCAGGTTCCTTCTCACAGCTTCTTGCTCTGCACCACTTACCGGTTTGCTCTTTCATTAATCCTAACCGTCCAAGCTTCCGGTTTGGTTCCAGAAATGGGTTCTCCAACAACGTATGGAGGTGGCTGCCGAGCATCCCGCAGGAGTGCGACCGTGCTTACATTGTATTCATCGTCACTGTCATAATGACGGTGAGGTCCAAGAGCTTTGAGCAACATGGCCAATAGAACTGATACACCCTGCCAAATAAACAAAGAGAACGCTTTGAAACATTGCAACCAAAGCAAATTAAAAGTAGAGACTTGTTGCTATCAAGATACCTGGACACAGACAATAGAAAGACCTATCCATCTGCAAATCTTGAAGTTTGACTCGATGAACTTAGAGAACTGGTGGAAAGCACCACTTGGATCCTCTGGAAAGTCCTGGATGAAAGCTTCTAAAATATTATGATCATGGACGTGACTATTGAGAGCCTCTCGAGTGTTTTTCAAAAGAACAGAGATAAAAGAACATGCCTCCTTCCAGTCACGGTTTAGAAAGATATCGGCAACCACACCGCCTTCAACCATAATTAGCAAAACGATGAATCCCATATACTGAACACAGTCGATGAGCCAACAAACATTCACACAAGAAAGGATTCAGGAAGGATTGCTGAAACTAGCAAAGGAAACGTAGATGCTACTATTGTCGAACGAGTAGCAGGAAAAGCTTTTACAAAAGAAAAGAAGTTTACCAAGTAAAGGCAACATCCATTAACGGTTTCAGCAGCTATGTGCCCGGCACAAGTAACAACACAGAGAATGGCACCGAGACCAAGAAATGCATAAATGAACCTGCAGCTCAATCATAAGCAGAGATTGGTTCAGTATTTCATTGGATTTCATAACAATTGAAAACAATGATAACCAAACAGCTTTCAGCTCCCAGACAATACACACCTCAAGCTTACAGAATCTATGAGATCTTGTCTCTGCCTATTTGGTTCATTACCGAGTTTCTGACGGGACACATAAAAGAAAAGATGGAAAGCGAAGATACCAAGGAACGGGGTGGTGAGTATCAGCGAAGGGGAGATATCCCATTTGTTCTTGCCATTGCCTAATCAGCCAAACAGCGTAGAGGATCATGGCGAGCCCAACCATCCCAAGTATGGAATTCACCAGCTTCAACATGGACTGTAACCAACTCCTCACCATCTTTCCACAACAATTTCTCTTCTCTCTCCGTGGGCGGTTGGGTCGAGGAAGAAGAGATATCCAAATCACGAAAGTTGTATTAACAAAAAGAAAATATTTTTATTTTTTTCTTTCTTTTTTGGTTGGAGATTAAAGATAGAGAACCCTTAGGGCATCTGCATTGTTATCAACTGTATAAGGTAATGAAGTCACTCCACTTAGTTTTAAAAAATAGAAAAAGCCATACACTTTCGCAAAATCTGCAATAACAGAAAGCTTAAACTAAACGATTCATAATCATTGATGAGCTTAAGCATGTCTGCCGTTTGTAAAGGAACCCATCAAGCAAAGTTTCGATTTTTCGGACTATGGAATCGACAACATCTCAAGGCAACAATCATAAATCCAAAATCAAACAGAAAAGGAAACTTCCAATTGTGCAATCGATCTCCATCAAAACCTGAACAGACCCAGAATTGAAAATCTTAATGGAGATTCGCAAAGAAGGAACTTTTTACCCGATTTCCACCAGCGGTAACGAAAACATTGAAGAAACGAGCATCAAGGAAGTTAAAAACAACAGCATACAAAGGTTTCTTCCCTTCTTGGATCCTATTGGTCACTTTGTACGATTTCTTGTTCGATGGAGTCAAAGACCCAACCAGTGACTCGTTCCCTAAAGATATCTTCGACATTTGAATCTCTCGCACACTACTCTGAGCTCACCAGTCTGTCTCATGCAACAACAGGTCTTTGTAATAAGTTTCGATTATACATTCATGTACGGGTTACTAAAAGTACTGTAACCGTAGATTTGACCTGACAGACAAAAATTTATTCTTGACCTGACACAACTTTTACCATTAAGAAGGAAAGAATAGCAAATTTTTGTAAGGAAATCAAAACTAATATTTTATTTTTTGAAATTAGAAAAGGATTATCTCAATTAGATCAAAAATAATAGAATATTTAATTGATTCGATCGAAATTTACCTATTTACCTTTTTCTTTTTCTTTTTTTCGTTATTTCAAGTATATTTGATTAGATATGATCGGAATTTTTGAAGTTGATATGATATATATAATTTTTTTGAAGTTGATAATGGTGTTTATAAAACTACATTCCCAAAAATACAACGTAGTGTAACGATGTTTAAGTAAAAAATCAAAAATGGGGTATCAGTGTTTTAAAAATATATAATTACAATGTAGTATTTATTTTTTTGTCAACAATATATATCACCTTAATGTTCAAGTATATGTATATATATATATATATCACCCTTTTATTTTATGATTGTTGACAAACAAGAAAAAAAAATAATTAGTAACATTTCGACGTTAAAAAGTAGCATTTATATACTATTAGATTATATACTTATTTTGGACATATATATATATATATATATCTATTTCCTATAAAATTATATATTTGTTTTTTTGTGGAAAGAGAGAAAGAAGAAGATCATGCAAATGCGGACCGGTTTACTTCTTTCTCAGCGAGCTAGGTCCATAAGATAAAACTTCGGTCCTCTTCGTCTGACATACATTGGATATGGAGATGATAAGAGGTTCCGATGACAACATGGAAAAGATAAAGATGTTGATGTTTATACCGCCGAGATACAATCTTAGTCCAATGAAAATGATGGTTCGAGTCAAAAACAAAAACGTGTTTTTCTTTTAAACATTAAATTTTGAAATAGAAAAAACAACAAATTCTACTTGTCCTTTTTAAAAACGGTTTAACTCCAGATAAATTGACAAAACGGGAAAATGGTAATGTAATATAAGTTTAATTCCAAGGAAATCGACAAAAAGGAAAAAAAGTAACGTAACATAAAAAATATAAAAAAGATAAATAAAATTTTAGAAAGTAATTTAACAAACCGATATATTTTTATAAATTTTTGTAACTCTTAAATAAATAATTATGTGACACAAACCAATTTTTTCTTTAATATAAAGCTATATTTTTTTGTCAACGGAAAACAATATTTAAAAAAAAAAAAAAACATAAGCTTCAGATTTTGTAGCCTACAAACTACTAACTTAAAACATTTGTGATACATGAAAAATGAAAAAAAAAAAAAAGAGTTAATGATCCTAGGTCATGGCCTCGCCTGATCCTACAGGTCGGTCTTGCGAGATATTATCTGCGGGTTAAATGGAAGTTGGTGAAGGATCGACATTGGTGCATATGAAAGTAGATAATTGGCTTTGCTTAGTTTTATGTTAGAAGCTTTGTTTTTGCAGTAGGAGAGAGAGGTTTTTATTGTTTTTCCCACCTACATAAAGTTACCCAAACGAACAAACAAACACAGAAAAGCCTGATAATGTTGTTTTGTTTTGCGAAGTTTAATTTTTACTGGGGGAAATGATTGTAGTCTAATTTGTATCTTGTACATCAAATTGTAATGAATAGAGTCTATGTCGGATCGTATATCATTTATTTGTTTTAAAAAAGAAAAAGAATCAGAGAACACCAATTTCAATATTCGTTTCAAAATGTAATATTATGATCGGAAAGCGACAGATACGGCTACTAAATGTTATGTTTTCTATGGTTTCACTTTCATGTATCGGTAAATTATGATGAAAAGTTGAAGATAAAGACAACTATTCTACGATCAAGTTTCTGATCAGCTAAAACTGTTTGACTAAATAGAAACACAATATTATTCGTCTACCGTTGTTTAAATTAAGGACATTGCAAATAAGAAACGAATGAAAAGGAGATGCAAGAAAGGAAAAAAAAAATAGTATCATTGTAAAAGGGGGTTACTAGTAGTATTAGACCTTGTTGGTTCGATTCCTCTTCTTCTCTTGACTTTAGTTGAGTTGCCCTAAACTTGGAACATAAGAGGAAGAGCACACACTGATATTCTTCTTGCCGATTTGCAGCTTCTCCAAGAATCACTACATGGGTCTACTCTTTCTCTCACTGCATTCATTTCTTATTGTCTCTCAATTAATTATAATACTTTTATGTATTTGTTTTAAAAAATTTGTTGATTGTATTGGGCTTATCGAGCTTTTGGAGCCTATATACTATTTTTAGTGTATTTGCAAAAGACAATGGCTGCAACAAGAAGGCCCGGCCCTATAACTAGTGGATTGCCTAAAGCCGAAAAAGAAGTTTTTGGTCCATAATTTTTTTTTTTAAATCACAAAAAGCTGTTTTGGTACTTGAACTAGTGACTTAAGTAAGTTCCAACAAAAACCTGTTTCATATTCAAGTACAACGAAAACAGAGGCGGAGAGAATTTTATAAAATTCCTCCAATAGAAGGGTGAAAGAAACTAGTCATATAGTTTGCCAAAGATTGCAACGCATGCAGGTGCATAAAATGCATACGAGTTTCATGGACTGACTTCGAGCAAAGACATAGGGATTTTCCATATCACTTAAGTTCATTATCAAGGGACTACAAGCATCGGTGCCACTGGAATCAGCTCAGGATCGTCGTCTGAATGAAGCGTTCCATGAAAGTAATGAACCAAGAACTTAGGTCCACCCTGAAAATGGTAGCGTCTCGCCGTAATACAAAGATTTTCATTACCTATTGGATGTGGAACAAACGACAATCGGTACTTTACGGGTATGAGTTGATCACCAACCTATAATAATAAAAGAAAGATATGTAAGTAGTTGATAACACTCAGTGTACCATAAGTTAAGAAGGAAAACAAGAAATATCATACTGGAACGTTGTTCAATCCTCCACCGTGAACTTGTACCTCATGAGCGTTAAGCGGATTAACAAGAACCGTGTATCCAACTGGAACGGTTATCGTGAACCCATCCTCGTGAATATTGGCTGCGAAACGTGGTGGAGTGATTTCAAAGTGTTTTACCACATCAATTAATAACTAACGTGCACACTACTGCAATCATAACAGTATGTCAATGTAGCACTTTAGGATCGAATCCACATGGAATAGAGATTACGTACACACCAAAGATGCGAGAAACAAACTGAGCTATAGCAAAACGTTTTTGTGTTTTTTATGTAACAAGAAAGAAATCAAATGCAAGAAAGATAACAAAAGACAAGAAAGCAAAACACAAGACTCAAGACAAAAGTGTTGGATCATGAACTAAGCTATCAATGAGATGGTTTACAATCAAACAATGAATCATTTGGAAGCATTAGACATCATTCTAGAACATGGAACACAAACATAAGACTAACTCACTCCCGTGGTATCAATTTTCTTCATCGATTACTCGATTAAGCTAAACTCCCGTTTGCAATCGAAAATAATCGATGAGCATTAATCACAAGTCCATTTAGTTCACTTAACACTCAAAACATCAACTCCCGCAGGTTAGGATATGCCAAGCTCACAAAAGGTTTGGTTCAAACATTTCTTTGAAACCCTCCCGGGCGAGAAATACCTAAGCTCTAGATACGAATGAATGAACCTAGTCTAGCACTAAACACCGTTTACTCGAATCTATCCCTAAGACATGGGATGAGACCAAAAATCTAACTAATCTAGGGTGTAGTTCTACCTTGGTTTGTCATGCCAAACTAGCACCTACCTAATCTAAGGTGTAGTCCTAGGTTTTGGTTTATCATGCAATTCATTATCTAACCATCAACCAACCAAATCAAACCTAAACATGATCCAACAAAAATCTACTATTCACAAGAACACCAAGAACAATCAAAAAGACATAATATACAAAAGGGATGAAGAAATATTCTCTTTGATGGCATGAACATGAAGATCCATCAAGAACATCAAGTGGTGTTCTTGAGCTTTCCCAAGTTTAAGAAGAAAATAGAAGAAATCATAATATATTTATATATATATATATGAAGAATCCTTCAAAAGTGTACATGAAGAATCAACCCAGGAATCTCTAGAAAGAGATCTTGGGTTGAGCACACACAAAGAATTGAAAAAAACCTCTATAATAATAATAAAACATACATACATCTGGCTCAAAACCAGTTATTAAAGAGTCTTAGTCGACCAAAGTCACCAAAAGTTTGGTGGAATAGTTAAAAACACGTTTTACACTGTTTTCGGAGGCTGGTTTCCGGTTTGATACGTCTTCACTAAATTGGCCATAACCCTTGAACCACATGTCGGAATGACTTGAAACCACCTTCATTGGAAAGCTAACTCAATTACCTATATCTTTCTTAAGATCGCCGAAGCTAAATCCAAATGGAAACCCTTCATATGAGTCGACCTTGAAAGCACTTCGGTTGGTTTTGGTCGCGGTGGGGGGATTCGGTCGATCCAGAGGGAATCGATCGATCCAAAAACTTGAGTTCGATCGATCTGGCAGTGTTGGTCGATCTGGGAACTGCAAGGCTTAGGGGATCGATCGATCCAAGGACTTAGGATCGATTGATCTGGCTTGTTTCTCCACTTGCTTCTCTGGCTCGCCAGACTGGACTGTCATCACGGAAATTGGCATAAATTTTGATCTCACCGTTGGAATAGCCTCAAACAACTTTCAAATGAAAGATAATCCATGTATCTATCTTGTGTTAAAATATGAGCTCAATCCATTGGTGGGAGATATTTAATTAAATGTCAAACATCTGACGTCTCTGCATGATCCTTCATCTCTATATACCACAATGACATTTTATGATGGCTGTCCTCACTCCTCCAACTCCTCTGACTCCAAGAACACCTGAAAATGGCTCAAACAAGCAAAGAAGAATGCAAAGACAACTTAGGACATCTAAAATGCATTGAAATGCAAATGAGACTCAAATGCATGAAAATAACTCAAAAGCTATACAAAGTGGAACTAAAAACCTATGAAACTAAACCTTAAAAACATTCAAAATATGGTGTTATCATGGAGCAACGACACCGATGGCTCCATTAAATCGAAACGTATTAAACTTTTCAAGAAAAAAAAAAGAATGCTTATTTTTGTATAGATTTATTGGTTTAGATGGTTTAGGAAAATGTGAAGATTGATCAAAATCTCTAGTTCAAAATTTGTGCACAAAACATATTTTTTTCTTGCTTCTAACTGTCGGTCAAGCCCTCGATCAATGTTCCATAACCCCTCTTATTACGGGACCTGGCTTTTCTATACCGTTTGAAGACATTAATGGTAATAAACATATATTTTCTTTTTGTTCGTTTTTGTACTAAAAATATATTTTCTTTTACTGGATGTAATTCGGGTCTCTAATCAGGTTTTATCACTGCTCATGCGGTTGCAAATATACTATACGAATCCATGGTCTTGTTCCTACTCAAGAATAGCAATCGATCGGTCGCCAATGATATGAATCGCTGATAGTATGATTTTTCCTAATCAATTACTCAATCCTACTCATGTCATTGTAGAATTTGAGGATCAATCCAAATGGGTTTTAGTATCTCAAGCACCAAGAATACATATAACTACTTAATTCAAGCAAGACAAGTTGGTTTTTGCTCTTAATCTAATTGGCTAATCGAATTTAAAACAAGTAACAAGAGCTAGCAAAACTAAACGAGGTTAATGCAATAGATAAAAGATGAATTCAAGGATAAGGCAATTGGAATGAGGTGATCCACGCCTAATTAATGATGTCCAAAACTCAAGCAATACTAATCCCTAGGCTAAAATCATTAATTATGACTAAGCCTCTCTCAAAGCTCTAATCACCTTTGCTAATCACTAATCCAAGATCAAATTCTCATTTGTGGATATTTAATTAGCAAGCATTAAATTTAACAATCAAGATCAACCAATAATCACTCTAGACAACTATTCTTGTAGGCTAGAAATGAATATCTCTTAATTAGTTCGTCTAGGCATTTCATCAAGCACATTGTGGGTGTGAAATGCCTTTTGATCGAAATCCACTTCCTCAAGCTAGATTTAGCATTAAGAGTACTGATCAAGAAGGGAAATCTAATAATCTAATCCTAAACATCATTAATTATCCATGGAATCACCCTAAATCTACCAAACCCTCAAATCCTAAAAGACTACTCACTAATCATGATGGACCCAACGAATCCCATGAAGAACATGTTAAATCTCATGATTAAATGATTAGATGATTAAGAAATGAAAGATAGAAGATAGAAATCAAGAAATTCAAACTCAAATTGCATTAAAAGTAGAAGATCTCTCTTACAAATTACTTAGAACACTTAAGGGAATGTTTTTAGCCTAAGAAAGAGATGATCCCCTAAAAATTAGGTTTAAAAACATTTATAGTGAACAGTGTGCGAACCGGGTCGACCCGGGACAAACCGGGTACCGACCCGGTTAAAATGGGTAAAACTGGTTGAAGTAGCCAACACCGATGCCACTGCTCGGTGTCACAGATCGGTATTGAGCATGGGTTTCTGCACCGATCAAGAATACCGATATGTGGACTCGGTATTGAAATGAAATCGTCGTGTGGGAGTCTGAAGCGCACCGACGTCACAGCTCGGTGTTGTAGATCGGAGCTAAGGCATTTTGTTTCTGTTTCCACACCGAGCATCTACACCGACCAGTGGACTCGGTGTAATTCCCTGAAGCTGCGGCACCGATTGGTTGCACCGAGCAGTGGACTCGGTGTGATCCCTTGTGGTTGCGACGCCGACTGGTTGCACCGAGCAGTGGACTCGGTGTGATCGTCATTGAAGCTCCTTCATGTCCTTGGCATCCTTTCCTTGCCCCCAATCAGAATGTATTTAAGTCTCAAGTCTCGAACCGCCTCCAAGATACCTAGAATACATTCCAAAACATGCAAAGACTCGATAGGACCTAATGCAGCATCCTAACTCTAATAAAGACCAAAATGCTAGACAAATCTAATGATATGCATGCAAATGACAAGAGAATGATAACTAAAATGCATGCTAGAACATGTAAATTATGCAAACATCAATCGCCAACAGCCAACAAATGGATTGTTTGTGTATCCCATTGGTTACTACCGTCCAGGTACAGATGGTCACCGTTACCGCATTCACACATACTATCGTTTAATGGTATTTCTATTATATATATTCCTCGTTTTTTTTCATTTTGTTAATCTTTGGGTTTGTCTGTTTTATCAGGAATCCCAAGAATTGTTTCATGATCTTTCACGGGCCCATGATCCAGACAACAATCAAGTGGGCACCGAGATTGACACGGAGCACCGAGATTGTCCGGCGAAGGTACAGGCTCCGTGTCAATCCTCAAGTGTGCGTTTTCCATTACCGTCATGAGAGATTGCCCCCACAACCTTATCGGGTCGTAACATTTCCACGGAGAAATCTGCCTGCCTGATATCAACTCTTCGATGCCCCAAATCTGCTTGATATCAACTTTTCAACGGGAGTTATTTTTTTCTTTTTGGTTTTGCCTATAGGCGCTTTTGTTGCAAATTAACTCTTCAGAATCTTTCGTTTTGGCTACTTACTAGGGATTTGTCAATTACGTTTGGATCTTACATTTTTCTTTTTTTGTCAACTTATGCATCTTACATCTATCTGCAAAGTGTAAGAGGTTTAACCTCAACAACGATTTTATTATAAAGAAGTTTGTTTTATTTTATTTTGTTGGTCCTAATGGATTTCTCTTCTGTATGCTAAAAACTCACAACCATGTTATCACTACAAGATCCACCTTTCTCAAGTATTCATTCGCTCCAATGATGCAGGCTGTGTCGTTGAAGCGGGTCTTGGTCATATTAGATTCGTCTAAATCGAAAACTATGACAAGTTTCTTCTCCTCGTCAATGAAGAAACTGCCAGCATGGACGTTAAACTGAAAATCAAAACCAGTGAATAGTTTGATATCAACTTTTAGGAAGCTGCTCCACAACACTGCATTGGGCTCAATCTTAGTTGTGATCCAAATCTCTTACTTAAGTGTATCCTTGCTCTGAAATAACACCGCGAGTTTCTCGTCTCTAAGAGAAGACAGAGTGCCCGTATCTTTACCAAACAGCGAAGGAAGAAACTGTCCAAATAATCTCTCTGTTGTAAAATCAAAACAGATTAAGAAATGGGGCTTTCTTCTCATCTTTAACTCTTTTCTATTAGCAGAAAAAGTAAGTATTCTCCTTCAAAGACACTCCGCGTTTTGATAATAATTTATATGCCTGGGAAGTGATATCAAGAACTCTTCATGAATTAGAGTTAAAGTCATAGATTTCGTACCCTCGAAAATTGTGTGGTCCGGCAGCCAAGTGATTCTCCAAAAACCTCAAGATTTTGTGGTTACGTTTCTTACTGTTGTTGACGTAACCGAGAGCATATATGTCAAATATGTGGAATCTAAAGAAGACATGTCTGGGATGGATCCATTTGGTTTGTCCCAAATATGGATTCCAAACTATGAGTCGTCTAATTATGTCCTCCTTGGTGACGCATAACAATAAGCCATCGCAATGAAAGACTTTAGATATCTCTACTTGATTAAGTGAATCACCTATCTCCTTTATAGATGGATCCACGAATTCTTGATCAATTTCTTCGTTGAAGATTCCATGGAGATTGAATCTCATTGAACAAAGCCTATACTTCGAATTCATAATGAACCATATTAACTGATGCCTTGCTTTTGCTTCACATAAAATCTTATCGTTGGATAAAGCATCCCATCGTTTGCATTGGAGCCCTAGAGTGTATCTCTTCTACCAAATCCCGGGAACTAGTTTATCGTCATTTCAAATTTGAAATTAGGATTTTAACCTTTCACGCTAATATGTTACTTATTAGGTTACGGTTTATATAGCGTCGTCACATGATACGTCTTCCGCTTCCTATGTGTGTGTGTGTTTTTTCCTTTAATTTTCACAAAAATAAATGTGTGGTTTCTAATTCTCACTAATAAATGTCTTTATTCTATAATTGGAGTATTTTTTTTTTCAGAAAAAACATTTATTTACGATTACATGTTAGAAACGGGAGGGGAACAAAAGAAGGATTAGCAACAAGGGAGATGGGTTCAACATTCCATTGCTCTAACTTGCGAAGACTTTGTAAATTGTTGATCATATAAATGAAATGAAGCTAAAAGAGCAAGTGTTTTAAGAGCAATTTCAATTTCTAATATACTAAAGGTATAAGATTTAACGTCGGTTCAAAGTAGAAATACTACAATTTCTCAAATTTGAATTAGATGTGGTTTACGAGCATTTTCTATTTCGAATATTCTATTTTTCTTTTTCTTTTTTTTTACTTAGTGTCATACATACTGTGCTAGAAGCACGAAAGCTTGAATTCGTATTGATAAATTAAGAAAGATATATGAAGAAATTAGGAAAGAGGAGAATACAGAAATAAATGTGCAAAAATATATGATTGGGTAAGAACTAAGAAGGGAACTATCTGCTGGATCTAAGGAGATATAAAACCTCTATAAATTAATACTCGATAAATTAATAATTACTATAAATTAATAAATTTTTCCGGTTCCGAATCGGGCCAGTGTAAAATTTAACACAATTCGATAAGATAATAAGATAATAATTTTTTTGAAATCCCTATGTAAATATATGGTCCCAATAATATGATAAATTAATAATTATAAATCTTATGCATACATACCTAAGACAATTTAGTAAAATATGAATATATTGTTGTTTGTTTATTCTTTAAGTTAGAATCTCATTGGAGCTCATCTCTAATCTTCCTTATTGCATCCATAACTCCTGTTGTTATCCTCTCGACCTGCATCCAAAAATTGTAAAGAATTCTAGAGACCATAATTGCTTCTTTGCGTGTAATCACTTTCAAAAGTTCCATAACATCATCTTCAACTTCATCATCTTCAGTAAGGATAGTAGCTACAATTTTTTCTAAACTCTGAACTTCTGAGCATGTATCATTTTCACCCGGGTAGTCAAGTAGACTATTGACATCCATTCTGTTTCGATAACCGATATTATTAATCACTACTTCAAGTTCACGAATGTCGTTTGATTCATCTTCTAAATTCCTTGATACGACATCTCCTGAACGAATCTTGCAGTGTCGAAAACAATTTGTTATTGTCTCTTGATGAACATTAGTTGTCCAAGCCGAGACTGCATGATTGATAGCATCTAGGACATTGCCTGGACCAGATAGTCCTAACTCATAGCCTTCTAAAATCTCACGGTAAAATCTCCTACGATAATGCATCTTAAAAGCTCTTATTATTCCAGCATCACAAGGTTGGATTTTTGATGTCATTCTGTAATCCTTCAATATTTCTTGGATGTGCTGGACAATTATCAACCACAAACAAAACTCTTCTACCATGCATTCTCTTATCAAACCATCGGATATATTCTTCAAAAATCACACTTGTCATCCAAGCTCTTTTGTTGGCACGGTAGTGACAATTCAAGCTATTCATGTTGACATTCTTAAACAACGTGGCTTTGCATATTTCCCAATAATCCATAAAGGAATTTTTTCAGAGCCATCCTCATTGTAGCAAATAACAACAGTTAGTCTTTCTTTGTCTTGCTTTTTTCCTTCAAGTTGTTTCGTAGCAAGAGAATGATCAGCTTGTAACCTGTAAAACAAACCAGTTTCATCCATATTAAAAACATCTTTCTTAGAGTATTTATCTTTTTTCCCTTATAACTTCTAGCTTCTTCTCCATGTCTTGTACATCAACGGAACCACTATCTCCAAACCGACGAAAAGACTTGATACCATGTCTTAATTTGAACTTTTCAAGCCAACCTTGAGAAAATTGGTGCTCTGAATCTTGTTGAGGGTATACAAGTTTCATTGTGTCTTTTGCCTTCTCCAAAATTAGTTCTCCAGTCATGTTCACACGCTCTTGGTATCGGAGAAACCACTCAAAAACAACTTTCTCCATATCTAGAAATTTTGCTGGTTTGTGCCGCTTGATATCTTTTTTTATTTCTGAGTTGCTAAAAAGATACTCAGCTGATCGTTTGAGTGTGTTTGAGATTGTACCTTTGACTGATTTTTAAATGAAACTTTTCTTCAAGCATGATTGCAATTCTTTTTGAGTGCATGTCATATGATCTCTTTTGTACTCACATAATTATTTGCGTATTTGATCCGTCATGGTTGATTTTGGAACACCTTTTAGATGAGGAGCCATTGCTAAGTTTGGTGTGAAGAAAAAAAAAAGGATGAGATGAATTGACGTGAAGATTGTTTATTCAAATACCAAGAGTGTTATTAAGGCAAACTAAAGTCTCATACAAAGCAAAAAAAAAGTAAATAATAAGAAAATTGGAATATTAACCAAATATATATAGAATAATAGCAACAAAAAAAAAAACTGGTTTGTTTTTTGAATAGTGAAAAGTCGTGTTGTTTCCATTTCAGCCTTCATGGTTCTATTTTTCAGAGTGGTCGATAAAAGTATTAAACTAACAATTTTTTCTTCCTTAGCTGGATCGTTTGCAAAATTTTGGTCATTTGTAAAGTTTCCAGTAACTATTGCAAAGATAATGTCATTCAACTTCATCAAGGAAACTTCTCTCTTTCCCATGATACAATATCCAATTACGATGTATGTATAATCTATTCAAATAAAATAAAATTTAAAAGATTATGCACTAAACTTTTTTATCTCTATAAATTAATAATTATTAATTTATCGATTAATTAATACCTCTATAAGATAATAAAATTTTGAAGTCCCAACATTATTAATTTATAGAGGTTTTACTGTAAATGTGGCTATAGTTTTTTGGTCTACGCAGAACAAAGAAACGATAGTCTCGATCTTTTTTTTGTCATGTTTATTTTCCTCTAAATTTGATTTATTCTGTTTTTTTGGGGTATAAAAATGGCTATAGTTTTATATCGAAACAGAAGAAGAATAAGGATATGAGATACATATCAAAACATATCACTACGGTGGATAAAAAGATAACTTGATCGTAGCAATAGATAATGGAAGAATCTCATCGATTTGTTTGTGGTACTATTTCTTTTAATTAGTTTCATTTTTTTTGCTGAATTATGTATTTTCTACATATGATTACAATTTGAAANGTTATTTCATTTCTAAAATAAAATTTTTGTTTTCGATTTTTTTAATGTGAAAAATATTATTCTTACAAATTTCATATTTACTAAAACTATTTATTTATAATTGACAAAAATATTATACTAAAACTACGCATTCAATATTTCTATCGATTATTTTGTATTTTTTATACTTTTGGAAAAATCATTGTAGTTTAACCATTTAAAAAAACATTCACGACAACAAACAAAAATCTATATCAATATCGTTTAAATCACGTACCTATTTCATATGCAAAACCATATTTCTATTTCTTCATTTACCAATGAATATAAAATTCTACAAAAATAATTTCATATCATCACTCCAAAGAAACATTGCAATAAAAAATAAACAAAACATATTTATGTGCTTTGAAATTGAAATTCATTTTAAGTTTTGGCACTATAAATATCATCAAATCATCATTTAATTATATTCAAATTAGATGAAACTTACGTTAAAAATGATAAGACAAAAATATCAGTTACAAAAATTTGCAAATATAATGCAAATAGAATTTGGTTGTTACCTAATATAGTTATCAAACATATTTTGCATTTATTTCTGTTTATTATTGATTATTGAACAAATTTTCAAATTTTTGAAAATCTATATAACATTATTTGGATACCCTATACGATTAGACTCTATATAAGATGAAATGTCTTCCATAAACATTTTACTCATCATTTTTTTTAAAGTAGCATTTCTGATCTAATTATAATATTTGTTTCTCATGATTCTTTTTTTTTTTAACTCAATCTCTAATTTGTAACTTTTGAAGAACATGTGAAAAATAAATGTGAATATCATAAGACTTTGCAAAACAATATCATATTGTTGTTGGTACTAACGATCGAGATGGTTCTAATCGACTTAGTTATTTGTTTTATTTAGTTTTATAATTCCTATTATCTATGCTAAATCTTATTCACATGTAGTTTTCTTTTCATAATTGTTAGAGTTAATTTATTCTAATAGTGAAATGCACTATATATAACATTATATTTTACAATTCTATCTCTACACTGTTATAAAAAATAGTTTTATTTCTATATAACAGTATATTTTACACCAATATAATATCTTTGTTTGCAGTAAGTCTAATTTCGGGATGTTTGATTCACAAATTTTGAAATTAATTTTTTATTATTCCACGTTTTAGTGTGTAAAACACTTTTAGAACTGTTAAAATCAATCGCATATTAAGAAAATATGTTAAATTTTGGAAAAATACTACAAGGACGAAATAAGAAAATGTTTATATATACTACCATTGTATTTTATGATTTTATTTATTTATAAAATTTTTTGATTATCTTTTTTATATTATTTGATTTTGACACACAAATCCCATCAAATTTAAACAATATCTATTATATCATTGTGGTTTTAATGATTTACAAAAGACATCTGTATTAGATTCAGAATTTTAAATTCTTATGGTCTATATTTTCATTTCAAACTCGGATATTACAAAAAATCTATAGATATTTCATTTCGCGCAAAGCACGGATTATTACCTAGTGGTATAGTAAACTGTATATCTTTGATCACAACACTAGTAATGTCAAAGACCCAAAAGACTTAACCTCGGTTAGTACAAACGTTAAAAGAAAAAACAAACTTTCAACTTTTTTCAAAATAACTCTCGTGCTACATATCTCATAAAAAAAACATTTGTAAAAACAAAATACTTCGAAGTTGATGTAAACACCAATTAATTACAATCCAAAATCCCCAATTCTAAGAGAATTAATTTGCCTAAGAGATCTTCAATCGGATTGTGTCAGACGACTAGAAAGGACAAAAACTATAATCTCATACAGTGAAATCATCATATTTTTCTTCATTTTTACTACCAATAGTATCATTAGGGAGCTAATGGGCCGTCACTTACAAAAGAGGGAGTGTGTCTAGTGGGTTTTCATGCCGGCCCATATTTTATTTAACCCGTAAATCAGTATATGCCTTCGCTTTTCTTTCTATCTTTTCACCAAATACTTAAAAAGTACTTAATTTTTGGGCAATATTTTAAATTTTTAATATGTTTAAACTAGTCCTGGGCGTACGGTTAATCGGTTCGGTTCGGTTTGGTTAGTTCGGTTTTCGGTTTATTCGGTTTTTGAAAAGAGGTAACCATATAGAAACCGGCTAATTTCGGTTCGGTTCGGTTCGGTTTTGGTTCCAAATGGTTAATTGAAATAAAAACCGAAATTCTTACTTTCAACCATAAAACCGAAAAAACCAAGAAAAACCGAAATATAAGAAGTCAAAACCAAAAGCAAAATACACTCTCAAATGTTCTAAGTTCAACCTTTTAACCATCTGAATACCTGATAATCAGACAAACATAAGTACATACTACATAACATGTCATAGACCTTGTCCATTATCCAAAAACTGAAAAAAAAAAACACATTCTTCACAAAAGTTCTCCAATCATATAGTTAAACTGTTAAAGTCTCAAAGATGGAGAGAAATAGTTAAAGAAGAATGTAAGAACCGTCCAAAAAGGAACCATCAAGCATCCAAAAGCATCCATTATAGTTAAAGTACCTGCAACAAAATAACAAATCAGAATTAGAACTAGAAAGTACAAAGTACAAACAGAGTGATGAGTACAAACCAAGTTCTAAGAGACTAAGTATAAAAACTACAAAGAATCAGATCAGAGATATACTAAATTAGTAGACTAAGTTCTCATTATCAGATCAGATATACAATCAAAGTTCTAATCGGATTTCCAAACAACAGTCACATTTAAAATACCTCAGGAAATGAGCATAAGATTCCAAGTTGCTTAATCGTCTTTCAAAGCAATGTTGAACTCTACAGAAGACAACAAACACAAAATTAAAACTAATAACTGTCAAGAATAATAAGAAATCCAATTTAAAGGGTATACTATACCTTTTTCCAGTTGATCTTGTAGAACAATTTCTGCTAGCATTTGTTGAGTAGTCATTTCTGCTAGCTTTTCTCGTAATTGAATCCCTTGTTTTAGCCATTGCTCAGTGCACATTAGAGCTTCAATAGTGAAATGAGTGAGACAACTTCTTGAAGGATCTACCAGACGGTTACTTGTGCTAAATGCAGATTCACTGGCAACAGAAGAAACCTGCATAGCAAATACATCTTTAGCTAGCTCAGAGAGAATAGGATACTTAGGAGAATTGAGCCTCCACCATGCCATGACATCAAACTCGGTTCCAAGTATCACATCAGGGTTTTCTACACTCTCTTTCAAGTACAACTCCAGCTCAGTACTTGATCTTTGAAGTCCTTTCTCATTAACCATCTTCTTGTAGACAAACTCTACTCTTTGTACTCTCTTATACCCACGACCAGTAGAAACATCCACATCACTTACAGTTTGAGATGATGTTTGTGTATTCTGAGACTGTGACAACCCACTAGGCCCTGTCCCTATTTGTGATTGTCTGTAAACATCACTGTATTCATCAAATAGACGCTCCATAACGCGAGTGACTCCCTTTTCAAGATCTTCACAATCCTTAGAACCTTTTCCATAGAGCTCCTGAAAACATACAGTAGCAAAACACATCTTGTAGGCTGGGTTTAAAACAGTAGCTATAATCAGAAGCTTGTTGATCTCCTTTAATCCGTCCCAATACTTGTCAAACTTGTATAACATATCTTCAGCCATCTCTTGCATCTTCACATCAGGATCATTAGCCAGCTCAACGAGATTCCTCTCAATGGTAACAATCTCACCATAACACTTGTAAGAGTTAACAGATTGAGAAGCAGAAACCACTAAAGTTGAAGTGTAAAAGATTTCAAGAATATTAACCAACCTATCAACAGCCTCCCAATCTTCTTTTAATGGTGGTCCTATTCTTTTTTCTCCATCCACTTTCTCATTAAACCAGTCGTTGTAGACCTTGTCTTCTGCTTCCATCTTATCAAAAGCAAGCCTAAACTTCAAACCTCTGGTGAACATTAAAAACGTCGAGTTCCAACGTGTTTTAACATCCAAAGGTAGACTACCCCTAGACATCTTACCAGTGTCAACTCTTAATTCAAATGACTGCAGTCTCTCAGTAGATGATCTCACATAGGTGATTCCATTCCTAATTGCTATGCAACTTGAACTAACTTGTTTCAGCCCATCCTTGACGACTAAATTGAGTATGTGAGCAGCACACCTCATGTGCATAAACTCACCATTTAAAACCAAAGAATCATTACCTACAGCTCTGAATTCTTCCTTAAACCTCCTAAGAGCTGAAGTGTTGGCTGTAGCATTGTCCACTGTGATGGTGAAGACCTTCTTGATTCTCCAATCAGCTAGACAATCAATTAAAACCTTTGCTATGGTTTTTCCTTTGTGATCTGTCACATTCTTAAAACCAATGATGAGCTTCCTTAGTCGCCACTGAGCATCAACCCAATGAGCTGTAACTGCCATGTAGCTAGCACCAGTTGGTTGACAAACCCAAATATCGGTGGTAAGTGACACCCTTTGATTACCAATCAGCTTCCTCATCTCCTCTTTCTTATCCATATACATCTTGTAGATATCTCTTGTTGCAGTTCTTCTAGAATGTGGCTTGTAAAGCTTCACTCTGTCACAAAAAAGTCTCCAACCCAAGCTCTCAATGAAAGACAGTGGAAGCCCAGCCAAGATGAGTAGCTCATTACACGCATCCCTGAAGACAGCTTCAGAAACTCTCCCATATTTAACAGTACCGTCATCTTCAACATTTAGCTTGGTCTGGTTCAGAGAGGGTTTAACTGCCAAGTACTTCTTGCATATGCCTAGATGAGCAATTAAGTTTGATGTACCAGAAGATGTAGCACACGACATTTGTTTCCCACAGTAGAGACAACAGCATTTCTTTGGGTTTTTCTTCAACCTTTTATAATGCACCCAAACCCAAGACCTTTCTTGAATTTTTTTCTTTGGTTTAGATCCTCCTTCAGCTTCACTTCCAGATCCTCCACCATCAGGTACTTTCCTTTTGCTTTGGTTTGTAGTATCAATGTTAGGTGTTTCGCCTTCTCTATGTTGTTCTTCATCCTCATTCGTTTCAGCAAAACCGGAAGAATCCATCTGACAAGGGACAAGAGACAAGTAAATCAACTCATAAGCGCAAAAGAAACAAGATTAATCATCTAACAAAAGCAAAGAAACCGCAAGAGACCAAGCTTTCGAAGAAGTTTAGACTTTAGAACCCTAAATTTCTAGAACCCTAGAATCCAGAAAGGGGTAAACCAAAGAATCGAACACTAACAAGCAATGAATCGAACCATCATAGTATCTTACTCATCTAACCCGAAATCGCAAGAAGAATCGTAACATCAAGACACGATACCTAAGAATCCAAAAACCACGGTTACCACACACACAGAAGAATATATGAATCGAAGACATCAACGTTACCTGAGAATGCGCCTGAAATTTGGATGCAACAGAAGGAGGCGAGTACGGCGGCGACAAACGTTGATGACCTGAGGCTTCCAGTTTTCCTGATTTTGGCTTAACATATGCATATATGGATAGACGCTAGAGAGAGAGTAGAGAGAAGGGTTCGAGACTTTGAGTTTTGCCCAAAATCGAAGAGAGAGAGAGTTGAAAACTCGATAATTAGAAGAAGAATGTTGTTTTTGGTTAGTAGAGTAAATTAATTAGATGCAGGATTATAGGATGTAAGTATAAGATTAGAGCTTATGTTTAAGTATAATAACATATTTTAGGGTTAAACAAATTTTGGTTATCCATCGGTTTTCGGTTCGGTTCGGTTAATAACCGAAAACCGTGGGTAATAAAAACAGCAACCGATCGGTTTATAAGCAATAACCATAACCAAACCGAATGGCTAATTTCGGTCGGTTTCGGTTCGGTTATTCGGTTGAGGTTTTTTTAGCCCAGGACTAGTTTAAACTAAAAACTAGAATATAAATGTGTACACAACAAAAGCTAAACCAATTAAAACGAATACAAAAGAAATTTTGTTTGTCTCATTTAGTTACTAATTTCTTATAACTAAACAAAACCAAATCAGGTGTGACAATTACAAGTCACGTGTTTGGTGCTTTCCTTGCCTCTAGGCCAAAGAACCTTGTTGGATTTGAACGGAAGTTGGAACATAACTGAGGAGAAGTGAGCATTTAGATCCTGCTTCATTGAGGATCTTTGAGGCTTAATTGACTTGTTACCTTTACGTTGTTGTGAATTTCCATTGAGATCAACGCTCGCTAAATAAAACCTAAAAGCAATCAACATGAGAACCAGAGACAGACTTGGCGGATTAGCAGAATGCTTCTTCGCAAATCTCCCATCTTTAATTAGAGCGTTCCATCTTTTAAATGTAGATCGTAATGGTGCCAGAGATGCCGCTTGATAGTTTCTCTACTATGTCTCTCCACTTGATCATCTTTAAAGCAGACGGATAACTTGGGGTCTCAAAGAAATTATGATTGCAAGAGATGGAGAGGAAGATTGAAGACGCTCACATCAAAACAGAGCTTCAAGACAACAAAGGAGAGCTCTGCACCTGCAACAACCTACATTGATGCATTGTAAAACGATTTATTACTAAAGACAAGTGTCGAGTTATCATTGAGAGAGAGAGAGAGAGAGAGAGTGTATGGTCCAAGTTTCAGATCATGTTTGTACATTGAGGCATTGTAAATCGTCACTGGCCAAAAACAAAACAAAACAAAAAACGTTTTTTTTTAATCATTATTCATTTTCAAAATTCTTTCATGGTAATGATGAAGCACTTGATCCTTATCCTTTCTTGTCTAATATAAACATTACAAGTCATGTTATTCTTAAGTTGAACGATCGTAACACTACTTATAGTGGAAATTACAGTATGAATCCTTATTCCACGAGCCAACGTCTTCTTGAATACATCAATGGTCGAGAAAAAGTAACCAGCGGAGCTGATGTGCATCAAGTGCAACGATGTCGTGAGCAAGATTCTAAACCCACAGTTTGACGATTGGTAACGCACGGATCAACTCTCATCCGATACTCTGGTTATTCAGCGCACTCAATGAAGAGGTTTGGGTCTCATGTTGACGGTCTTCATCATATTACAGTAGCATCAAGTCTTAGGGACCTATCTAGTCGAGAAGCCTGCAATAATGGTGGTCTTGTCTTGTTGTACACAATCTATGGTTTTAATCATGTATGCCTTGTTAGATATCTTCTTTGTCAAATAGCTGATATTTTGTCTCACTTAAAAGACTTAAAATGTGCACTTAAAAGATTTTGTCAAACACTTAAAAGACAGAAGTAACCATATATCCCCTAACACTGAAAATAGATAGTATACAAAAGCCACATCAACAGAGAAAATAGATAGATAGATAAAACTTGTTTTTTGAGTAGCAAAGCTGGGAAACAAAACTGACTCTTTTTAGTCAATAACCAATTGGAGAGGTCTAAGCATGCAGTCCATCGGGTTTCGCCAAGCCAACAACGAGGTCCATCCTCGTGCTCTTTGATGCCTAAAACCATTAAAAATGGAGTTGTTAACCACTCTCCGAGCAAATTAAATAATGGGATCGGGGTCTTATAGTGTTCACAATCATAAAAGAAACCAGAAGAATGTGTATATTAAGACATTATTTCAGCATTTAAATAAACAATGCGTAAAATCACTAGCTTTCTTGTACTTACCTTTTGACCTCCTCTAAGAACTAGATATCTTGTTGGATAAACTTGGAACATAGCTGAGGAGAAGTGGGGTAGGAGCTCTCTGTGTAGGTTTTGCACCATGATGATCCACTTCAATGTACTTATCCTCTCCCACAATGTGTATGATGTTCTCGGAGACCACCATAGGTCTATTACTAGACAGTACAACTTTCTTCTCCTGGTCGACCAAGAAACTAATCCCATTAGTAAACCGATACTGATAGCGGAGATCGGTTCCCGACAGTGTTAGGAATTTGGTCCACGACAAGTCTCCCGTGCTCTCAGTCCTAGTTGCCATCCATAAATCTGTTTTGGATGCGTCAGCGCCACGTCTAGACAACAAACAAATCTGTTGCTCATCTCTAGTCACTGATAAAGCCACATGAGCATAAAGACGAGGATCACCCGCGGGAAGAGAAAGACTTTGAAACCAGTTTGTTGAAAATTCATAACTTAGTAAGATAGCACTTTCCCCGTTTAGAGTAAGTGCAAACCAGTAAGCAATTCCCTTCACATGTATGCCACGACCCCGACACGGCGGATATGCCCAGCTCATACCATGAGCCCGCCACGAGTTAGAGGAGAGGTCATAGACTTCGTACTCGGTTTTAAAAAACCTGTTCATACTTAAACCAAATGATTGATCCATCCTCAAGATTTTGTGACTAGAGGATTTGTAATCGTAACCGAGAGCATAGAAATCGGAAGACTTGAAGGAACTTTTGGGTTGGATCCATCTGGTTTCACCTGAACACGGGTTGCAAACAACGAGTCTATTGTCCTCGGTGGAGCATAGCAATAAGCTATCACAGTGAAACACATCGCGTATATGGACTTCTTCCGAAAGATTAGAAATAGGGTCTTTGAGGCTGAATTGACCTGTTACCTTTGCAGTTGGAACAACGTTGTTGTCGTGAATTCCACGGAGATCAACGCTCAGTGAATAAACCCTCCCATCAATAAGCAAGATAACCAGAGACTGACTCGGTCCATTAGCAGTGTGCTTCTTCAAAAATCTCCCATCTTTGATCCGAGCGTTCCATCCTTTGGATATCGATCGAAATCGCGCCAGAGATACCGCCGGAACCCTAGACAATATCTCCGCCACCAACTCCTCCGGAATATTTTTTTTCATCTCTAAAGCAGACTTGAGCTTTCAGAGAAATTAGGGTTTCAAGAGTCGGAGGTGAGGAGTTTTAAGGCCTCTCGCGACGTCACATCTCACATGCTTCTATTGTGGGCTTCGTATTGGGCTTGTGGGGCCTGTAATTTAGCTGTATCTGGACAAAAGGCCTCCGTTTCACTTCTACCCACTTTTATTGTGGGCTTCGTCTTGGGCTTGTGGGGCCTGTAAAAATAAAATAAAATAAAAGTTTCTCCGGCGAAGGAGTTGCAGGAAGTCGTTTCTTCTCAAGCACGTAAGTCCTGTTTTCAAGTTGCGAATGAAGCTAATCCTTGAAAATTCCCAACGATTTGTTTCTTGTCAAGCATGACTTTTCTTCATCATGTTGCCAGTAACATCAAGTCTTAGGTTTGAGGGACAGCTTTTCATGGCTTAGGTTTAAATGGTTTCAAGGTTTGGTAACAAAAACTAGAACCGCAACACACAAACTGAATTGAATATATGTTTTTTTATGGCTTAGCTAAACCAAAAACACTATTTGATCCTTTTGGTTATGTTGGATTTTATACTACACTCAAACGCAAAATTCAACATCTACATCTTATATATGACTTATGTGTATTGACAAATACTTACATTTTTGGAGAACTTGCTGGGAGGACATCTCGTGACTTTAGCAATACGTAATATGGCGAGTTTAAAACTGAAATTCTTCAACTGGATTATAATGATCGTTTAATAAGAGATTATAAGTTCTCTCACATTTATAAACTAAAAAATTGGAATCGCTTGAGAACAAATTATAAGCAAAACTTGGATATTATGTTCTATATCCTTTTTAATCTTTCAAAAAATAGAAGCAGTCCTTATGTAAACAAGTTTTTTTTGTTGGTGAATAAAGTTTTACATTACAAAATAGAAAAGAAAAACAAACGAGACACAGCTAACATACAATAAAGGTAAAAATTAAGGATTTGATTACAAACAATTTCGAAAGAGCTTGTAAGATTTCTTTTGATATACAATAGTGGTCACTACGTAAAGCATAAACGAATGGGTATTTAGCATTCCAGTTCTCCTTTTCTACAAAGCTTTGTCTAGAGCATTTGACTCTAATAAGAACAAAAATTTACAGCCCCGACGGGTAGCTAGGTAAGACATTTTTCTCCGGTCTCGGGAACTCAGCCTCTCGAAGTTTCAATTCACTCACAATAGTCCTTGCAGTTTGCATAATTTCCCACTGCACATATATAGTCGACCATAGATTTTATGGATAAGCACGCTCATTTCGGCTACGCCAGGCATGTTCTCCCAACATATGTGACTCTTTGCATGATATCCGTTGAACGCACACCGCAGTCGATTGCATAGGGTCCTACGATTATAATTTTATAACGACTCGACCTAACTATTCAAAACCCAGTCCCATGACCTAAGTCATTACTTTTTCTTATAAAAAAACCCTCCCACTACTTCGAGTGAGAGGGGAATGGATGGAGAGAACAAGAAAGTGATGCAAAATCTAATACACACTTCACACTTACTATTAAAGGCATTATAAGCTTACGTCCAAGATTTAATTAACCTATGTTCTGATCACCCCTTTCTAATTGAGACTTAGTTTCTCCAACCGCACCCAACTCTCGCATACCTTCGACCCCCTCTAGAAGGATCACTTCCATTTTTCAACAACCTTTCTAAGCTCATCCAGCGTAGGCCCATGCCCATCAGAGGTTTTACTCCAGATTAAAAAAATGTGTTCCCTAATTTTGGATTTTTTTTATAAAAAAAAAATTAATTCTAATGGTGAATTATGCCCATAAACGTTAGGGCCTAAGCCATGACTTACCCTGCTTATACTATGGGTCGGGCCTAAGTTCATCCAAAAATAAGGTTAGGACAATTAAAGAGATGACCGAATTTGACCATCTCTTCTTCCCCCTATTTTCGGAAAATAAATTTGATTTTGTCTTCTCAGAAACGTGTTATTTTCTCAAGAGCACTTCCCAACCTTTCGGAAACCAGCGAGCGGAATCGAATCCTAATCCGACAAGTTCACCCCCAGTGTCAGAGTCACCCATGCTCATCAAAGAAGACATTCTCTGACGAACAAAAAAATCAATTTAATCCCTAAATCCGTTTCGGACAAAAAAAAAATCAATAGCTTTAAGTTGTTGCTCTTTAGAAATACGACTTTTGTACCAATTCTACCGATCTTGGTCTAAATCAATGTAATTTAACTTTAGTAAAGATTTAAATTCTATTAATGAGCGACGACTGGAATAAAAAAAATTGAAGTCTAAATAAAGAATATGGAATTGACAGAAAGCTCCAGACGTAAATTAAAATAAATAAAATTCATTTGTGATAAGAAATGAAGGAATTAATCTATAATTCCATTTGAGAAAAATCGTACCACATCTATAAATCAATCCATTTCTTCTCATCAAATTACCTACAAGGTTTTTTTTTTTATAAGATTATATAAGGAAAAAGAGTCTCTTGTTGTAAGTTCAGATCTCTCTCTCTCTTCAGTCTTCTCATGATATTTCCATGGTTGGTCTTTAAGAAATTTTACCGTTTTTTTTATATTTAATGCGTTTTTTCGATATTAAGCTCAATTTGTCATGTAGCAATCATGATTTGTCGATAATCACATTTCTCATGCCTTATTGTTACTCTCTAAATACGTGCGTATATATATATATATGCATATAAACTCACATATATTTGTCTATGTGTATATATAAATGCACCAAAGCAACACACGATCTCTACAAGATTAGTGGATCGATTAGTTTCAGATCTGAAAAAATAAAAACTAAAATTTGTGGATCGATTTGCATAATCTCATCTCTGTAAGTGTATTAACACATATCGTGCATGCCCATTTTCAGTTGTTTATGTTTGTTTATATTATCCTCTGAAAATGTTTTTACAAAGTGTAAAATTCATATGAATATTTTCTAACAATTAATTATATGTATTGTTATTGATTTTCTTCAAATTTTCTATAGAGAAAATGGAGAACGAATTGGATTTAACACTGAGGTTGAGTCTGCCGAGTCCGATTGTTGAGACACATCTGAGCTTAAACACTCCCACCACTTATCAGGTTTTTGTTTCGTTAAATTTTATATATCTTCTTTTTTTCACTATAATTGATTGATGTGTGCATGAATTAAGCGTAGACATTTTTTTTTGCGTGTGCAACATCATACTTTTATTAATTTTAACGAGCGATTACAACACGAGGAAACCCGGGTAAATCATAGACATTTATTGACACCGATCACCATTTTTTTATTGATTTATTTGATAACATTTGAAAGAAAAAAAAACATACTTTTGTCTTGCTGTCAGTTCTTTAGGCTTTCTTTGTCTTTTTGTTGCTTCTTTGTCGTTTTTGTCTTTTTTTTTCACCTTCATGAGATCATTCTCGAAAGTTCGCTGTAATAGTTTTTTTTTCTAACTTTTTCCATGTATCGTTTTCTTAAGTGAAATACAACCAGATTTTTTTTTTTTTTTTTTAAAAGAGGCTAATTTCATGTTTATCATAAATCACAAATTTTTTTTTTTGTTTAATTTAAATCCATTGAACTATTATTAAATTCATTAATCTTTATTAAAAAAAACGGTAACCACCACTGTCTTAAAGAGTTAAAGGTAACAATTTGGGGGAAAAAAACATTAAATCCTTATCATCATTTCCTTTTTGCAGTTAATTCCCATTATAACAGCGCTACATAAGGACAATTATTACATAAATATGCATTAAATGCTACTTAGTTTAAAATTTTAAATTAAACCAAAACAGGGGATCAACGTCGACGGTGGCCGCCGAGACAACAACAACGACGGCGAAGAGATTCACCGCCGCCGTAATATTCTCCGGGACGATGATGAGAACGTCAACGTCCATATCAGATACTACAATTTAATCTTCAACCACTTTGCCGGCATCGGCGAGACCTTGAATTTCAATCCTTATCCGATGCCTCCGTCTCCGTCTTCGACTTCAGTTCCGGCACCGGCGACTCCTACGGGGAGTGACTATGTTCTGATTGATGTTCCTGCTAGGAGAGCACATCGTAATAACTCTTTGGCGATTGAAAAGGCTTTGGACGCGAACGCGAATCAGAAACGGCGTCGTGGCTGCGGCGGCGGCTGTTGCGACGGGAGGATCGACGGGACGAGGAAGTGTACGAATATGAACTGCAACGCAATTAGCACTCCTATGTGGCGAAGGGGTCCTCTTGGTCCCAAGGTAATTAATTTCGTTAATTTTGTAATCTCAACAAAAATTTCAACTTATTAATCAGGTTTGAATATTAATTACGCTGCTTAAACCTAAACTAAATGAATGGTTAATTGGTAGTCGTTTAATTGGTAAAATGTGTTTCAGACTTTATGCAATGCTTGTGGGATAAAGTTCAGGAAGGAGGAAGAGAGGAGATCCAAAAGGAATTGAGTGATTGTTGTATTTGTATTTGATTAAAATAAAAAAACAAATAAAAAGAGAGAAAATGAATGTTGTTAATTAGGCATATATAAATTTTGGAGATTCAAGAAAATTCTAATGATAGGTCGATTAATTTATGAATTTGCAGCTTTTTTAAAAAAAAAACATTGCAGCTAACCCTTTTAACAAACAAATTATCAGATCTATAGAGTTTTACCAAACGATGCTAAATTGCTAATCGGATTAATTTTTTCTTTTTAACATTTAGCTTTATATATATATATATATATAATCTAAGATTATATAAATCTTGAGAAACAATAAAACAAAATAAATAAATATGACGATATTTTTCGGAGAATCTCGTTCTCATATTTGCGCATTCGATTTGATGCGATAGTCATCTTTGATTATAAACAAAACCAGTTTAACTATATTTCCTTATGTTATATTACATTGACTGATTCCCAATTTAGATATAGATATGTTTTTTGGTGAAGAATCCAATGTATTGATTCTTCCGAAAAAAATAAAGTTTGGGAATGTCAATTTCAACGATTATACGAATATCGCCGTACAACGATGATACATCTTCTACTCCGAACCATCGTCTTTTCTATGGTGGTTGTTTCCAAAGAAAATCTATAAAAATGAAAACACATAAACCGCTAGAAATCAAATCAAACGAATAAAAGTGGTTGACGATCGCCGACCAATCAAAGAAAAGCAATATCTTCGTTGAAAAAGAAAAACCGTTAAAAAAAACCGTTGTCTACAAAAGAAATTTGAACACATTAATTTTCTATAAAAAAAAATAAAAACCATCTTAAAATGTTTTTTTTTTGTTTGGTTTGAACCATCTTAAAATGTTTATCTTATTATTCAAAGAATCTAAAAACATGTGCAAGTTGGGAAATTCTCACTTTTATATTTAATTATGGAATACCATAAAATAACAAATTTGTAAAATAACATGAATGTTATTTTAAAACATGTTATTTAAAAAAAAAAAAAATCATAAGTAGTACTTCGTCGAACACAAAATATACATAAAATATCATTTCGGTCATCTACTTTAACCAGGTTTCAGTTTGATAATAAATTACTTGTAGTGATAGATACATATTTGGTCATAAGTCATTAAAACATTGGTATATATTGATATAAAAAGAAATTTATGTTACTCGTTCTGGTAGAAAACAAAATCCAGAAATGTTATTTTTTATTTTCTCCAAATACTATTGCAGTGATTTTTCCTCTTCTTACCATTTTTAAAATGAAAGAATTACAAAAGGTTTGCACGGTTAAAATTATATATCTATCAGGATAAGATTTACATATTATAAATTTTGGTTGATAAATGTTGGTTATGTATAGAAATAAATAAATTCAAAATCTAGTGATGTTACAACTGTAAAATAATGACTTTGTACTTTTACTAAAATAGGGACATTTTTCTTTAAAACCAAAGTAATGGTTGTCTTTGTCTGTGTTCAAGTTGTTGCATATATTAATGATAATTATCTAGTCGGACAGCCACTAGTAGATGTAACTGCAAAAACCAGTTACATTGGTATTAGCGAAAAAAGTTTTTTTATTTTTTTGGGGTCAACAACCGGTTTTAGAAAAATGCTTTTTTTGTTACATAAATAAATGATAATATCATCTTATATTGTAGCAAAGAATTCAGTTTTTTTTTTTTTTTAAGCTTATTTTTGCTTAAATGACATAAAATATGATATTGAATTAAGAGTAATAGGAAAACGGTGTGCTTTTTTTTTTTTATCAGTATAACAAATATATTTTCATAAACGAATAAAGTGGCGACATATGAACACAATTTTCTTATGTAGCACCTTAAGCTTCTGAGTTAAACAAAAGAAGAGAAAAGAGAAAAAAGCCACTCTTAACTTCCAAAACCTACCATCAACCAAAATAACAAAATCCTAACCAGAGACAATCCATTAGATAACCTCATAAAAAACATGCTTACTACCAAAAACCATAGCTTATATAAAAAACGCTGGCTTATGTACCCCAAAAGGATTAGTCAGAAAAAGAACAGAATTAGCAATTCACAAACAATCTTCACTAGTGCGTCGCCTGAGCTTGCTTTTCTGGCGTATTCCACCATCTCTACTGTCTTCATTGTCGCCTTCGATGTCAGGAGAATCTTCTACAACTTTTTCCTCTTGTATCACCGAACCTTTGTTCCTCGACAGCTTCCTTATTGGTGTTGTCTGAGAATCTTGTGAGACTTGTTTTGATGCCAAGTCATACGCAGATGAAGCAACTTCGGTTTCCCTGTGTGGCATCAGCTCTTCTCCCACTGCTACCATTTCTTTCATCGGCTATGCAGTAATCACCGAAATCCCAAAATCAATATATACCATTTAGAGAATTATTGTAACCAAGGAAACAGTATTTTGTACCTTCCAATCTTTGTGATCATATCTAAGTACGAAATGGTTGTAAACGACCTCCCCTGACATCACCAGGTTTGCTGCAGGTGCATTCCTTGGCACTGAGGACAGATGAGGAAAGTGAGATAAAGTGTGAAACCAGTTTTTTGGGATTAGAGGATGAAATCAAAAACTAAAACCAGACATAAGGGAGGAAATGTATATCTTACAGGCAAAATGAGAACCATTTTCATCAACAATTATCTCAACTCGTCCATCTTTCACCAAGAATGATAGTGCAAACAGATTCTCTACTGTTTGTGCAAATGATCTTCTGTTGAGCACTAAATTTTCAATCTTGACACGTTTGTTTTTCCGCAAGATGTTAAACATTATCGCCATGTTATTGTCTGTATCAGTTTTCTTTTCAGCTTCTGTATCATCAACCTGGAGGAAATGACAAATATCCAATCGGCTTCCTTTCTAATTAGTAATTACATTCAATCATAGAAACAATTGACAAAGTTCTACTTGCAATACATCAATTGCAAACTAATCCATATCGAGCATGCCATTCCAATTTCTATGATGCTAAACTACCACTGATTTTGTAAAAAGAGACCGCTTCACGCAGCTTGGTATGCAGAGTAAATCTAGAGATGCAGCAGTTTGGGACATATATACACACTCCACAAGCAGAAACAGTTCACAAACTAAAGATTACTGGAGTATGCAAAACAGCTCTCACCTCCTCTGGCTTAACACCTGCACCAGGCTTTGTACGTTTTCTGTAGCCCACTGACCTTTTCCTCTGTTTCAATTCAGTATCCATAGGCCCCATCCTGAAAGAGATGCAGAACATAAACAAACAAACATTTCGAAGTTTCCAAATCAGGCGAACAAGTTCATATCCTAAAGGTAAACAAAACCTTCATTTCAACAGAATATGCTCAAGGACAGTTAGTCCCGAATCAAGTCAATGTTAAGCACTTGTAATGAGAGAGAACTCACATTGTTGAACAACCACATGAAACCATGACAGTAGAGGAGACAGCAAACCCAATGTCCTTCCACTTCATCGACACTCGCGTATTTTCATCAGCATCGATCCCTAAAGAAGTCTCCCCAAACCCACGGATCAAGGCATTAACAAACTCAGCTGGAGAAACGCCATTAGCAGAGTGGGATTTAACCGATGAAACCAAAGTATTCGCTAAGTCAAGAAGCGCCTCAGCATCTGCAATTTGCTCTCTAGGCTTCTGAACTGCGAGAAAATTGTAGTAAGTAACAGCACCAAAAAGAGTTATATTTCAGTAAGATAAATTAGCCTTGCTAAGGCTAATATACACAACATAAGAACTTAAATGCAGGAAGATTAGGGAAACAAACCAGGAAAATCACAAAATCCAAGTCAAATTTACTGAAATCGGAAGAAGAAAAAACTTGATAAGCAAAAACTATACCTTTCTGATGCAAATTCTCAACCTCGTTAATGATACGGTTGAACTTATCCGAATCAATCGTCGTCAAATCATCTTTAGAATCTGCAAAAAAATAACGGTTAGGTCAGAAAAAACAGCAAGCCCAAAGTAGAAAAACGTAAGAAGGCGACAATACCATTAATCTTGTGAATGAGAGCGAGGTACTGAGATCTTAAAGCCCTCCGATCAGCAGCTCCCTGTTCGTCCTCCTGAGAGGGCGGCTCCTGAGTCCGTACAGAGCAATCTCCGCTCTTACTCTGCCTCTCCTTCTTCACAGTCTTCGGCCTCTCCGACTCATCGGCTTCTCTTCTCCCGCCGCAAACTCTGGTCGCTTCAGCTTCCCGCTTTACCGAGTTCCTCATGACTGATTTCCAGAGGAAATCAAAAAATAGAAACGGAAAGTGGAACGAAGAGTTTAAAAGGAACAAAAGGAAAAAACCCTAACGGCGACGAGGAGATGAAGAGACGGATTTGGGGGAAAGGAAGGAAGGGACGTCGATGATTTTCCCGCTGAGAAAAATGATTTTGGTATTTTCGAAAAAAAAATATATAGAGAGAAAAGAAACAGGTATCTCGTGCCCTGGAAGTCTTAGACATTTCGGTCTTCGGTTCGGTTTTTTTTTTTTTTTTTTTACGGTTTATCGATTTTATAAAAACTCAAAACATATAAAAATTAGGGACAATAAGAAAATAGTCACAGATAAAAAAAATTAAGCAAGTAATAATCAGTGTGATTTTGTGACCATTATACCCTTAGTTGCAAAAAATAGTGTGATTTTATGATCATTATATCCTTAGTTACGAAAAAATAGACTGACTATATGATTTATTCTGACAATACATATGTTTACCCCCGATGATTTCATTTTTTTTACATAATTTGCATATTAGTAACTGGTTCAACCATATATTAATACAAAAAAAATACTAATTTTATTTCCCATCTAACTGATTTGAATTTCGAAAAACAAACCACAACACCTATAACCTTATAACTAGTATCGCCTCCCCGCCCAGCTCTATCAGCAGGCCCTTTCTTTTGCAATACTTAAAAAGGTCTCTCATGGCCCAATTATTATTACAGCGTTCTCCACCATAGAACTCGGCCTTCGGGGTCAACCCGGCGGTATAATGTAGGAAATCTATTTTTTAACACAAATGGAAGAGCTAGCTTTGAACCGAAACCCAAATGGAAGAGCTAGCTTTGAACCGAAACCCAAACCCAATTCTGCATCCATATCAAGCTCCATTCTTGGGCAGGAGGGTTAACGGAGTTCGCCGACGGGAGTATTAAGGAGAGCACGAGCGAGGCCGTGATTAGGGATCATCGTCGGAGAAGGAGGAAGCAGATGCTGGATTTCCACCGGAGGAGGAGCAGCGGCAGAGGGCGGCAGGATTGGAGAGACGGCACTTCAACCACCGCAGATTTAGTTTATGGCATCGCAGATTTAGACGGACCTGTTGGAAGAAGATGATCAATAGAAGATGAGTTATTGTGTGGTTAAGGGTAGAATAGGTATTAATACATAATATATTGAGAATATCATCTAATTTTTTTTTTGGTTAGTTTGTTAAATATAATTTTTTTGATGGTTATTCACTGCATGCAGTTTCCTAAAAATTATATATATATATATATATATATATTTATTAAATAGGTACGGTTTGTTTTTTTCGGTTTACAGTTTATCGGTTTTATAAAAATTGAAACCATATACAACTCGGTCGGCTTTGATTCGGTTTAGGTGTTTTTCAATTTATTCTATAACTTTCAACAACTAGAAAGATCCAAAACCTCCTGCTAGCAGTTTTGATTAAGAAAAACTTAAATAGATGCCACTAATTTCTTAATCAACATAATAACATATGAGAAACGCACAAACAAAATGTATGAAGAAAATGTTGTTTCAATTTCTAATAGTAGATTTCTACAGTGTTGATTCAAGCAAAAGTAAATTTGAAAATACGATTTAGAAACTTATAGCCACAAACGTTTTTTGTTATGTTTTGGGAAGTATGGTTTTTATTATTTTATAAATTTGTTTTTAAGTTTCAAAATTAAAGTCTACGAATTGGTAAACTATAAAGATAAGTCCAACAAAGAAAAGATGAACCCAAATTACACCAAGAAAATATAGAATTATTTAAAATTTGATTTTAAAACCCAAAAAACCATTTGGTTTCAATTTTTAAACAAATCAAACTGAAACCGAAATCTTAACAAAACCATAAGGTTTTTAGGATAAATCATAACCAAACGAAATCACTTATTTTGGTTTGGTTCGGTTTTTTCGGTTATGTTTTTTTTGTTTTGCCCACCCCTACCTGTTTCTTCCAATTTAGCGCAATCGTAATTTTACCAAAAATCTTTAATTTAAGAAACTTATTATCAGGGGTGTACACTACGGATTTCAAATCGATTTTCTTTTTTCCTTAATTTCCAAATATATGCATGTATGGATGGTTTGGTCCGGTCTATCATTGATAAGGAAGTCGGTTTTTGCGTGTTTTTAGCTCTTTTCAATTATTCATGTCAGTTGTTAGATGTGATTAATGTACGAGTTCGTGTGGAAGGAGAGAGATGCGGTTAGTGTGTTTGTTTTGATGTTGGACTAAGGGAGAAGAGTAAACCAAATCGAAGGTGCTTTCCGAAAATTAACAAGCATGGACTGAGATGGTTAATCTCTTGAATGAAAAATTTGAGTCTAACTTTGATGTTAATCCTTGAAGAACCGGTGTGAATTGAACACTCAAGTTTCTGATCCGGTTAAGGCCTCTGTTACCGTCAAAAGGACACAAAAGCAAACACATGAATAATTGAATGGTGGAGTCAACACATTACTTTTACTTCTGCAGAAGCAACAACGATTGAGTTTTGGGACACTCTTTAGGCTTTACCTATAGCAGCATCGGCCAAGGCGGTTTTGATAACCTTGGCCGGGTCTATGATCCACCATATCCACATATGAACCTATTGGCACCATGAAACAAAAACGCCAGACAAATCCAGAGATTGATGAGGTTTGCGTTTTGAGATGTTGTCAAACTAAGGGGAATATAAAAGGTATTTAAGAATACCTCATATCTGGAATATTTTTTTTTTTTTGTTTCTTTTTTCCTTTTGAGTGTGTGTGTGTTCGTTCGCTGGTCGGTAGGAGCACTGACCCATGCTCAAATACCAACGAGCCACTTGCAACAAACACGTTAACTCTCAAGTTCAACTCTTAATATCTCTTGTAATAAATAATTTATCCACCAAACAAAACTTGAAATGGTTCGCGTGAAACAGATCAAACTTTTCAATCATCAAGTGCTTAACAGAGGTTAGTAAAAACATGACGAAGAAAATAATTAAACTTTAACAAAAACAAATTAATAGTAATAATTGAGAGAAATTGCAAATTATATATAGTATGAAAACTTACATTGTGTTCAGTCCCCAAGTCTGGGATGTGTAACTAAAAGAAGCTGATGATGAGAGAGATTCACCAGCCGAGACAAAGACACACAGTAACAGAGAGTTTTAGAGACTCTTACAAACACATTACAAGCGAGAGACAGAGAGACATACCCAGAAAAAATATTACATGGTAGAGTGAATGTAAGACCACAAAAGATAAATAAAAATAACAGAAGATGAAATCTACTACCACGACTTAGAACCATATGGATACATCTTGCTGCTTCTGCTGCATACCATCCATCGCTCCTTCTACTCCTGGCATTGACATATCTTCTCTGTAATCGAATGAGGCCAAATCGAACGGTGTAGAATCAAACACAAGCTGAAACCTGTTGCTGCTACTGTTGTTGTTGTTATGCGCAGCTTCAAAAATGTTGTTGTGTGTAGTGTCGAACTTAAACCCATTGTTGTTCCCTTGGAAAAACGTTTGGTTGCTGTTGTTGTTGTTGGCTCTGTTTGGGATGTTCAAGTCTTCAAAGAAACCCCCTTCAGCCATGTTTCCTTGGAACTGGAGATGTTCTTGGTGATTCTGGACCGTTGGCTGAAGCAATGACACGCTTTGAGATTCCATGATCATAGAAGTTTGGTTGCTCTGGACATTTCTGTCGTACATGGACATGAGCTCGGAGATCATCTTCTGTCCATCTTCAGGAACTCCAATACCCGTCAAGTCGATTGGTTGGGCCACCGAGTTCACTGGCCTTGGCTGAGAAAATCCAACTACAGGTTTAACTTCATTGACATGGAACCTGGATGCTGCTGCTCCATACGGTAAGCAACTCTCTCGATGTGGACAAACCATTTGATGGTTGTCTCTTGGGTTCCTATCCAGAAATCCCCTGCTGATTTCGCTGTGCGCACACCCAGGATTCTCGCATGTGAAAACCGTTCTGTCCATTATAGTGTTCAGATCTCTGTTTGGTTTCCTCTTCCTCATGAATTCTGAATTTCCTGATGGGACTTCTTCCTTTACAGGGAATTCATGCATTTTAGCAGCCATCCCAAAGTTTGAAGGATTCATCACTTTTTCTGGCTTGAGCTCTTCTACATCATAATGAGGCTCCTTCTCGAAACCTTCAACGTCATATTGAGTACTATCATTCATCAGAAGCGAGCAAGTTCCGCCAGATAAAGAAAGTGGAGGGCAGGACTCGGGGTAAAGCTCTCGGGCCAGGGACTCCTCTTGGTTAATAATGGCAAGCCAAGTAGCACTCTCTTTAGCAGTCATCTTATCCTGCAAGCATTTAGATTGCCTCACGAGCTTACGGATCTTAGCAATATCCGGAAACATATGCTTGATAACCGCAGTCAAAACGCCGACTTTCCACGCCTTCTTTAAATCATGAGGCTTCTTGTAAGGTGCAGGACCTTGATCTTTAGGCAAACCGAGTTGAGGCCACCACTCTTCTTTCCCGCTAGGCCACCACGGAGGAGGAACTCCTTTCTCCAAAGGAAACCGTCTCTGAGGAGGATCACAGTGTTGCATTAACGCGGACAATAGCGATCCGAGAGTCGTGTCTTGAAGCTCTTGCAGGGTGTGCGGAGTGGGTCCAATCGGATTGTTTCCTTCGTGAATCCCGGGGATATTGTTTTCCGTTTGGTATTTTGTTATAGCGGCTGGACCGTTACGATCGAACCTGACCTTATCTTTCCACCACTCCCGGAGATTATCCGATGCACCAGTAACAGGCTTTCCATTCTCCGGGATGATCCCGTAAACGAAGCCTTGAGCTTTACACACTTCCATCATTTTCAACATATACTTCAAGATCCCGTCTTGAGCTCTAGACATCTTCTTCCTCCTGGCTTGCTCTTGAGACTGCCTCTGCTTAGCAGCATCAACTCCTTCTTTGCTCTTGTCCTGCTCCTTGAGACGTTTAAGCCTCATTTTGTCCCTCCACATTCTCCTCTCCAGTTCATCCACATCGATCTCATCATCTGTATAGTCATCTTCAACAATTGAATCCGGTTCAGCCTGCGGCGCGGGACAGAAATCAACTTCCCCGAGAGATCCAGAAGAGAAGAAATCCATGTTCCCGCACATTCCCATCTCGTTAAACATCATCGTCGCTCTTCACAGTAAAGACCAGAGCCAATTAACCTGGAAGAAGATAAAAACCAATACATAAAATCAAATTACGTTTTCTCAATAGAATCATTAGAGAGTATTTCATTTGAGTCTAACACTAAACCAAAAACCCAAACAATCAATCAAACCCTAAACCCAGAAATAAAAATGGGGGCTTTTCATAATCAATCATCGTTTTAAGAATCTCTCTACTAGGAAAATACATGAGATCGTATGTTTTCGACTTCACTCGGAACAGAATCAATCAATCGGCAAAACAACTTATCTACAGATTCGATTTCTAAATAAGGGATGAGATCCTCAGACTAGAACAACAACAAAATCCAGCGAAGATTTGAAAATAAATCGAGTAACCCCCAAATATAGAAAGGATCATCTCCAAAGAGAGCAAAATAAGAAAGAGAAATGAAAATCAACGGGAAAATGAGGCTAAAAATCGGAATATTATCCTATAGATCAACGATACCGATATCTGGAAAAACATAAAAACTAATATAGCACCAATATTTTAAAAAAAAGATTCATCAAAATAAAACTGGAAACTTTTTTTTTTGTTCAAAAATTAGTGTTTCCTCATCTACGTATTTAGATCGTGTAAACACTAGTGATCTGCAGTAAAACCCATCGATCTACCAAAGTACCCAAGAAAAAAACCGAGAAATCTATCATCATCTTCAGTATCAATAACCAATAGATAGAATCAATTGGAGAAGGGAAGCAAGTAGTTACCTGGAGATAAACAAGCAGCCCAATAAAAAAAAAAAGTCTCTGCCTTTCTCCTCAATTTGGTTACGAGAAAAAGAAGAAAATAATAAAACCCTAATTCATCCTAAAAGTTAGAGACGAGATGAAGATGAAGGAGGAGAAGAAGAAGAAGAAAAGTCGACGAAAGATCACGTGGGTAGAAAGCGACTTTTGTTAATTGCGTTTCTTGCGTTTGTGGAGTCTCTGTAGATCAGGGAGAGAGAGAGATGGTAGAATATATATATATATATATACATATACTATTATTTTTTTTACACAAAATTTAAGAGATCATTTATTGACATTTGATTTTTCATTTTTAAACTAATTTCAGAAATAAATAACAAAGCGCCTTTTGGCACTACTCACTGCTCCTCGTTGGGGGTTACTTTTGTACACTTCCCTTTTCTTTTCTTTTTTTTTATATTACGCGGTATGAATTTAATTTTTTTTTTTTTTTTAACACGTATTATTAATTGCCGCGAAACTAAAATACGTTGTTTCTCTCCATTTTTTTTATTTATTCCTTTTCCAAATATATATATATATATATATATATTATACTCCTTTTCCAAATATATATATATATATATATATATTATACCGTAATAACTTCGTATAGCATACATTATACGAAGTTATACGAAAGCTCATCCAGCGTAGGCCCATGCCCATCAGAGGTTTTACTCCAGATTAAAAAAATGTGTTNGTAAGAAAAAAAAATAAGTTTTATAGCTCTCGCTTATAATTATACTAATTATTCTCACGTTCTCCAACACGTTTGTTGAAACGAACCAAACACTGTGTTAAATTTTATGCTTTCCTTTTGCACTTTTCGAGCCTCCTAAAATCCCAACAAATAAATTATAAATAAATAAAAAAAAACACAGAAGAAAGTGAAGAAGTGGACTAAAAACTCGTTGAATAGTAATAGAAACATTTTACAAGATGAGTCTGAAGACAAAAGTTGGACTGTGAAGATCAATGAAGTTGGAGGTGTTGGGATTCAAGTGTTGGAGATAAATATTTTCTCTGGGTTCTTCACTCACTCCACTTTGTGTTGCATACTCTAATGCCATCTCGTAATCCACCTGAAATCACCAGATGGATTCAGCAAAAAGAAAAGTGATGATGCAGTAGAAAATATTAAAAAGAGAGTGATTGATGCGAAAACAAAAACCTGTTCCACATGCTCAGCAAGCTTTTCTTTCAATGTTTCTTTTGTGATTATACGTTTAGACACTTTCTCAAGCATAGCTGTCTCTTCCTCTCTGTAACGTTTTCTCATTGTTGTATGTTCTTCGGTCATTTGTTTTAGAACATCGTACACTGCACCCGTTGCATCCGGGATGTATCTGAAACATTCGTTTTTTGTTTAGTTTTTTCAGGTTTGGAGCAAAGACACGGCTCACTGTGGGAGGAAACTAATTTTTTTTTTCTACCTGCTCAAACTGCGTTTTCGCTCTTGTTGTTCGCGGGCTTGTATTCTCATGACTATTTTGGATTTCAGTTGGATGCAGCATTGTTGAATTGCAGACTTGATGGAAGAAAAAGGTCAAAAGTTAGCTTTAACAAGTTGCGGATAAGGTCGAAACTTCTTAGGTTACCTTGACTGCAGTAGCTATCTCACTGATGTCATCTCCTATGTATTCTTTCCCTGTCCCTTTGAAAGGAATTTTTGTACTCACTATGCTCACAAATACTCCTATTTTATCTTGCGTCTGGTTAATCTTATAGCTATTCCAACTGCAAAGTTTTTCAATACCCATTACTAAAAAAGTTGAGAAAAATACCAAATTATATGAGATAGAGCAAGCTTAAGAAGAAGTCTCACTTGATTCTCTTTAAGGCTGTCCTGGTGACAACATCACCTCCTTGTTCAAAAAGGAGAGGAATACGGTTTGCAAAACGGAATATGTTGATCCCCTGTCATTTCAGTTAGCACAAATTCCCAAGAAAATTCATAAGTAAAAGATAAATATCGTGAGATCGAGATAGATTATAAAGGACTAATGTCAAGAAGATCATTCTTATTTCCTAAGTCGAGAAGCTTGTTTCCAGATTTTTTTAATCTTTCTTCATGGTTCCATAGACGATAACGAGCGACGGATATCATCCTAAATTTTAGTTCAAACTTAAACCCCTGGGAACTCTCTTTTGAATGTGTTAGCAAGCTTTGCTGGGAATGAATACACATGAATAAACAAAAGGAAGATATGACTTGCCTGTTTCACATCTCTTCCACCCACACTAACACCAGCTTCAACAATGAAAGGATGACCTTCAAAGACCTGAGCACTGAGCATAGTTTCCAGAAAAAAAGGCTCAGATTAACGACAAAGAAGGTAAGGCCTGACAGATGAGATTACTATAAGATATCTTTTATAGCACTCCATATTTAAATCAGATGCATTTGCAGAAAATTGAGGGTTGCAGTGACAACCTTCCGGAATGTGTTGCCACCATATCTGGATGCAGCTCCTTGATAATCCCTAGACGAAGATTGTATTCTCCTGCCGGGCTAAGACACTACAGGAGAAAAATGCAGTATGATTAGAGCTAACTTTTGAAATAATTCAGATGCTAAAACAAATTAATCTTTTAAAAGAGACTCGATAGAGACATATGGATAATAAAGCAGTTCCTAATGAACAGTTAAGAGATATTAGCTGCTTACATCACCACTTGGGTCGTCGAATTTAGCTTGGCGGAATAACTGATGTATGCGTACCATTTGCTGAGATGTCACAGATTTGACAACCATGTTGGGGCTGAAATCGGGTCCCATTTCCCCTGAAAGAAAAACAAGCATAATTGTGACTAAATTTGACTCAAGGGAGCACAGGCTCGGTAATATATTAAGGGTGATTTTCTTTATACTATAACCGGAAAACTAAAGCAGAAAAAAGGATTCTGGAATCAGCAAACATAATCCTGACATGTGATACAGAATTTCTTAACTGGAAACCAGATCATTTCCATTGCCAGGTAAAAGTAGTGCCTGTGTTGCGGATATATATTAGACAACTTCAAACTTATATATAACAAACGAGATCGGTGTCATACTTACCAATTAATCGCGCTGCAAGGTTTTTGTTAATATTCACAAATTCATTCTGAAGAAACTGCAGAAGGGTCTTTTTGGAAGTGTCTGTAATAAGGCGCTTGATAAGCAGTAAGTCAACTGATGAAGGATGGTGCTTTGTTTCTATAGGAATTGGGGGCATCACATCAGTTCTTCGAGTAAATTTTATAGTGACATTTTTCCTACATTAAAAAAAAAAATTGAACAACTTAATAATGCTGCAAATAAACAGATATAGCTATGTGACAGAGCAGCAAGAAGACAGAGAGACAGATATCATACTCAGGAGTTTCTGATATAAATCTAAATAGAAACTGCGCATAAGGAGTAATGACAGCCATTTGGCGCATATAGTGCAAGATCTTTGACTGGAAAAGAAAAGATAAAAATGTGTTAGACAATTGTGCACGCACAGATATCTAAGGAAATCAGGTACAGCAAAAGGACGATCTAAACCACGTACTCTGTATGTTGTCCAGTTTCCCTCAATTACCACCTGTATTTCGGCCCCATGCCATATCTCTTTGTTGGCCTTCTTTTCGTGTAGATGAATATGAGGAATGTTCCTGAAAAATTAGACCATTCTTTGACGCTGAGCTAAATGAGAAGTTCCGTAAAAGATTTGAAACAGTCAAAGCAGCCATGGCTATAATCATGAGAATAGTGGAAATTTCAAAGGATTCTTGGCAATTATCATCACATGCACAAACATAATCAGTTAAATAGGTATCCGCTTTCAAGAAGCTGTTCATGTATTCAAGGGGTACCTGTGAATATCAATATCCAGTCTGCAGAAAGTAACATAGTTTTGGCTCTTCATAGATGAAGAGATCTCTATGGGGAGGCCTGTACTCATTTTGGACCAAATTAAGGCCTGCATGCGAGGAAAAAAATAGAGAAACTAGAAGAGTTAAACAGGTTCTCTAGGAAAAATTTAGATATGAAGGGCAACATATCATATTTGGTGCATACTGTTAACACACCTATACTCTCCACGTATAGAACAAATTTCAGATATTAATTTCAACTTGGCAGCCTCAAAAATTTAGATATGTTACGATTACCCAAAAAAAAGACCAGCTGCATATCAAAGCCAAAGGTTCAGGTCCTCTAAAAGAGAGTCTTGCACAAAATTTATATATACAATATATATTCCTTTTGTACGCTAAGGAACTAGCCATCATCCTCTTTTGGTCATAGACTGTTGAAGGCTTGAAGCTTACAAATTCGTATTAACTAAACCACTTCAGCATCTCATGCAGTTTCACAAAGCCAATCTCAGATATCAAACATGCCATATCAGAATCAAAAGAAGCAAAGGAAACAAACGAGAGCCTGAGATTTAAAATTTGAGAAGAGACAAGTACCATCTTTGCACCCAAACCAAACTTCCCACGTGTTTGTTTCAGTCCATACTTTGTACCAGACAAAACTGTAAGAAGAAACAATATTTGAATCTAGCCTCGAGATAAAAGCTTACTATAGTAGGTTGATATGCCAGACTAAATTAATAGAAGAAGTGAGGGTGGCCATTAGCTTTTTACCTCTCCCAAACATATTTGGGATGTCATCGTGTGGCATCCCCTTACCATTATCCTACATTATGATCAACTCAGGTCATATCTCAAAAAATGCATAAGAACATATTTAGGATCTGCAGGTATATATATGGATATTTAATATTACAGATATGTATGGCTGTCACTAACCCTTGAAACTGAAATTGCACACAGAAATTTCTGGTGAATAAAACAAAAATTATTCAAATACTCACCTTACATGTGACCTTGTAATACGATGCTTCCCCACGGGACTTTAAAACCTTTGAGACTCCCGGCTCTTTGTTTTTCTTTCCCAACGCCAAATTTTTGGCTTGTATCTCACTGGCACGAGCTTCCTTTACTAACCTTTTCTACATAGCAGGAAACAACTACAAGAATTAGAATTGTTAGGAACCCAGAAGATTGCAGAACACTGAAACTTCTTGAACATTAAAAAAAACTGCTTAAAAGCACAAGGATTGAACCAGACAGGCTGAAATAATAAGAAGATGAGAGCAATTAACCCAGAGTTCACGTACCTCACGGGCCTTCTCTGTCTCATAGTCATCATACAGCTGCGTGTCAACACGTTCCCGATCGATAAGACCAATCATGGAATTAAACTTAGATTTTCCAATCTCTTCGCTTCAAAAACAAAACAAGACAGTCAATCTACAGATGAGAAGAAAGCTGGTGAAGATGAAACAACAACATTTCACTTCACGAAACATTTCGCTCAAAGGAATTGTCTTTAAGCCAAACTAATGGAACGCACATTGTCACTTCAACTTCAGGGAGCTCTGAAATCGACTCAGCAGAATCAAGAGCATTTTCAACAAGCTCCCTCACTGTAGTATAAAGCGACTTCCCTGGCTGAAATCAACAATTCAAGACTTCATTATCAAACAACTCAAACTTCGTGAGAAAGATGATAACGGATTGAAATTACAGAGATGAAAAAAAAGTAATGAACCACAAAGCATAAAAGGTCCATCGTTATACTTGAACCAACAAACCGGGACTCACATTATCAAATCCAGCAATGTTCTTGTTTTCCGCGAAAAACTCAGCTGGAGATTCTGCAAATTCACGAATTCAAAAAGTACCGATTCAGCTCAATTTTCACCGGGAACATGAAATTACACTCGAAAAATTGCAGATACATATTGCATTACTTTGCTTGAGAGTGCTGCTCTCTTTACTGTTCTTAGGGTTCTTCGAGCTGCCCTTCTTCGTTTCAGCTGGACTATCATCGCCCGCCATGAAAAAAAAACAAAAATTGCAGAATTGCAAAACTGAATAAGATAACAAAAATCTAATCAATCCCTAAATCTTTCAGTTCCTACTAAATTCAAAGCAGGATCTAGGGTTTATATGAAGGAGGGAAGTTATGGAAGTCGATTAGAGTCAGAGAGATTGGTTGTAGGGGCATATCGGTCATTTTTCGTAAAGTGATTCCAATTCAATGTGCGTTTGCGACTTGGACAAGCAAGCGGTTACGAACTTACGATAAATTGACGTCTGCGGTTGAGTAAACCAGAAACTGTAAGGGAAAATTGCGACGAATAACCAACAAAAAAAATTATAATTAAGAAACTAACCAAAAAGAAAAATGGACCACTATTCTCGGTATATTACGTATTAATACACTTTTATCCTTTTTAAAATTTTTTTTTCTTTCCTTTCTTTTATCTCTTTTATACTTTTTTTTTTCTTTTTTTTCTTTCTCGACACAATCACCACCATGTTTTCATCCTCATACTTTCGATCACCTTCTCTTCCTCTGCCGTGGCCGCAGACACCTTCTTCTTCACTGGTTATGACCTGTACGGAATAGCTGGTTATGTTCTCTTCATGCCTTCCTTACGTTTCCGCTCCGCCGAACAACATGTTAGAGACGTTGAATCGTCTCTCTGTTATCTTCTCCGGCAGCCGATGACCCTTGGGTTCCTGTTGGATAGATCTAGACTGCTTTCTCTTTCTCAGATCTGTAACAATCAGAGCTCCGACGAATCTTTGGAGTTTTTTTTATCGCCATCAGGTTAGTTTCGATTCTTCTAATCCAATCGAATCGATTTAGTTCACAGTAGTTTTAGGAATTTTGATTTGTGTATAAAACGTTATTTTTTGTAATTTTGCAATTTGCTTGAACTTCTTTTCCTTTGGTATTGAACCTATTTTGTTATTTGCTTGAATAGACCATCGTAAACTCCGCGAATAAGCCTATGGACCTTGGTTTCAAGGCAAAGAAGTATAAAGGGATATGAGCAAAAAGTAGACGTGCTATGTTATTGCTAGATTTGCGATATATTTGATTTAAAAAAAAATAGACTTACTATCATATTCATCTTCCTCCTCCTCCTCATATTGTACTCTTCTCCTCTCCCTCAATCTATTTTACTTATCAAGTCTATACTATTTAACAAAATTGTTATTGTAATCAATTATAAAGATTTGTAATTTTAAATGTACAAATTATGATATGTTATGTAGTAGAAAACATTAATCTATATAAAACCCATTATATTTATTCTCCTTCCCATATTGTACTCCTCTCATCTCCCCGTCTATTTTACTTATCAAGTCTATACTATTTTACAAACTTGTTATTCATATCAATGTAAAGATTTGTAATTTTCAATTCAAACCCTGATATATAATGTAGTAAAAAGCGTTGATCTATATAGAACACATAGACTGGCTATTAGGCTTTCATGGTGGATGTTCTATATTTGGCTTTTGTTAATTCGATTGTTGGTTTTATTACTTTGTAACACTACCCAATACTTCGCCGTTGGAGAAAGACAGTGACTTTGACGTCGTGGGCGAGAGATGATCGGAAATTAATATAGAAAATATATTTCGTAGTCGAAGAATAATGTATTGACACGTTGTAAATGATGGTTTAATATATGTAATTTTGCTATTTTCTATTTGCTAATTTCATGTGTGTATAGAACGTCTATTTCTGAAGGTCTGTAAAAAAAATAGTATGGAAGGTCTATGTTTCTTAAGTGGAGACGAATATATTGACATGTTGTAAATGATGGTTTAATATATGGATGAGCAAAGTGCACAAAGGTTTCTATACTATTTTTTTCATTTTGTATGAAAGGTTTGTATTTTTTAGTTGATAGATTTGTTATGTATTTGATTTTAAAAAATAGATTTGCTATGTTATTGAAAAAAATAGACTTCCTACGCTACATGTGTAGTTATTGACGTATGAAAAAAAATTCAGGTTTGTTTTTCAAAATTCAAATCATGTTAGACGTAAAATAAAATCAGTGTTTTTTTATACTAATATACGATTGAACCATTTATCAGTATAAGAATTATGCATAACACAAAATTATTGGGTTAAAGATATGTGATGTCACTGGGTAAAAAACTACACCTTAAAACGTGTAAACGCAAATCTCTTTCTCTTCCATGACAGGTGTGTTGCTTAGTCACATGGGCATAATGATAAAAAAGCACACGCTTGGTTACTTGCTTAATTATTTTGATCTATGACTATATTTTTAATGATTTATCCAAAAAAATTGGTTATTTCACCAATTGTTCCCGAACCGTAATTTGTTTGGATCAAATACAAAAAAAAAAAAAAAAAAAATCTTACACAGAGATCGACGAGAAACGAAAATGGCAAATCCTTCTCCTCCTGCAATTGCTATTCTCGGAGCTGGAATCTTCGTCAAAACTCAATACATTCCTCGGTTGGCTGAGATCTCCGATCTCGTCGTCTTGAAAGCGATTTGGAGCCGTACTGAGGTAACACATTCATTCTCCTTTGCCATCTTGAAAGAATGAACTATCGTGTACGTTCGATCACTTTTGCTTGATTAATTTGAAGTGACTCGATAAGCTGAATTTGAATGTTGAGATGATCAACGAGAAATCTTTAGCTGTTTTAAAATGGAGCTATTGAGAAACACTTAACTAAACGCCATTATGCTTGCTTCCGTCTAATATCGCCGCTGATCGAATCGCGAGGATAATTGGCGATTATGAATTTTGTTATTGGTTTGAAGGAATCTGCAAAAGGAGCTGTGGAGGTAGCACGAAAGCATTTTCCTGAAGTGAAGTGCAGATGGGGAGATGAGGGTCTGAATGAGATCATTCAAGACAAGTCAATAGTTGGTGTTGCTGTAGTTGTAGCTGGACAAAACCAGGTATCTTATAATCCTAGTCTTCACAGATGCGTACAAATGTAGTTACAATACTGACGAATGCATAGGATTTTTTATATCTAAGTACTAACACAAGCTTGAGGGAATTTGACAATTTTTTATGCTTCAGGTAGAAATGTCATTGAAGATGCTCAAGGCTGGAAAGCACGTCCTTCAAGGTGACTTGTCCACTTCATTAAATCCTAAAAGACTCCACTTTTATCTGCCTCTCATTGCTCAAACATGGATAATCGGCCTTCTGCTACAGTTGTTAAAATGTGAATGAAATTTTGGAAGCGTTTATGACTCTTGATTTTGGCTTCGCCTTACTATTGCTAAACAAGAGCATGCTTTGCTTTTTTCTTCACTAACATTGTTGTTGCTACTTGAAGATGTGTCCTAGCTTAAAACACTAAAGATTTTTCTTGTTTCTTGATATGTATGTTGCTGTTCTGGATCGTGAAGAGAAGCCAGCTGCTGCTTGTAAGTTGATCACAGATCTTGTTTAAACCAGCTTAGCATGTTTTTTTTTAGTTCCATCCATCCTTGTTAAAAGAGAAATGTGTAGGATTACTCTGGCTCAGAGTCATTTTCTCTTGTTGAGCATGACTCATTTAACGTAAAACTTAAAGACTTCCTGGTTATTCCTCTCTAAAGTTTTCCTTTTGCTTCAAAACGTTTTTTGCTGCAGCAATCAGTGAGATAAAAACTGCAATGTCAAGCTACAGAGATATTTCTGCTGGTTCCCCATGCCGTCCAATCTGGGCTGTGGCTGAAAATTATCGTTTTGAGCCAGCTTTTGTTGAGGTAAATGTTACTTAGTGTGTCTTCTTGGCACTTCCGCTTGAGCAAGTGACATTGTGCTTGAAATATCTCATGATTGCTTTCGGCAGTTGAAGAAACTGGTAGCAGAAACTGGGGATATGATGAACGTCCAACTTATTATTGAGGGGTCAATGAACAGTTCGAATCCTTATTTCTCAAGCTCCTGGAGGCGAAATTTGGGCGTACGTAATGCATCCTGTTTTGTCACATTCTTATTTTGTTTGCATCTTCTTAGCACGCTGCTTGCTTAGACTGTAACTTAAGAATCATATGGCTCCAAATGCTATCATCCTGCTACAATCATTTTGCTTTACACTGAGAGATATTTCCATCACCCATATATATCTTGAAGAAACTGTGTTCTCTGTTAATATTTGCCGTAAGCTCTTCATTTGCAGGGTGGTTTCATCTTGGATATGGGTGTGCATTACATTGCAGGGTTAAGAATGGTACCATATAACTAAATTAAGTAATAAGCTTCTTCTATGTCCCGCTGTTGGATCCCAAATATGATGTATTGGTTTGTCATGAACAGCTTGTTGGATGTGAGGTAACATCAGTATCAGCCACCACTTCCCATGTGGATAAGACTTTACCTGCACCAGACAATATAACATCAAACTTGTAAGTGTATATACATCATCAATCCCTGTTTCTTAGCACACTAATTTCACATGAAAGCTCTAATCCAGGACGTTTCTTTGCTCCATAGTCAGCTCGAGAACGGATGCTCTGGAGTTTTTGTTATGGTTGTGTCTTCAAGGTCTCCCAAGGCATGTATTAAGACTTAGACGTTCTGCTTTTGACAGCTCTTTACCCTAAGAACTATAGTTTTTCTCACAGAAATCCTATGATTTAGATATTATGGAGAATCGTAGGACTAAAAGGCACTGTTCAACTTGAGCGTGGAGTCCAAGATGGCCGACATGGTTACATGGTTTGTATATTTTAACATGCGACCAACTGAAATATCCATATTTTGCTTGAAACTACTCAACTCAAATGGCTATGATCTTCTGAGCTTTTCAGGCCACGATTTACGGGGAAGGAGGGACCTCGAGGACCATCTTTTACCCGTTCAGCGGTGTGACTGAAGAGCTAAAGGCCTTCTTCAGTGACATTTCAGAGACTTCAAAGGTAGTCCTAGAATCTTAGCATCGGAATGCAGAAACTCAAAACATGGATATTCTATTATCTAAACATGGATTTGCTGCAGAAGGAGCAAGAGCCTCGTCTATCATACGCGGAAGGTGCTCGTGACGTTGCTATTCTTGAGGCAATGCTTGAATCTGGTTCAAGAAACGGAGCTGTGGTTCCTGTCGCCAAATTCTAGCTTTGAAGCTTTAAGAAGTATAATCTAGACGTCAAGAGACCACCAGGGCTTTGTTGGAATAAAAAATTCAAACTCTAATTTTCATTTTGTAGCCAATCCTTTATTTATTATCCCGAGCTTATGCATTCTGGGTTTTTTGTTCTAAAGCTTATAATAATTACAATAAGAATTTTAAACAAATTAAAAGCCTATTACTCATCATCTAAGTTAAGGCATCAAAAGCACATGAATCAATTAGAAACCAAAAAAAAAACAAAAGAAACACTCCATAGATAGGCTAAGTTGGATTCAGCTCACAGCATGTGATCAAATCCTCCACCTTGATGCGTTGGAACTCGACTAGCTCCAACATTGTGAACCAACTGTTGCAGCCACCTCCTTGCAATTTGATCCTCCTGAAAAATAAATATACCCCATGTTTTCATCTAAACCATCTCTTACACAACAAGTACAAAATCCGAGTCAAGATATGGCAATGACTTACGTGAAGACAGTTGCTAAAGGTTCCATCTCGTAGCGAGCCAGGGAGACAGCTTCCGAGTGCAGCACAAGCCCTAAGCAACACATAAGATACAAAGCTCAAGCATGAAAAAGCCAGGCACATGAGAAAATATGTGATATCATCTCTGTGGAAGTTTGTTTTGAGCTAAACCAACCTTGGGTTGTCTGATAATCGGAGATAACAACGAATGATATGCTTCAAAAGGCGTGGAGAAGGCTGCTCCACAAGTGACTGTACCATATTGCCCAACACTCGACCAACAGCAAAAAACCGCTCTGCTGTTGTGCAGATGTAATCCATCCCCACATCATCCAACAAGATCTTTTGAACTATGAATGTGGCAACCTGTCATTATCACAGCATGTAAATTCGTAAACAAGGCGTTGATGCACATGTTCCACTGTAGACACCATTTAACTGGTGCAGGACGGGTTCAATCAACTTTGCAAACCCAGACTCGGAAATATAAGTAACTCATGCTGACAGATTCGTCATCTGAGATGGTTAAGTTGAGAACAAGTTTTAGCTACGGCATTCATACAGTTAAGAGAAACAGTTACAAAAAGAACTGAGACTTGTTTCTTTAGAGGGTTTCAGAAATTAGGATTTGAATTATCATTATTAACGATTTGAAATGCCAAAAGTCGAGCACGATAAAACAGCAAACAAATATACATCTAAGATGAGTTTTATGATTGTCAAATATCAGAGACAGTATCGGATGAAACTTTGCAGAGATGTTACGGTAAGTTGAAAGGCTTACTGTTTTTGACAGCTCACTCCCCATCTCCATTGTGCGGAGGCACAGAGGAATAATTTCAGTTGAAAGAAGGAAGCTGATGACCTCTGTATCATCAACCTGGATAACAAAGTGAAAAAAGGATGCCAATGACCGATCTTTCGTATATCTTACACTAACTATCAATAAGGAATATAAATCCTGCACCCTCTCGTTTACACGATATTTATCATTCACTTTCAGCATCAAATTGGGTTGGACAGCTCAAAGAAAGCGATTCAAGTTACAACAAAGGGGCCAGATAGTTTACCTTCACAAGTGCCCCAATGACACCTAAGCTAGTAAGCCTCAGGTATTCGAAAGGTCTTGACTTACTTGTCGTATTGAGGAAGGGATAAAGGTACAATGGGATGTGAGCTGTGCATAAGAATGAAGAAGTTGTAACAGCGAATTCATCAGTTATCGTATTTGATAAGATCAATTGGAACCATACTAGACATAGACAAAAAAACATATAAGCATTGAACAGGCAAGAGAATTACGATAGAAATCCTCAACGGTACATGGCATTGTATGTATAGCCTAATTAAGCTAGCCTGATGAAAAGAACAAGAACATTACCCTTGAGAAATAACATTCTCGTGTCGGAATGAGATGCTACGCACTGCAGAGTAAGACAGCAAGACAGAAGAGTATCAGGAATTTGATGGATTCGGAAAATACATGAAAAGGAGAAGTAGAGCATCCTAAACAAGAGATGGAAATCTCCATGAGAGCAGAATCATCTACCTGAAGAAGGGCGAGTGAGTTGCAAACACGGTTCGACTGAGCAGGAGTCAGATTTGGAGGTGCAAGAACAGAGTAGATTGATACTATTTCCTGCAAGCAAATAGATGAAACTAGTCAGATCATACAACACTGACAATGAATAAATACCATTTGCTTAGTAATCCGCAGACTCGTCAATTTAGAAGAAAGAAGTAATTAAAAAATCAAACAAATGTACATATAAGTCATACCTGCAACAAGGCAGCAATGGTACCAAAAGAGTTCCACAACAGAGGCGCCAAATCCTGAAACAGTTCTCTTTTCTACAAAAGAACAACAAGTGGGGAACCACTTAATTCAGAGTCGAAAGCAAACATACAAAAAATTACTCGATTTCGCCCTTTTCAGTTTTCATTTCATCGCCAAAATCAAATACTGGGATAGTCTAAAGCATGCAAAAAAAAAACTTGACTCGTCCTTCTCAGTTTTCATTTCATAAGAAAAGTCCCCATTTTGAGCTAATTTTCACTTGGCAAAATCGGTAGAACCCTAGCTTTCGTTCACGAATCGGAGAAAAAAACGAGAGCCCAGACGGGAGAAATAACGAAGAAAACATGTGAGATTATTAGGATAACCTTGGAGAGCTCGAGGAGAGCATTCTCTCTGAGTTCAGGATTGCTGAGATCGAGCACCAACTGCTCCGCGGAGGCCAAATTTCGATCTTTGTTCGCCGGAGCTCCGGTAGAAGCTTGGGCCGACGTGCTTGGACCACCGAAAGGTGTGCCCATGGAGAGAGATGGAGGTAGATTCGCCATTGTTCTAGAATCCAAAACTTGTTTTCGCTTTTCTCGTAGGTTTACTTTCTTCCTTTCTAGAGTTTGAAGAAGTTCGGATTCTCTCTTCTCTTCTGTATCTATTTTTGGAAATGGCAATTACGCCCTTTCTTCTTCCTCTTTTTATTTTTTCCTTTTTTTGCAAACTAGGCCTTTTCTTCCTTGTCTTTTTTTTTTTTTTTTTTTTTTGTCAATAGCCTAAATATCTAGAACGGTTCAGAAATCCAAAGAGCTGGTACCGAGTTTACAAAATTAATATCCACTGGGTAGACACGAGCACTATTTACTAACTTGTCTGCATTTGTGTTGTTCGCGCGTGGGATGAGTGAGATTGAGAAAAAAGAAAACGCCTCCTTACTCTTCACGAATTCCTCTAGGTGTAATGCAAAAGCCGGCCAATCCTCTGGTGTAGACATCTTCACCAACTCGGAACAGTCTGTTGCAAAAGCTATTTTCGTCTTCTGGTTTGCAAGCAAACAATGCATGGTCCAGATGAGTGCTTCCAATTCTGCATGTAGGGGGGAGATGTTTCTTCGTAGATTTCTTGCTCCCATTATAGTCCATTCGACTCCTTCTTGAAAACAATACCAACCTATTCCGGAGAAGCTATCGGTCTCCTTCCAAGATCCATCAACATTACACCGCCAGCCTTCGTATGTCGGAGTTACCAGAGTAGGGGTAAAGTTTTGGATTATCACATCAGGGTCACTACTCTGTGCCGATTCCCAGGTTATGGCCTCAATTTCCGCCTGCTTCAGTATTTCTTGTGGACATCTGTCCACATTTGAAAAAACCTTATCATTTCTCGCTTTTCAAATGTACCACGGAATACATGGAAAACTAGTATCCGAATTATCTGGAGGAAGTCTCCAAAAAAAATGATCAAAATTAGCAAAGACCGATGACATTGGAAAAACACTCGGAGGTGTTGGTATCTTAGAAAGTGCTCATGTTTGTAATGTCGGAGGACTTTCAAAAAGGACATGATTGATAGTTTCATTTTCCGATCCACACCTTGCACATCGTGTATCATAGTCAATTCCTCTACTTCGCAAATTGGATGAGACCGCGAGACAGCCCGATAAAGCTTGCCAAATAAAATGTCTTAATTTCGGAGAGCACTTCAGCTTCCAGGTGTGAGCTTGTAGCTTCGTCACATCCGGACCATATGAGTTAGTGGGACCGATATTTGGTCATGATTGTTCAATTTGATAACCCGACTTCACCGTATACCTTCCCGATTTTGTGTAGTGCCACCCAGTATTGTATGGTTTGTATGTGGTACTTATATGCAGACCCCGAATAATCGTCACGTCTGCCGGATCAATAATCGCGTTCAATAGCGTTGTATTCCACGTCTGAGTTACTGGGTCAATCAGGTGATTGACCATTAAATTTGGGTAATAATTGTACCCCTTACATGTTGCTGACCTCGGCTGAGAATATGGTATCCACGGGTCGTTCCATACTGAGATAGAACATCCTGATCCAACTCTTTTAATTAGCCATTTGTTGACCAGAGATCTAGCTGAGATGATACTCCTCCATCCATATGATGGGGAGTAAGATCGGATAGGGTCTAAAGGGTATGTGTTCCGAAAATATCGACCCTTGAAAACCCGCGCAAACAAAGAATTCGGTTTATCCATTAACCTCCATAATTGTTTGGCTAATAGTGCTGTATTAAAATCCTCGACTGCCCGAAAACCCATGCCTCCCTCCGATTTACTTCGGCATAGTTTCTTACATGCTATCCAATGCATTCCTTTTGATTCTCCGTTTGAACTCCACCAGAATCGTGCCGCCGCACTAGTTAGTTTTGCGGTTATAGACTTGGGTAATCGAAAACACGACATAACGAATGTTGGTATTGCTGATACCACAGATTTGATTAAAACATCCTTTCCCCCTTTGGATAAAAACCTTGATGTCCATCCATTAATTCGATTTTGTTGTCTCTCTGCGACAAAATTAAAGATCTTACTTTTGGCTCCTCCGAGACTTTCCGGAAGGCTTAGATATGAACCCATGCCGCGCGATGGTAGTGATTCCTAGTATATGTTTAACCTCATTTTGTACCGTCACCTCTACCGTGTGACCGAATTGTAAAGAAGATTTACCGAAATTAATTTGCTGCCCAGACACTGACCCGTATTGTTCTAGTATATGCAATATAGTTTCACATTCCTGTTTGGTAGCCTTGCAGAAGAATAGACTGTCATCAGTTTCACATTCTTGTTTGGTAGCCTTGCAGAAGAATTTCTCTCGTTCTGCCTTCCGGATATTTGCTATTAATACCTATGTACAGAGTATAATTATATAAGGTGACAACGGGTCCCCTTGACGAAGCCCTCTCTTTGGAATTATCTGTCCTTTGGGTTGACCATTGATAAGCACTTTGTACTCTACCGATGTAATGCACACATCATCCATGTAATCCATTTTTCTGAAAAACCGAACTTCCTCAGAAGATGTTCAATAAAAGACCATTCCACCCGATCGTACGCTTTGCTCATATCCGTTTTTATCGCCATAAATTTACCCTTGCATGACTTATTAGTCCGGAGACCGTGAAACATCTCTTAAGCAATCAGAATATTATCTGAAATTAATCTACATGCCACAAAGGCTGATTGAGTCTCCGAAATGAGGTTCGGTAGCAGTCGCTTTAACCTCTGACATAAAACCTTTGAAATGATCTTGTATCCCACATTACAAAGACTTATAGGTCTTAAGTCCGTCATCCAACTTGGTCTTTCCGTCTTCGGGATTAGACAAATATTTGTCAAATTCAGTTGTTGATCAAAAACACCCGTCTCTAAGAAACCGTTTACTAAGCCTACTAAATCTGCTTTTACTATTTGCCAAGATCGTTGGAAAAATAGTGTTGTCATTCCGTCAGGGCTCGGTGCTTTTTCTGGGTGCATCATAAAAAGTGTCGAACGTACTTCCTCTTCGGCAGCCCTTGCCGTGAGTTTTTCATTGTTCAGCTCCGAAACTATAGACTTAATTTCGCCCAGAGCCTCCTCGAAGTCCGTCGGGGACGTAGAGGTAAATAAGTCGTCAAAATAGTTTACCGCCACTTGTTCCACCTCTTTTTCTGATGTGACCCACAGTCCTGCTGCTTTATGCAATCCGACAATCCGGTTCCTTGCCCTCCTTTGCATTACTAGCGCATGGTAAAACTTTGAGTTTTTATCCCCCACCTTTAGCCACAGAGTGCGACTTTTCTGTTGCCAGAAATACTCCTCATCCCGATATGCTTCTATTAATTTTCCGGTAATTTCTATCAATTCCTCTTGGGTTCTATTATCATCATTTTGGGCCTCTTCTAGTGCATGTTGTAACTCATTTATCTTCTCTTTGTCGTAAGGTAAGTTTTTTTCCGCCATCTCGATATTTCCCGCCGGCAATTCCTAATTTTCTGGACAAAAGATGGTATGTTTCCCCTGGATTAATCTCCCATCCCTTGGCAATCGAATCCATCAGGCCGTCTTGCCCAATCCAGCGTTTATTCCCCTGGACTTTGTGTAAATCTAACAAAATTAGAGAAGTTTTTTATTTTATTTTAACAAATTAAAGAAGTTAAAACTTTTTTTTTACATTTTGTTTATTATACGCCCTCCGTTTTAAATTAATAATGTATATGTTTCAGAAAAAGAAATTGTTTCAAAAAATAGATTTTTTAAGTTTTCTATACATTTTTTATTCGTTAACGATGATGATTGTAAACTTAAAAAAAAATGAATTTATTGAATTACTATTGGTTTAGATTTATTGAAAATTGTTAATCACGAAAAAAATAATGCATTTATAATCAAATTTTAATTTGTTTTATTAATATGTGAAACTTAAAATCTCTATAATATTATTTAAGAAGACATTTTTTAAAATGAATTTTGGTTTTTAAGTTATTACATATTATGCCAAATAAGAAAATATAATTGAAATAAGAAATGATATAATTGTCTTTTAAAATTATTGATGGAAATATGGAAATTATTTATTTATCATTAAATAGGTTGTTTACTATTTAGTTTCTTAATTATTTTTAATATTATATATTTTTAAATAATAATCAATCCATATATATTCAAAATCAAAAATTTATTCGAATCTTGCTATANCAAGACGACAGTAGTGACACTGGTCCGTAATAACTTCGTATAGCATACATTATACGAAGTTATACGATATTAGAGTTGTGTTTTCAAAATTATAGGTTTTGCGGGTTAGTCCGAATAATCTTTTAGTCCATTGCAAAACGGGTTAAACAGAAAAATTATTCCGTTTGACAACTCTATCTATAATTTATTATATTTTATTTAAATATATATCAAAATAAAATTTGAAAAATATTTTCCTAATTTTATAAAAATTTAGACACAAAAAATTGTATATGTTGCCCATTTTGCTGGGCCTTAATGAAATAGACGACAAAAATGATTTTTTAAAAAAGTTCGTGAACTAACCACAAAACTATAGTCATTAAACGGTGCACATTAGAGTTATGTTTTCAAAATTATATGTTTTGCGGGTTAGTCCGAATAATATTTTAATCCACTGCAAAACGGGTTAAATAAATAAATTATTCTGTTTGACCACTCTATCTATAATCATGAGTTAGACATATTATACAATTCAAATAAAAGCAATTTTTTAAAAATTTTAAAACAATTTCTTTTAAAAAATATTACCTCGTGCTATAATTAGTGCGGATTAAGTCTTAGTATCTATTAATTTAAAACAGAGGGAGTATTGATTTGGAATAGATTATATCATACAAAAGATCCCACAAATAAATTATAAAAATCAATGATATTTCTCACATCGACAATTTTGTGAAAACGTATTCTCCCAAAAGTTAGGTCTAATTTGGCTCACTCAATAAAAGTTAAAGATTTAAATAGAAAGTCAACATACTTTGATGATTTAAACTATCAAGGCGATAATACATTATTTAAAGATAAATTTACACTCGCACACACTTTTTCAAAGTAGAATTACAAAAAATACATTTTTGTGTGTTTTTGGGGTGTAAAATGACATAAATGTCAAGAGGTATTTACCCTTCCCCTATTTACTCTATATTTTTTTTATTATTTTTCATCTCACACACCCCACACATTTCTTTTTTCTTATATTCTTTTCATAAAAAAAAACAATCTAACAATTATTTTTCACAATCAAATATATTTTTTTCTCTATATTTTGATACCAATTTCACAATTTTTTAATTAGATGTGAAAACTGGCGGGCATTGTAGTCGGAATTTCTCCGTCGGACACTGGTCGTCGGAAAATGGTCGTAACTTTTTTGATAGATTTTCTGAAGGCTTTTCCGATGGATTTTCAACAATAGTCCCCGTCAGAGGGATTTTCGATGATTTTCCGGCGAAGTTTTAGTCGGAATGCCTCGTTGGAAAGTTGTTGATATCTGCCGGAAATTTTTCGGCGGATATCTGTCGGTCATTGTAATCTGAATCCCCCATCAAAATTTTGTTGGATATCCTTCGAAAAATTTTCCGGCGTCGTATTTTATGCCATGTTGTGAATATATATCCCTTAGGCTAAGCCTCTCGATCTTGGATTTGAACTCCAAAGAAGGGTAACGATAACCCGAACAATAAAATTCATGGCTTGAGAGTCGAATTGTGTGGATAGGACGCATGCGTATCCATGTACTTGCGCACCCGTGTACAATATTCACGTGGATACGCATTCATATCCATGTAGTTGCGTACACGTGGACGATATTCGAGTGGATACACATGCATATCCATGTAGGTGCGCCATGTGGATGATATGCGCATGGATACGCACATGTCTATCTATTTAAATGCGTACACGTGTACGCATTTATGTGGATACGCATGCGTTCGACCAATGTGTTCGAACCACATGTAAGTAAAATATTGTGAAATGAGTATTTAAGTATAGAAAAAAAAAAAGTTTATACTGCAAAAAAATGGGAAATTGTTTTTATGAAAAGAAATAAGCAAAACAACATAAATGGGGATGTACAAAACCAATAATAATAATAATAATAAAATTGTTTTAGATATAAAGATAGAAGGGTATTATGGTCTTTTATACCATAAAAAGCACACAAAATATCTCTAAACTTACAAAATGTGTTTTTTGTAATTTGAAAATTAAAAAGTGTCTGTAACACACTCTTGTTTAAATGATCAAAATTTGAAAGTTCATTATTTTTTTAACAATTTTCCCATAGTTTTTTCTTTATTTTCTACTATAAATTTTTTTTCCTTATGCGAGAAATACATAATGTTGTGAAGTCGCGCAGACTATAACGCCACGTCGACTAATGAATAGGGCAAAAGAGACATGTGTTGACAAATATGACGTGTCAGTTAGCGCACGTCACATGAGGTTTGGCCAATGTGAAAACGACATATCATCAACCGCTTTTTCCTTATCAACTGTGGAAGTTCTAGAGCTTTTGTCGGATACTTATTTCATTGGACCGACGAATGAACAGTAGTGAACTTAAAAAGTGCTGTTTTTTTACAAAACTTCAACATATTTTCTCTGTTTTTTTTTTTTTTTTTTTTTAATGCAAATTGAGATAAAATCTTGTGATTTACCTAATCGACTCTTTTTCCATTCTTTGCTAAAAGTTAACATTTTTAATTACCAAATTTTCTATAGAATTTTTCTATAGATCGTACAAATGTTGGTGAATATTTCACAAAATGTAAAAAACTATTAAATTATTTTGAACACATGAAAAAAAACTTGAAAATGTGCAACCTTATTGAAATTTAGATCTTATAAATCTAAAACAATTTTTTCTATCTTTTATATATTTGAAGCTCGTATTTTGTAGGACTGGTTCTGCTTTTATGCCATATAGTTGATTATTCGAGTTCATTCACATTTATGTCATTTCGTAGATATGTGATTTCCATTTCATGAATGGATTTTACACAAACCATAAGCATAGCGGAACCATATCAAAATATTTTAGGACTTCGTTGCATTTATATTTATGATTATATTCACAAATTAAAATGTGAATCCCAATTAAAATTCATGTATGCCGGCAAAAGCATAATATTACAACTTTTTCTTTACCAAAAAAAAAACAAACAAACAAACGTAAGCACACAAAATTTAGCATTATAAACATCTTTTACACTCACGTTTATAATTTCGGTTACAAAAACTAATTGGTGTGCTTCATATTCAGATGTACGCATATTATATATAACAAACATTAACAAAATATGTGTTTTAAACAATTCACTAAAACAATCAAACCCTTAATCAGACACACAAGTTTAGAAGTAATCTATTGATAACAAATTAGTTTAGCCGATAAAAAAAAAAGATGACAAATTAGTTTTTGTTTTTGTTTTTTAGGTAAAAAAAAGTAAATTAATTTTTGTCACAATGATAAAGTACATACATGTGTAAGCTATATTTTTGATAAAAGAAATATTTATTTGTAAATTATTGATATATATATATATATATATATCTGTAAGATGTGTGTTTGATAAATTATTGATTTGAAATGTAGAAAACAAAGTTATAGGAATAATTGCATAACTTTTACGATTTTGGAGGGTTCCTCGTCAATATCTCAGATCCTAATCATCACTCAAATATCTTTCTTTCCCTTTCCACTTTTTAGCTCACTTTTTGCCCAGCTCAGAACCTAAAATATCTCACACCACATACTTTAACCCAAACCAACCCGACCCGATCCGAAACCCGACCCGATCCAGGCCATGTCAGCAGCTACCAACGCCACTTCGTCCGGAGACCACGGCCTCCGTCTATCGACTCCGACGCTCGACGCCGAGTCGCAATCCCTGTTGCAGGCAATCTCTGCCCAGGGCGGTTACGCCTATGCTCGCATGGCGGCCCTAGCTGCCGCCGGTGACCAACGCGCGGCTGAGGCGGCGCGTGATATGGCGTGGGAGCAACTTCACTCCGGTCCATGGCACTCGGTTCTCCCCGTCTGGCGCGAGGCTTACTCAATGGCTTGCCTCCACGTCGCTAAATTCCATTTCGCCGCCGGCGAGTTTGGGGAAGCCCTCGGGGCGCTCGATATGGGTCTCATCATGGGAGGGATGCTTCTCCGCAAGGACCTCCACGATTCTGTTCTGTTGGTTTCCTCTGAAGCTCGTAAGAAGACCAAGAGTCTCGAAGCTTGTGGAGATTTCAAGGGTGAGAAATTGGTCCCGGAAGTTCCCGTCGACGTCAATGAGGTGAGACATGTTAATACTAATCGAAAATTACCCCCTCCTAAGTTTACAAACTTGTGAATCGTATCGAAAAGGTTGCGCAGATCTTGTTAACATTTGGCAGGATTTACAAACCAGTCTTGTTTGATTTGTTCTGAAGAAGAAACAGACTTATGAATTTTTGTTTGAGTTTGAGTTGGTTGATTTTTGTTTTTGTTTTTGTTTGTGTGTTGTTTGGTTGGTGAAACTGCAGGTGCTTAAGATTCTACCTTGCAGGTCCTTAACTTCTCGAAGAGTAGAGAAGAGGTCTGCTTTATCTTTGGAGGGGTTTCTGTGTGATTATATTCAGTCAGGTACACCTGTTGTAATAACCAATTCTATGGCTCATTGGCCAGCCAGGACCAAGTGGAACCACTTGGGCTATCTCAATGCTGTTGCTGGTAATCGAACCGTTCCCGTCGAGGTTAATTTCTTCACGTAGTATATCTGTAAAAACATACTTACTTAGTTTGTGAATGTTGATTTAGAGTTGTGAGTCTTTTTTTTACTAAGAGGATTGGTTGGATCAGAAGTTAACTTGAAAGCTGGTAAAGTTTAAAATGCTATTCAGGTGGGGAAAAACTATTTGTGCTCTGACTGGAAGCAAGAGCTTGTGACATTTTCTAAGTTCCTTGAACGGATTCGGACCAATAAATCTTCTTCCGTGGAACCTACTTATCTTGCTCAGCATCCGTTGTTTGATCAGGTATGTATGCTTGTACCAGGATGTTTGATGTATACATTTTGTTTGTACTCGTGTTGCGCATTCATATTGAACCTATGGCTAATTGGTTTATAACACGAATGGGCAGATAAATGAACTGAGAGATGATATATGTATTCCTGATTACTGTTTTGTCGGTGGAGGGGAACTCCAATCGCTTAATGCGTGGTTTGGCCCGGCTGGGACAGTTACTCCTTTACACCATGATCCACATCATAACATACTTGCTCAGGTGATTATGGTCTCTGATCTTTTCCTGTCAATGAGCATGGGCCTGGCTTCTTGTCTTTGCTCGCTGTCTTTTATGCTATCCAAATGTGTTCTTTCTGTAACCGTTTAACAACCTTTTTCTTCTTTGGTGCTCTTTCATAATAAAGCCTGATCATCTCGCTGGATTGAAGTCTGATGCCTGAACAAAACTAAACTCTTTGACTAACCAAAGAAATCGTTTGAGCCCTTTAAGAGAGTCTCATATGTTTACGGAATCTTCTCTACTTTATGCTTTCCTTCTCCTCCTGAAATTTTGATATGCTCTTCAGGTTGTTGGTAAAAAGTATATAAGGCTTTACCCATCCTCATTGCAAGACGAACTTTACCCTTACTCTGAGACAATGCTCTGCAACTCTAGCCAGGTAAACTATATCTGTCTCATTCTAAAGTCAAATCTGAAATTTGGGTTAAAAATAAATCGAGAAACTGACTCGATCCTTCTGTCCAAAACTGGGGGGTTTCAACATTGGTTGAAGGTTGATCTAGACAATATCGACAAGACCGAGTTCCCAAAGGCAGTGGACCTAGAGTTTATGGATTGTATCCTAGAGGAAGGCGAAATGCTGTACATCCCTCCCAAATGGTGGCACTATGTCCGGTCCTTAACAATGAGTTTCTCGGTTAGCTTCTGGTGGAGCAATGAAACGGATTCCTCTGACTTGTAGCAAAAGGAGTAATTTAATCTCTGTTTCAAGTTCTAAGCTCATTCCGTGTCTTATATACACAATTATGCTGGATCTTAAAAGGGATTGAAGAAGAAAGAAGTAGAGAATAAAACAATTGCTCCGAGCATGAAGATGTTTGTTTGGTCTACGCCTATGTTGTATAAAGACAATCGAGAGCTCTTAACACATACATCTTTTGTATTAAAATGGTTTATCGCTGCATTAAGAAAAGAAAAAAAGGGTTTAATTCTTCTCTGATGCTATCCACAACTTATTAGACAAGAGTAAAAGTAGATGATCAAAATCTAGTCTTCAATTAGCATTTATCTACTAATTATCTTGTGTCATTATATTTGCATTAATCGATTAACATTAATTTCTACTACCTAACCAACGCTTTGGAGTTCATGGATGATTAATACTCATAACCAAAAGCAATAAATGTAATTTCTTGACACGTAATACCTCAACAACTAGGCCTGGGCAAAATACCCAGACCCGAAGAACCGAACCGATTAGGAGGATCCGAACCCAAACTCAAACCTATAAAAATACCCAATGGGTCCAAAACCCTTCTACCCGAAAGATCTGGAACCGAACCGGAACCGAATCGAGAACCGATCGGGTACCCGAAATATCTAAAATATAATTATATACGTATAAATATTTGTTAATTTTTAGGTATTTTCGGTATTTTTTTGGTTTTATGGATATATTTTCTTTAGTTTTTTTGGGTTTTTGGATATATTTTTTGGTTTTTCAGGTATATTTTTGGGGTTTCGGATATATTTCCGGGTTTTCAGGTAATTTTTTTCGATTTTTCGAGTATTTTTATTTTATGGACTTATTGGAACCGGACCCGATTAGAACCAAACCGGAACCGATTGGAACCGAACTGGAACCGAACTGGAACCGACCCGAAACCTTATCAGTTCCTAAATGGGTCCAAACTCCTTCTACCTGAAAGACCCAGAACCGATCGGTTATTAGCCGGAACCGACCCGAATACCCAAAGCCTATCAACAACTCAGTTGTCACATGACAAGCCAAAAAAAACACCAAGATGTGGTCATAAGTCTCAACTCTTCTAATACATATATTATAAGCCCAATCCAAAATCGTAAGACCTGTTACGAAAGTCTAACAAAGTAGGCAAAAGTTTGGCAAAATATTTGTATAAATAATATTATGTGTGGAGCCCATCGTCACTATGCAACGCACAGTAACTTAAAATTTTCTCTATATAAACGAACGAATTCGTTCGATTGTAAACACACCTTCGATCAATAACATCTCTCCCTTCTCTTCCTTCTGATATCAGTATCTCGCTATCCCACCGGGTATAATATTTTTGTCTTTATTAATATTTATCTTTACGATAAATTATATTACTTTTTATAACACGTTATCAGCACGATCACTCTTCACTATAGCTAAATATATATTCATAATATATACCCTACTATAGCGGACGTTATGCCGCATCTATAATAATTTATTATTTTGTAGTGGTTGTTTAAACACACCACTATTCATTTAATATTATAATGGGCGGTTTGTCGCCTCGTTTATTTATTATGCTTATATGGATGACTCTGTCACCATATATTTATTTACTCGTTTATTTTATTTACTGTTTAAATGTGGATGATTCTATCACCACAATATTACCGTTAATTATTTGCTTGTTATGGTTATTATGTAAGGAGGCTCGGCCGCCTGTATATAAACTTTGTAACTGAAATTTGGTAAATTATTTTTTTTGTTATGGTTATTATATAAGGAGGCTTGGCCGCCTGTATATAAACCTTGTACCTAAAATTTGGTAAATTATATTTTTGTTATGGTTATTATATAAGGAGGCTCGGCCGCCTGTATATAAACCTTGTACCTAAAATTTGGTAAATTATTTTTGTTATGGTTATTATATAAGGAGGCTCGGCCGCCTGTATATAAACCTTGTACCTGAAATTTGGTAAATTTAACTGATTAATTATTAAAATTCCCAAATCGATTTTCTTTGCTTCCAACGGTCACAAAGAAAAAAATTTCAAAATTCTTCTCCTTTTCTAACGGCTATGAACAGTATTTTCAATCTATAAATATACTTATCTTTCACTCATTTTTTCACACAAACATTTCATCTCCTCTCAAATCTTTCTCAAATATTTTTTTCTTAGATTTCTTTTGTAAGAAAAATGTTTCGAAAAATAATTAGCTTGTTATTGCTTTTAAGTTCAATTGTAATTTTTGCTTCTATTTATGGTCTCTTCGTGGGAGTAGTTAGTCCTGAAGAGTTTACCCCAACTGTTGTGCTAGTTTCCTATGCACTATTTTTTCTTGTAATTGCTTTTGTTATTCATGTAAACGGTTTCTAATAAAATTACTAATAATATTTTTATGATTTTATTTTTAGAAATCAAAAATGGCAAGCGTTGAAAATCTTAAGATCCCAGCTCTCAAAATTACTGGAGCGAACTACATAGCATGGACCACCGATGTGGAACTCCATCTAGAGTCGAAAAAATTATCCGACACAATAAAAGAAGGAAACAACTCTCCTGCCGAAGATAAGGCAAAATCGATAATTTTCTTAAGAAAACATCTAGATGAGAACGTGACGCATGATTATGCGGGCATAAAAGACCCAGCAGAGCTGTGGCAAGCTCTAAAGGAAAGGTTTGACAACCAGAGGGAAATAACTCTCCCTCATGCCTTAGAGGAGTGGAAAAACCTGAGATTTCAGGATTTTGAGAAAGTGGATGAATATAATTCCGCTATTTTGAGAATAGTCTCACAGTTGAAATTTTGTGGTAAGCCTGTCTCCGAAGCAGAGATGCTCGAGAAGACTTACCTCACTTTTCATAAAGAACACCGTATCCTGCAAGAACTTTATAGAAGTCGCGGATACAAAAGGTTCTCTGAGCTAATTGTGACTCTCATATTAGCGGAAAAGAATTGTGAACTTCTCATAAAAAACCACAACTCTCGACCTACGGGAACCAGAGCATTCCCTGAAGTGAATGCCGCAAATGTAAGGGATCCCGAGAGAAAAAGTCAAACCTATCAGGGTCGTGGCCGTCGATTCAATCGCGGACGAGGTAGAACTTACAACCCACAAGGGAGGAACTCATACAAATGGGTTCGACCTGAACATATTTCAAAGGGGAAAGAAACCCAAGTGAATACCACCCAGATGCGTGAGTATATATGTTACAGATGTGGGTCCAAAGGACATTGGTTCAAGGCATGCCGAACCCCACCACATCTTTGTAAGTTGTACCAAGAGTCGATTAAAGGAAAAGAGAAGGAAGTGAACCTCATGGAACACTTTGAGGGTACATCGTACCTCGACTCCCTCGACTTTGCAAATGATTTCGACGAGACCGCTCTTGCGGATAACTGAAATGCTTGTAGTAAGACTACTGAATAGTCTCGAGTAATGCCATGTATAATTATTACTTTTCAGTTTTTAAAATGAATAAATGTTGTTTTTACAACATTCTAATGTATAATTATTGTATGTTTTGTTTTCTATGAATGAAATTTTCATTTTCTTTATTGATGTTTATGTTGATTACAGAAATGGACCACAATACGAATGGAACGATATCCAAGGAAAATATTCGAGAAATTTGTATACCAGATAGTGGAACAACGCACACTATTCTGAGACACAAGAGATTTTTCTCTGTATTAAAACCAACAAAAATGATTGTTGACACAATATCGGGTCCTACAGACCTGATTGAGGGAACAGGCAAAGCCAACTTTATGTTGCCTAATGGAACAAAATTTTCCATAAATAACGCCTTGTATTCTCCAAATTCTAAAAGGAATTTGTTGAGTTTCAAAGACATATACCTTCAAGGATATGAAACTCAGTCTGCAACTGAGGATGAAAAGAAGTATATGTACATAACTTCTGATAAATTGGGAAAAAAGGTTATATTGGAAAAGTTCCCAGAACTCCCTTCTGGTTTGCATCATACTTACATAGATGCAATAGAATCGCATCTTGTGATGAAACGAAATCCTGAGGATTTAATATTATGGCATGATCGCCTCGGTCACCCAGGCACCACAATGATGCGTAAAATCATAGAGAGCTCACATGGTCATTCGATGAAAATCCATGAGATTTATCAGAGAAGTAAAATGACATGTGCTGCATGCTCTCTAGGAAAATTGATCATAATGCCATCGCCAACCAAAATCAATAATGAATCACCAAAATTCCTTGAACGAATTCAAGGGGATATTTGTGGACCAATACATCCACCATGTGGACCATTCCACTATTTTATGGTAATAATTGACGCATCCAGCAGATGGTCACATGTTTGTCTATTGTCATCTCGAAATATGGCATTTGCGAGATTCTTAACTCAAATAATCAAACTAAAGGCTCAGTTTTCTGATTATCCCATTAAAAGAGTTAGACTAGACAACGCTGGTGAATTCACATCCCAAGCATTCAATGATTATTGCATGGTAATGGGAATCGAAGTTGAACATTCTGTGGCACATGTTCATACACAAAATGGTTTGGCTGAATCATTAATTAAGCGTCTGCAACTGATTGCAAGACCATTGATCATGAGATCAAAACTTCCAACCTCTGTATGGGGACATGCTATTTTGCATGCAGAAGCACTCATTCGGATAAGACCAAGTGCGTACCATAAGTATTCCCCACTACAGTTAGCATTTGGTCGAGAACCAAATATTTCCCATCTAAGAATTTTTGGTTGTGCGGTTTATGTGCCTGTAGCACCACCACAACGTACAAAGATGGGGCCACAAAGAAGGTTGGGAATATATATTGGATGTGATTCTCCATCAATTATACGATACCTAGAACCACAGACTGGTGACGTCTTTACGGCACGTTTTGCCGATTCTCATTTTGATGAGAAAGTATTCCCGGTTCTAGGGGGAGAAAACAAACAAGTAGAGAAGGATATCAAATGGAATGTGCCAACCTTGTTGCACCTTGATCCTCCTACTAAACAGTCGGAACTAGAAGTTCAACGAATCATGCATCTACAGAGTATAGCAAATCAGCTACCTGATGCATTTGCAGATACTAAAACAGTAACTAAATCACATATACCAGCTGCAAATGCCCCTGCTCGTATTGAAATACCACGAGAAAGTGAAAGAGCAGATGATACACATGAGTCAAGAACACGTTTAAAGCGTGGTAGACCTGTTGGTTCTAAGGATAAAAATCCTAGAAAACGAAAGGAAGCTGAAAAGCATGATATTCCCAAAATAGCAGAAAGTATTTTGGAAGAAGCAAATCATGAGACTAATGATAATATAGAGCATCATGAACCTGAAGGAAATCATGAAATTTCCATCAACTACATCCATAATGGAAAGATATGGAATCGAAATGAAATGGATGATGTTGATGACGTTTTCTCATACTTAGTGTCTAAAGAAATAGACGATGAAAACGAAGATCCAGAACCAAGGTCTGTATATGAATGCCAAATGAGGCAAGACTGGTTAAAATGGAAAGATGCTATACAAGTCGAACTTGATTCTCTTAATAAACGAGATGTATTCGGGCCTATTATACTCACACCTAAAGATGTGAGACCAGTCGGATACAAATGGGTTTTCGTTAGAAAACGAAATGAGAAAAATGAAATTATGAGATACAAAGCTCGCCTCGTGGCTCAAGGTTTTTCTCAAAGACCCGGGATTGATTACGAGGAAACGTATTCTCCTGTTATGGATGCAATCACGTTTAGATTCTTAATGAGTCTAGCGGCTGACGAGAATCTAGAGATGCGTCTCATGGATGTCGTTACAGCATATCTATATGGATCATTAGATACTGATATCTATATGAGAATTCCCGATGGGTTTAAAATGCCAGAAGCATTGAAATCTAAACCCAAAGAATTATGTGCAATAAAGTTGCAGAGATCATTATATGGGCTAAAGCAATCTGGACGTATGTGGTACAATCGTCTCAGTGAGCATTTAACAAAAGAAGGATATGTGAATAATCCTATATGCCCATGTGTTTTCATCAAGAAAACAACATCCGGATTTGTAATTATCGCGGTATATGTTGATGATCTAAACATTATCGGAACTCAAGGGGAGATACAAAAAGCATCCGAATATTTAAAAGGAGAATTTGAGATGAAAGATCTCGGACAGACAAAGTATTGTCTTGGCTTACAAATTGAGCATTCTCAAAATGGTATATTTGTGCATCAATCCACATATACCAAAAGAGTGTTAAAACGCTTTAATATGGATAAGGCAACTCCTCTAAGTACCCCTATGGTCGTTAGATCACTTAAGGTTGAGAATGACCCATTCCGACCACATGAGGAAAATGAAGAGATACTTGGTCCTGAAGTACCATATCTAAGTGCAATTGGAGCCCTTATGTATTTAGCAAATTGTACAAGACCTGATATATCATTTGCTGTTAACCTTTTGGCAAGATTCAGCTCGTTCGCTACAAAAAGGCATTGGAATGGGATTAAACATATCTTTCGTTATCTTCAAGGGACTATTGATTTAGGTTTGTTTTATCATAAACATTCAAAAACTCAAATGATCGGTTTTGCAGATGCAGGATATTTGTCGGATCCACATAAAGCCCGATCACAAACAGGGTATGTATTCACAATCGGAGGCACTGCTATATCTTGGCGTTCTCAAAAGCAGACGCTTGTGGCCACTTCTTCAAATCATGCTGAAATCATCGCACTCCATGAAGCAAGTAGAGAATGTGTGTGGCTGAGATCAATTAGTCACCACATCCTATCAAGCAGTGGAATTCGCGTAAATACAGAGCCAACTATATTATATGAAGACAACGCTGCATGTGTTGCTCAGACAAAAGAAGGATATATCAAAAGTGATAGAACCAAACATATCCCTCCGAAGTTCTTCTCATACACTCAAGAACTCGAGAAGAATAAAGAAATTGAAGTGAGATATGTCCAATCATGTGAAAATGCAGCAGATCTCTTCACGAAATCGCTACCCACCTCTATGTTCAAGAAACATGTCCATAACATTGGAATGCGTCATCAACGTGACCTATAAGATGACATCTTGATCATTCGAGGGGGAGCTTGCGTAGTTGTACTCTTTTTACCTTACTATGGTTTTTCCCATTGGGTTTTCCTGAAAAGGTTTTTAACGAGGCAACAAAGACATAACGCAAGACGACAGTAGTGACACTGGTCTCCAAGGGGGAGTGTTACGAAAGTCTAACAAAGTAGGCAAAAGTTTGGCAAAATATTTGTATAAATAATATTATGTGTAGAGCCCACCATCACTATGTAACGCACAGTAACTTAAAATTTTCTCTATATAAACGATCGAATTCGTTCGATTGTAAACACACATTCGATCAATAACATCTCTCCCTTCTCTTCCTTCTGATATCAGTATCTCACTATCCCACCGGATATAATATTTTTGTCTTTATTAATATTTATCTTTACGATAAATTATATTACTTTTTATAACCAGACCAATATTGTCAACAAAACTACAATTATTTGCGATTCGAAGATGTGTATCGTCATCTCATAAAATATCTTCACGTGGCGTCATGTTGACCCTTCGATATGATTGTAGGCAGAGCTTATCCAACCGGCAAGTCGCATCGGAAAATCTAATCGTAACTTCAATTATTTGCATGGGAACTCTCCCCCACTTTCAGTTCCTGTCTCTATCTTATTTTGTCTGCAAGCTTTTCTATTAACATCTATGAATGTGCACTTTATAATCCATGTGTGTGTTTCTACATATTTGTGTCCACATAATGCTATAACTAGTGTTACAAATCATTTAATCCCATGTTATTCAATAAACAAACCCACATGTACAAAAAAATTATACCAATTTTATTTAAATTATGAATCATTTTTACGTTTCCGGTTTTTAGTGTTCAAAGATCTTACATGAATTTGACGTTTGTTGTTGACTAATTTGATATAGAAGTAATTTAAAGATTACACGAACACACAATTTCATTATCAAACGAGGTCCAAAATGTCTAATCATATAATCACATCGAATCTTATATTTTAATAATTTATGTAGAAAAAAGGATAGTAGACCTCTAACATAAAAAAAGCCAAGCCTTGTCCTTTTTCTTTTTTATTAATATATTTTTAAAAATTCCCTTTTTATTATTATTCGCTATTTATATGCCACAAACGTTTATCTTCTTCCCTCACCATTGCCTATTCACCATCATCAAGTCCCAGTTCCCAACACAGTCACAAAAGAGGAATCTTCAACGATGAAACTCAACGTCGTCGTTTTACTCCTTCTACTTTTAATCTCAACCGCCACGTGTTGTCCGCCGTCGGACCGCCGTGCACTGCTAGCTTTCCGGTCAGCTCTCCATGAGCCATACCTCGGCATTTTCAATACATGGACTGGCCAAGACTGCTGCCACAACTGGTACGGCGTTAGCTGCGACTCGGTCACTCACCGAGTCGCCGACATCAACCTCCGCGGCGAGTCAGAGGATCCGATCTTCGAGCGAGCTCACCGAACCGGTTTCATGACCGGTCGGATCTCTCCCGCAATCTGCGACCTCACTCGTCTCTCCGCCATCACAATCGCCGATTGGAAAGGAATCTCCGGCGATATCCCCAAATGCATCACACGCCTACCTTTCCTCCGTACACTCGACCTTATCGGAAACCAAATCTCCGGCGGGATCCCGAACGACATCGGCCGATTACACCGGTTAGCTGTTTTAAACGTCGCAGATAACCGAATCTCCGGTCCAATCCCGAAATCGTTAACCAACCTCTCTAGCTTAATGCACTTGGATCTCCGAAACAACCGAATCTCCGGCGTAATCCCGCCGGATTTCGGCCGATTAACGATGCTCAGCCGTGCACTGCTAAGCGGTAACCGAATCACGGGTCGTATCCCCGAATCGCTAACCCGAATCTACCGATTAGCGGACGTCGATCTCTCCGGTAACCAACTCTACGGCACAATCCCACCGTCTCTAGGCCGTATGGCGGTTCTCGCGACGCTTAACCTCGACGGAAACAAAATCTCCGGCGAGATTCCGCAGACTCTGATGACGTCGTCGGTGATGAATCTGAATTTGAGCCGGAACTTGTTGCAAGGGAAGATACCGGAAGGGTTTGGGCCAAGGTCCTACTTCACTGTGCTTGATTTGTCGTATAACAATCTCAAGGGACCAATCCCGAGAACGATCTCCGGTGCGTCGTTTATCGGTCACTTGGATCTTAGCCATAACCATCTCTGCGGGAGGATTCCGGTGGGGTCTCCGTTCGACCACCTTGAAGCGGCGTCGTTTATGTACAACGACTGTCTTTGCGGCAAACCCTTAAGGGCTTGTTTAAAAATTTGATTTTTATGTAATTTTCTTTTATTAGACCATTAAAAAACATAAATGTGTTCTACGTTTTGTGCTGTATGATTAATTATTAGTTCAACTGTTGGATGACCAACATTACATACAACAATCCAGTTTATCACAAGACTACTATCATATTTAAAGCAACTAATTTTTTGCAGTTTGTTGTTTATGATGATATATTTGGTCGTATATCATATATTACAAATAAAGATCAATCGTTATAATGAATTAGTCAAATCTAACTATATGTAACCCGTATGATCACATAGCTTCTATAGTTTTGCAATTAGATTGATCTATAATATAATATAAGAAAAATATTTTTGAAAATAAATTTTATTTGATAAGTTATTACATGAAATGTCATTATTACAAATAATAAAAAATAATTTTAAATAACAAAAAATAATTGAAATAAGAAAAAATATAATAGTTTTTTAAAATTATTGATTAGAATATGAAAAGTATATTTTATTTATTATTTAATTTTTTAGTTATTTAAAATATATTATATTTTAAAATAATAATTAATCCATATATATTCAAAGAAAAAATTCTATTTAAAATTTTGTTATACTTTTTACTACAATTTATTATATTTTATTTGAATATATATCAAAACAAAAGTTAAAAAATATTTTACTAATTTTATAAAAAATTAGACACAAAAAAACCATTTTTTTAAGAGTTCGTAGACTAATCACAAAAACCAGAATCATTTAACGGTGCATATTAGAGTTATGTTTTCAAGATTATAAGTTTTTGCGGATTAACCCGAATAATATTTTAATCCACTGCAAAACGAGTTAAATAGATAATTTACTACAAATTGACAGTTTTATCTATAATCATTAGTTAGCCATATTATAAAATTCAAATAAAAACAATTTCTTTTTAAAAAATTACTCCGCGCTGATTAATCGTAGTTACTAAATATATAAAACAATAGCATCTTTGTCAGAAGTGACAAGAGTAAATATTTGGGAATACATCCAAATTTGGGATCTACATCGACATACCACACGGATACGGTTGAATATTTAGAGTCGTAGCAAACTTCTTTTCTTACATATTCTATACTACAAGTACCATATTACATAGCATATAATGTATTCACTTGGGTTTGTTTTTTGCTTTTTTGGTCAGATTCACTTGGGTTTGTTTTAGAACATTTATTCTAGAACTAAATATATAAATTTGGGGATATATCAAAGAAAAATTTAATGCGGGAAATCCTAATCACATGAAGAAGAGGAAAGAAAGAATTAAATGAAAACATTAATAGAAAGTGGTGTGGGGTAATAATAATAAAAAAATAAATGGGCAGAAGCATTGCATGTGAAACTCTGTAAGCATTTTGCGGTGAGTGTGACCTCAGGACCTGTCGCTGCTTCACTACATGGGTCTACTCTTTATCTCACTGCATTCATTTCATATGGTTTCTCAATTAATTATAATTAAATTCTAAACCAATATGTCCGCAATAGATTTTTTATTTATTTATCAATTTTTGTATATAATTTCTGTTTATTTTTGTGTTTAGATATAATTTTTCTGTATATTTAATTTTTGTCATATGAGACACATAATTATTTTGATGTTTAGATATAATTATTTGTGGTTTGAAAAGTAAGGTGAGTTCATTATGTTGACATAATATTTTTCTAATCCGCCTTAGAACGGGGGTAAGTTTTAATTTTTGTTTTCTGATGTTTAGTTCTATTTTTTGGACAAAATGTATTCTGTAGATGTAAAAGTTTTAGATGTGTTAACAGTTTTATTTTTGGTATATAATAATATATTANAATATATATTATATAGTTTTCTAAAATTTTAATTCACAATGAGGGCATGCAAATTTTTTTTATTTGTTTTTGTTTTTATGTGTTCTATTTTGTATGAAAAATATATTTTTGATATGACATGGGGATATGATTCAAAATTAGTGATTTCAGCTACCTCAATTTTATGACCCGTTTTATTATATATATTTTCAGTTCATATGAATTTACAAACAATAGTTCTACGTTCTTCGTTCATATGAATTTTCAATTCAATTGTGATTAATGACAGCAAAATTATAATATTGAAATTTTAGGAAACCACAAATTAATTTCTTTTTTTTTTAAATCGTCTGAAATATTATCAATTACAAATTATGAGATCAAATACATGTACGATTTTACACAGATAATTCTACCGATCTACAAGGATCCACAATCAACGGTCTACCTGCACCATGCTCGTGATAGAGCACTTTACCCTTGACACGCTGGACCACGACGAGTGGCTATGCTTGCACCGCGCTGGAAATATCCTGAAATTTTGTATTCTTTAATTTGCATCCTCCGGGAATCGAACTTCATACCTCCGGATGTAGAAGCATTAATTCCTTTAGTATATTCATTTATGTGCAAATGTATTTAGTTTGTATAATAAGTCATGATAATTTTACGAATCCAGTTAATTAATGCTTCTTTCCTTTTATCGTTGGAAGTTTGTGGTAGAATTCTTAATTTTGAATTTGAATAGAATAACAATTTCTGGTTTAGATTTTCTGATTATATTTTTTTATATTAAGTCTTTATTAATATAAACAAATATTAACAGGACAATCTTACCAAGATTAATTAGATTTGCATTTCGAATTTAATTATAAATTAATAATTCCTAAAAATGTGTGATTCCTAAAATATTAATCATTTTATATATGTAAATAAAAAATAATGAATTTGTATTAGTAATTGAATGTTGTCCATATTTATGATCGCATTTATGGTTGCGCAAATCTAATTAATAATATATTCATTTTTCAGTTTGAAAATATTCAATTATAAATCCGATTGTATTANCTGTTTTAATAGTATAAATAGATATCCTTTAATAGATAGTATCTTTAACTTTCATTTCGTGAAGAGATATACATATGGCATAGTTCTGATTTAATAGCACTTTATGTATTTGTTTTAAATTAAAAGTTGTTGATTGTACTGGGCTTATCGAGCTTTTTGAGCCTATATACTATTTTCAGTATTTGTGCAAAAGACTATGGCTGCAACAAGCAGATCCTGTCCTATGTAGTGGGTTAATAACGCCTAAAAAAGCTTTTGGCCCATAAACTTTTTTAACAAGTGATTTAAGAATATCTTCAATAAGATACCCACCTTTAAAAAAAAAAAATAATAATAAAAGAGAAGATAGAGTGTAGAGAGTGTCTCATTTGAGACACCCATAAGAGACTCTCTCTCCAAGTGTTATTCTGTAATTGGTTCAATTTTATTTTAAAATTAAAATTTAATTTTATAACTAAATTTTATTAATATATAAATATTTTTTGGTTGAGAACCCATGTTGAGAGACTCATGGATGCAGGTGCTCTAAGTTCCGACAAAATCAGCTTCATATTTAACTACAACGAAAAGAGAGAATTTTATAAAACTCCTCCATAGAAAGGTGAAAGAAACTAGACATATAGTTTGCCAAATATTGCAACGTATGCAAGTGCATAAAATGCATACTAGCTTCATAGATTGACTACGAGCAAAGACATAAGAATTTTCCATATCTCTCAAGCTCACTATCAAGGGATTACAAGCACCAGTGCCACTGGAATCGGCTCAGGATATTATATTTACACTAGTGTTGTATAAATATGTAAACAGAATATACAAGCAAACAAAAACTCTTGATGCGATCCCGTGAATTGAATTCGTTTATATCCGTATTGAAAACCTGCTAAGATACTTCACATCTTTACTCCGGTCCATATCCCTTTTATTTTGTAAATTACAGAATTTAAGATACAATCTCCCATTTAATTAGTATGGTGAGTGGTTACGATTATCTTGTTGCCAATAAATAATATTAATATTCTCCAACACTTTCTGCATGCACACATCTAAAGGCTCTTTGGGGAAAAACTATACTATGCACTGTTAAAAGTAAAACTTTCACAAGATTGACTTATGACGGTACTAGTTGTAAGTGTAGGTAGACTGAAAATTCACAAGAAATGTTAAAAAAGTTTTCAAAATTTTCTTACAAATTATTATTGTTTTCCTCATGTTCATATGCTAAACCATTGGATCTATTGGAATGAGTTCATCACCCTCATCTTCATGAGCTATTTTAATATCTTCTTTCAGATAGTGGAGGATGAACCTCTGAAGCCCTCGAACGATGTACCTCCTCGCCACGATGACACAGTTAGCTTCATTTGTCGGATAATCGGCGATTGAATGTCGGTATTCAACTTCGACATTCAAACCATTACGCTTTGAACAAAAAAAGAAAAAAACAAGTGTGAACTTATTATATGCAAAATCTGCCTTAAATCATATCAAAATCTTTCATGTAAGTAAGAAAAAGTTATTTTAAATAGAAGATAAGATACATGAATCTTCACAAATGGTCGGTAGTAGGTGTGGTCTCCATTGTAGCGATGGAAGTCCCAACACCGTTCACGGTCTATGTGATAAAAGTAGAGTCCGAAAACATGATGATGCTCTTGTTGTGGAGTAATTTGCATGGTGTCGTCCTCGGTTAAAATCTCTAGTTCAAAATTTGTGCACAAAAACATATTTTTTTTTTGCTTCTAACCTTTTAAATCTTAAGGCCGGTTTTGAGAAGATAGTATATCCAAAAAATGTATGCTTTAAATTTAAATAATTAAAAGAATCAAATCTAAAAAGTATGCTTTAGATTTTCTCTATTTTTGGCTATTATAAAATATTTTGTAAGTTTTGAGAGAATATTATTATTTTTTGTTTTGTTTTTCTTAGTACAAAATGACCACATTTTTCTATTCGTTTTAAGCCACCGTAAGTCTAAACACGGCACTGTCTGCAGGAGATAGAGAATCTCAGTTTGCGACAACATTTGTTGCTCCGAAGCCAGTTAAATTTGCTCTGCAAAATAGCAAATTACATATAATTCTCCACCAAGAGGTCTAAGACTACAAAACTCTCAATACAAATTCAACTCACCTGTGAGGTTAACAGGTTCACTCCTCCTTCATGGATTTGAACCTCCGGAGGGTTCATAGGATTTATCAGAATCGTATAACCCACCGGTACCGTGACGGTGAAACCGTCTGGCTGGATAACGGCTTCAAAACCTGGTGGAGGAGCATGGCCGACAACTCCGTCAAAGCGAAATGTAACTTCCATGGCTGCATAACGAAACAAAAATATTAGTTTCAATCCCAATTCATATTCTCATAACTCTTTTACTTGTATTTGTCTTTTCATAATGAAACTCTTTCACTTCTTAAACTCTTTCATTTGTATAAAGAGAAAAGAAACAGCAACAACAACAAAACATAATCAAAGTTTCATTTGTCATCGACCAATGTCAAACCAATTAGGGAACATACACAAAACAAGTCAACTTGTCTTAACCAATGTGATAACATAAGACTTTGAGACAGACACAAAACAAAACCAAAAGAATAAACTGTCTTAAACAAGTCGTGAGACAGACACAAAACCAAAAGCATAAAGACACATTCACCATCTCTAAGACCCAAATCAGCCTTGAGTCAGAATTTTTGTTCTTGTGGGGATTTGGCACCGAATCCGTCAAGTCTTAGATGATAATAATCAAAGTTAGAGATAATCTCAAGTAACAACAGCCAAAAAACACCTTAAACCCTAACAATATGTTTTTCCTAATCCAGCAACAAAATTTCATCTAGCTTTGCATTAGCGAGAAACACATAACCTACATGGAATCAATTAGACCCGATTGAAAAATTCTGCCTCTTTCACGCTCTCAACCTTGAGCAAAGAACAAATAGGCATTAAAGGACCAGACTTTAACAATTGCAAATCCCAAATATAGTTGCTGCCAAATAAAAATCCTAGAAAAGATAGCCAATTCAACAAGTCCACCAACAACCTAGAGCCCACTTCCCATGCATGTCATACATATCATCTCGAGAAAGATTACTGACTTCGACAAAGCAAACAGATTAAAAAGCTCTAAAATTGAGGATTTAGCCACACAATCTAATCGGGGACTTACGTAAAAGGATTTTGCGTTTAGAGAAGTTTGAAATCCAATCGCTTAAGCGTTTATCACAAAGGTTTTTGATATTTTTACCCAAACATGACACTGGATATCTTAAAACCAGTTGGGACACGTCCTTTGTGTTGACTTCTTTAGTAAATTGCTGCGTCGTAATTTCCTTTGCTTTTCCTCTTCTTTTGTCAGTGTTCTAAAAAGCCGTCTAGACCATTTAGCAAAAAATCTGATGTTTGGTGAAATGGTTTGAAGGAAAAATCTGATATGTACTTGTTGTAGCTGGAAATAGAAGGGTCTTGGGTCAATCTTCGAGAGTAGAAGAACCAGAGGGTTAATCGAGTAATAAACAGTAAGTTTGTGGCTCGATCAGACAAGCAAGAAACGAGAAAGTTTTGGAAAAGATTGTAACGAAGTGAACTGGATTATGTATTACGATCTTCAAAGGATGTTTACAAGAACGAGACCAGGGGAAAGACAAGTGTTTGAGCTAAGAACTACATTGCTATTGAAAGTAGAGTGTTGTGTAGAGTTGTGTTGTAGAGAGAGCCGTCCCCTTGCTCTTTGCCCTTGTCCTTGCTATATACCCCGTGATCGCGTCAACATCTCCATTCACTTCGGCTGATTCGCCATGAATGGTCTGAAGCTCCGGCCGTTACATTTTAGCCACTTAACTTCGCCGGTATTTTGTATTCGCAGTAGCAAGAATAGCTAAGATTTATGGTTTATCATTCATTATTCAATGGTAGCCAATCTAAACTGGAGGGAAACACACCAAACTCAAATCCAAACGAAGAACAAAAACACACCAAACTCAAATCCAAACGAAGAACAAAAACACACCAAACATCAAAATAGTTATAAGGATAAAAGTCTCTCAAATCTATGAAATCTGACCGCAGTCTGCGATGGTCACCACGGGCTTATAAGACGTAGTCTCCCTCACAGTATAGACCTCTTCCATAATGCTCGTGATCACATCCAATCCTTCAACAACTTGGCCGAACACGACGTGCTGGTCGATGTCCAGTGACCAGTTCTCCGTCATGCTGATCAAGAACTGAGATCCGTTGGTGTTCGGACCACGGTTGGACATGGAGAGGACACCTGGACCGGTATGCTTCAAGATGAAGTTCTCATCATCGAAGAATCTATCTTCGTAAATCGACTCGCCTCCGCTTCCGTTCCCGTCGGTGAAATCTCCTCCATGGAAAATATAATTGCGGCGCATATGGTGGATGATTGATCCCTTGTAGTGGAGTGGCTTACCAAGCTTCCCCATGCCTTTCTCGCCGGTACAGAGGGCCCGGAAGTTCTCCGCCGTCCGAGGGGTCGTGTCGGCAAAGAGCTCCATCACGATCCGACCAGCTGGTTTGCCGTCCACGGTCATATCAAAGAACACCTTAGGGTTAGCCATTCTCAAAGATGGATCAGAAAATTTAGGGGACTCTGCGAGGAGGGATTCATAACGCCACCAGCTGGAGGATGAACATGGGCTCCGTTAACGTTTAATCCGCCACCAGCCGGTGGTACGGGTCCGCCAACACGTTCAACGTTAATTGTGAACCTACCACCAGCCGGAACGTTAATTGTAACGGCTCTGTCGTTTTCATTAAAGCGAAAACTAACCTTCATTTCTGGGAGAAATTGGGGTTGTTTGTTTCTGCAAGGAGGGATGGGTATTTAGAGAGAGCGATGAAGATGAGAAGAAGTCACTAACCGTCGATATGATGAAGCATCCGGATAAAATCAGATCTGACTAGTGTTAAACATTATTTATTTGTTAGGCTTAGATCATACTATATTCGGAAAGATAAGCTAGTAACAAGAGGTAGGAGAAGAAATGTTTGAACCAACGGCTGTGATTGTTTCAGTTATAATTTTTTCTGCTTTAACGAAAGTGAATCAGAACCGGTGTAAAATCCGTAATAACTAGGGGAAAAAAATACGCTTGTTTGACTGGGGAGTGTGTTTTGTACATTTCCTTTGCATTTTATTTTGGTAATGAATCATTCTCGATTTTTATTTTACTAGCGCTCTCTATCATTCCTTTAGTTTAGCTTCTTCACGTAGCTCCCTGGATAACGTGGTTTTCTTTGATACCGTTGGATTCGTGCTTAACTTACTTCTTTCTTTACTCGCTCGTTAACTAAGGATGTTGTGTTGCCAAAAAAATAGTGAGAGTATTGGTATTATAACATTAGGCAAATAATCCCTATACATTTTTTGTTTGTTTTGTCGTCGCGGAATTTATAGTTGGATGATTCATGGGTTAATTATGCCAAAAAAATAATTTGATATTGTAATTTGTAACTGCCGCTCAAACCACCGAATTATCATATCGGGCTAAACTTAAGATGTTAGCAATCAGTAATGCCGAATTCTAATAAGAATCGATTAAAAACACTTGGTAATAACGTTTAAACAGAGTTTCTGATTTGTTTTTGCAAGTAGCAATAATAGCTAAAGATTTATGGTTATCAGTTTTCAATGGTAGCCAATCTAAACTCGAGGGAAACGAACTAAAACACACCTGACCAAACCTCAAAACGACCATTATAGTTATTAGGCCGTGTAACTATGATTACACATTCCCATCTTATTTCTACCACATTTTTAACCCAACAACCTTGTAACTCGTATCCGATCCAATACCCATTACTACATATCTTTTCCTCTCGACATTCTAAACTAATGATTAGTGATTACTTATAATTATCCTTTTTCTAAGAAAAAAAACTATATTTTCATCTAAATTATGTTAGTTTTTGAAATATATACATGATGGTTAGTGGTTATGATCGATTATCTTTTTGCCAATAATAATATTGATATTCTCTTCTCCACTACAATAAGGGGTTCATCTAGTTATAACTAACCAACATTTTATTTTAGACAAAACAACATCCCTAGACTAGTGTAATTATCAGCTGAAAGCCTCCCGAATTTTCATATTGGCCTAAAACTTAAGATGCAACTCTAATTAAGAATCGTTTTACACTTGTGATGATAATAACTTTTAAACAGACTTTCAATTTTTTTGTTCGCAGTAGCAATGTAATAGCTAAGATGTATGGTTATCATTCATTATTCAATGGTAGCCAATCTAAAATCGAGGGAAAACTCAAATCCAAACGAAGAACAAAAACACACCAAACATCCAAACGACCATTGTAGTTATAAAAATTAAAAATCTCTCAAATCTATGAAATCTGACCGCAGTCGGCGATCACCACGGGCTTGGACGGCGTGCAATAACCGCTATCATTTTCGACCTCTTCCATGATGCTCGTGATTGTAAGACCAAAAATTTGCACTATAACAGGATATTGATTTAATCACAGAATGATAAATAAACGTTAAGGAAAGATAATATAAAACGATCTACAGAAAGGAGATGAAGCAGAAACAATATCAATGGAGGCGAGGATTAATCTCTTTCCTTAACTCAAAGAATCTCTCGTAGTGCGACGGTTTTAATAGATTCGTGAGTCCCAGGATACAACCATTGAATCCGTTATCACAAGCACTTGATAACGGATCTGTCGAACATAATAACTACGATACTCTCGAAATAGACTTACTCTAAGCAGTAGGGAATTGATGAACTTTGCTAGAAATTTTGGTGTGATTTTTAGTGTGTTAGATGATGATCTTTTTAATGAAAATCGACCAGTATATATAGGAGAGAGAGGCTAGGTTTTTCGCAGACTTGATTAACAAGGACAGAATATTCCGCAGAATATTCTGTAAGTCGCGCGGCTAGGGCTTTGTTGGTATCGATCGACACCTATAAGTTCTGCGAAAATTCGGCCCAAAATTAATAGCTCGAACTAAGGCCCAACGACCATTAAGAGCCCAAGAGCCCCAAGAGCCCTAAGAGCCATCTAAAAAATGCAACGAGCAACGAGCAACGAGCCAGAGCCAGGCGGCGGTGGTGCGCGCGTGTGGTCTTTCCTTCTCTCTTGTTGTTAGTCATTTGAATAAATGATACAACCAATCCATATATATACCACAAGGAAACTTTCCTTGTTTCCAATGTGGAACTTTTCACACTTCCTCACATTAGTTATAACCAATGAAAACATTTCATTTGGATGGGCTAAACCCATTTCTTATTCACACAAACACATTTTAATAAAGTCCACAAGCTTTATAAAAATAGTTCCAACAGTGATCACGTCCAATCCTTCAACAACTTGGCTAAACACGACGAACTCCTCGTCATAATCCGTGATCTCAGTCATGCAGATCATGAACTGAGATCCGTTAGTGTTCGCACCACGGTTCCACATGGAGAGGATACCTGGGCCGGTGTGTTTTCTGATGAAGTTCTCATCCTAAAAAAATCTATCTTCATAAATGGATTCGCCTCCGGTTTCCTCCCCGGCAATGAAATCTCCTCCACACAACGTAGAGTTGAGATCCACATCGTGGAAGATTGATCCCTTGTAGTGGAGTGGCTTACCAAGCTTCCCCATTCCTTTCTCGCCGGTGCAGAGTGCCCGAAAGTTCTCGGCCGTCCGAGGGGTCGTGTCCGCAAAGAGCTCCATCACGACCCGACCAGCCGGCTTGCCGTCCACGGTCATATCAAAGAAAACCTTAGGGTTAACCATTTTCAAAGATGGATCGGATAATTTAGGGGTTTCTGCGAGGACGGATTCATATTCCTCCTTAACGCCACCAGCCGTAGGATGAACATGGGCTCTATTCACGTTTAATCCAGCACCAGCCGGTGGTACGGGTCCGCCAACAGGGTTAACGTTAATTGTGAACCCACCACCAACCGGAACGTTGATTGTGACGGCTCTGTCGCTTTCATTAAAGCGAAAACTAATCTCCATTTCTCGGAGAAATTAGGGTTGTTTGTTTCTGCGAGGAGGGAGAGAGAGAGATGAAGATGGGAAGAAGTCACTCACATTAATATTTATATTTATTTATTTGAGTAGGGTTAAACATTAATATTTATTTGTTAAGATAGGCTATTAATTAGATCATACTATAATTCTAAAAGATAAGCTATTAAAAAGAGGTAGTTTGTGTAGAAGAAGAAATGTTTGATCCAACGGCTGTGATTGTTTCACTTATACGGTGGAGTTTTTCTTATTGAAAGTGAATCCGTGTAAAATCCCTTAAAACTAGGAGAAAAATATGTTTATTTGACTAGGGACTAAGAGCATCTCCAATGTATTTCCTCATTTTTATTTCTAAAATGAAGTTGGATTTCTCTCCAATGTATTCCTCTATTTTTTACTCCAAAAATAATATTTTTAGTATATTCTTCATTTTCTATTTTATTATTAATTGCTAAAATACACTTTATCTATAAAATTTACAAATTAACTCATTATTTTTTTCTCTCAAAACTTTCACAAATTGTGATATTATTTGAATTTAACCATTACAATATCATAAAAAATAACAAAACAAAGCACATTTTAATTTAAACATCACCATTTGAATATTTTTCCCATACATGATCAATTAACGTATTTCGAAGTGAGAAATGAGCGTTTTTATCTTTGATTTATCTGAATCGAGCAAGAAAATTTTGGAACCGAATATTTCTTTCTCAGCTACTTCTACCTCTGGAGGTGGAGCTTCTCTTCCAACTTCAATTGGAGCATCGAGATCGCGTTCATCCTCGATTATCATGTTATGTAAAATTACACATGTAGTCATTATGTCATGTAACACATTCTTTTTCCAAAAACGAATCAATCTTTTTTCCAAAAACAAATTTTTGTTTCAAGACTTGAATTCGATACAAGATCCGAATCTTCGTGCATATGTTCAAAGTGAACAAACACGGATTTTACAAAAAAAGGGCAGAGCAACAACAAAATCAACAAAATCCACCTCAATCTGGTTCATTTGGACAATATTTTAATGATCTTGGTGGATCTGGAAACGGTTTACCAGATTATTATTAGTCGTTTTTGCATTAAATTTACTTTATGTTATTTCTAATTTTAGTATTTTTATGTATTTTTAAATTTAATATTAGTTTATGCTATTCTAATAAAATCCCATCATCATATCTATAAATTTTAATCGAGTCCAAATATATTTTAATTATTTAATTATATTAAATAAGAAGTGAAATTATTACAAGAATATTTGACGAGTCATATTTTGTTGTGCTGTTGTGCATATGTGACAAGTACATTACTTAAAACTTTTTGGAAAATAATGAAAGCATAAAATCATTGTCTCGTAATATTTGTTAAAATGAAAGCTACAGTTTTTAAAAAATTATAAAATTTGAAGGACTAAATTATAAATAAAAAAGTTCAACTCCATTTTGGAGTTGAAAATGGAGTTACTCCATATTTGGAGGAAAAAATGGTATTTCCCCATTTTGCAGTTAAAAATGGAGTAGGATTGGAGATGATTTTACTGCAAAATGGCATTTGGAATAAAAAATGGGGTAGGGTTGGAGATGCCCTAAGGAGTGTGTTTTATACATTCATTTTCCATTTATTTTGCTAATAAATCATTCTCCATTTTTTTCTTTTTGGTAAATCAAATATATTGATATCATAAGAAGAGTACAAGACATAGAAACATTGTCAATACAATCGTTAACGCAAATAAAGGAAATTGAAACAATTTCGATGAAGGGGTGGAGAGTAACCATGCTTTCCTTTCGGAAGACTTATAGGCTAGCAGATAAAATTTGTGATGTCCCCCCTTCATAAATTTTTTGTTGGCTATCATCTTTTGGATGAAACTCCAAAATGCATTTGGCATTACCTTGATTAATAAGACTAAACTAAATGTTGTTGGTGATGAATCTGAAACTTGTCTCCTCGTTGAAATCAAAATACTTAATGATTCCGGTAAAGTCTCTTTGTGTTTATGTAGAGGATACATTGATTTCGTATTAACGAGAGAAGAAACAGAAAATATCGCATCTTCGGAATCCGGTAGTAATCAAAACGATGAAGCATCTTCTCTCCTCTCTTTGGCCATACCCGTTTTCTTCTCATCGAACAATCCTTAACACCAGAAACGTTTGCCCCTGGATCCCAGATCTGTGCTTGAAATCCCCTTCTCAATTCTCCATTTTTAATTCTTTACTCGCTCGTTAAATAAGAATGATGTGTTGCCAAAACATATATATACTACATTAGGCAAATAATCCCTATAAAGATTTTTTAGTCGCCGCGGAATTTTACGGGAAAGGTACTTTGTTCAAGTAACTTCTGTTTGAAAATCATGCTTTCAAGGAACCCATAACCAAATGGCAATGTATAAAAAAGATCGGAAAAACTTTCATTCATACCTTTACTGTAACTCTAGAGATATTTACGCTGGACAAGATGCAATTGAGAGGATTATCATCCTTAATGTTGCAAAGAAATACACGACTTTTTCGCAATGATGTGCAACACCTTGAATTATGTACCTAGGATTACAAAGAAGAAACAACAAAAAAAAAAAGAGCGGGAGGAGCAAGAGACATTTCTACTAAAGACTAGGAAAAATCTAGTTGTTTCAAACGCAATAATATCTCTCACAATACTCTGAAAATAAGAAAAAGTGAAATTGTAAACTTGGATTTGTTTCTTTTTTTCTTTTTTTTTGTAAAAGGGTTTTCATTAATAAGAAGAAAAAGAGCAAAGAAATAGAAATTACATATGACTATGAAGCCATAAAGTTTGGAAAAGGTTGAAAAAGATAATAAGAGTTCTACAACAAAGTAGAATTCTAAAGAGGGGATAGTAACATCTAGGAAGAAATTTAAACGTTACTAAGCTGGAGAACCGCGTCCTCCTCAGCCATAACGACCACCTCGTCCACCACAACCCCTATTCCTTCGACCACCTACCATAGTCCATTCCATTTCTTGGACCTTTTGTGTAGGTTTTATTGGCTTTCTTCCTCGTGTCCTTTGAGAGAGATTACACATCTCAAAACCAGTAACTCCCAAATCTAAGGCACCATTGCTGGCGAAAACATTCTCTTGCACAACTTCACTAGGCAATGAAACTGATACAGGGGGAGTAGAAGAACTTGACATATCTAGAGGAGAACCAAGTGGTGAAGAATTGTAGGCGTTTATTGATTTCACGTGTTTTACCCGCACCAATTAACCTAATGCGCACATTACCGCAATCATAACGGTATGTCGATGTAGCATTTTAAGATCGATCCCACAAAGAATAAAGATTACACACTAAAGATACGAGAAACAAACTAAGCTAGAGCAAAAATGTTTTTATGTTTTATACAAAAAGAAAGAAGAAAGATATCAAAATGCAAGAAATAAAATAAACGAAAGAAAATAAAACACAAAGAGAAAACGTTGGATCATGGCTTAAACTATCGAAGAGATGAACAATTAAACAATGATTCATTTGGAAGCATTAATCGCTATCTTAGAACATGGAACACAAACATAAGACTAATCCACTCCCGTAGTATCAATCTCTTCATCGATTACTCGATTATCATAAACTTCCGTTTGCAATCAAAGATAATCGATGAACATTAATCACAAGTCCATTTAGTTCACTAAACACACTAAACTACAATGGCCAGTTGTGCATGATATGTAAATCTCACAAAAGGTTCGGTTCAAACAATTCATCTAACTCCTTCCGGGTGTGAAATGCCTAAGGTCAAGACTCGAATGAACAAACTTAATCTAGCACTAACACCGTTTACTCGAATCTCTTCCCTAAAGCATGGCGCGAGACCAAAAATCCTAGGGTGTAGCTCTAGCTCGGTTTGTCACGCCAAACTAGAACTACATAATCTAGGTGTAGTACTAAACTTTGGTTTATCATGTTGATTTGTCAAATCTAGCATTAAGAATCAACCTAAGAACCTAAGTGAAAGAATTATACAAGATAATCCTAAATCACCAACAATTAACCATCAAGACAATTTACTAACGATGCATAAACATTCAATGCTCAATCATTCTTTGGCAAGGAACACTCAAATAGCTTAACTCACTCCCATGATGCTAAACCCTTTATTGATAATTTGAATTAGCTAATCTTCCAATTGCAACTAAATTATCAACAAGCATAAAGCGTAAGTCTTTCTTAAGCCAACAATTCACTTTAATCACGATGGCCATCGGTTAAGAATGAAAAGCACGTTTAGAAATCTTCTAGACAATCTACCTAACCTCTTCCGAGTGTAAATCGACCATGATCTAGAAATTGAGTAGCTAATTCAACTCTAGCATTAAGATCACTTCTAAACATGTGAACAAATGATTATCTGAGCCTAAACATCAATAAGCAATCATCAAACCATCCAAATCAAGCCTAATCATGATCCAACAAAAAGCTATTCACAAGAACATGAAGAACACAAAGAACCCAGAAAAAGTCAGCTCACAAAAACAACTTGAATCACAAAATTAAACCATAGAAAAGAAAGAAGAAGATTCAAATAAAGATAGTATGAAATAAAAGTGAAGAAATCTTCCCTTATGTGAAATATACATGAAGATCCATTCAAGAACACCCTTTTGGGGAGAGATCAAGGGTGTTCTTGAGCTCTCCCAAGAGAGACTTTTCGTTTTGGGGAAAGATGACTTCATGTTTATTACAACTTAAGTGGAGTATTTATAGAAAAATGTATTAAAATGTGTTTTTGGTCCGCATTGGCAGTTTATCGGCCATATGGCAGATATAAACTTCACCAGGGAGCTCTCACTCTTGGATGCATCCTCTTTCGCGGCAGAGTTGATATGTGTTCACTAAACTGTCCATAACTCTTGAACCACAGCTCAAAATGACATGAAACCACTCCCATTGGAAATCTAACACAATAAATATAACTTTGATGAAGAGCTCCAAAGCTAAATTCAAAGGTAATGCTTCCTTCCGAGTCAATTTTCCAGACACATATCCTCGATGCTTTTATCGGGCAGTTCTTATCGGCCAAATGGCCGATAAAATGGCTTGGCAGGAGCTTGACAGAAGTGACATCTTTGGATTTTCATTATGTGATGCTATCAGTCACTTATATCGGTCAAGTGACCGATAGAATGGCTTGACAGCCTCTCCTTCATGTTTTCCTTGCTCTTCTTGCCCCATTGACATTCCATGGTTGCTATCCACACTCCTCTAACTTCTCCAACTCCAAGAACACCTGAAAATGGCTCCAGCAAGCCAAAAACAACAAAAAACTCTCTAGGACTTCTAAAATGCAAGTCAATACAAAATGAGACTCAAATGCATGAAAAGATCCCAAAACTATACAAAGTGGGATTAAAAACATATGAAAACAAAGCCTTAAAACATGCAAAATATGGTGTTATCAACTCCTTTGGACTTACCTTTTACTTGTCCGCAAGCAAACATGAAAAGACAAACCGAAAGAGTGGTTCGAAAGTGGGAATTCAAAACTAAAAGACACGTCAAAGCAATCACTATAATAACTCAACATAATAATAAGACATTGCAAGAACACATCTCAACATGACTCTAACTTCACTAAGCTTATCGCAACTCCTAATATTTTCTTTAGACACATAGCCAAGCATACCGTTAGCCATCTTATTCACAAACTCCACACATTCAATTTTTTTTTCTTTCAAAGTGTAGTCTCACAAATGGGCAATCGATCTATTCCATTTGGCTTGGTAGAAAAAAAAAAAAAGGTTATGATATATAAGTGGTGGTTCATGTGTTTGTGGTTACTCTCAAAATCAAACACAAGTCATTATACAAAAGCAATAGAGAACGGGAAACAATTCATGCATACAAGATGTTCTTCAATTGTTCTACCCATCCTAAAGCTTTTCATCTAAGTCTCGAACTTGACAAGCGATCACTCTTTTCTTTCAAACTCTTCATCAACCACAATTTTTCAAACTCAAATGCAAACCACATCAAACAACCCTTTCTACACCTTATTTACTAGGGAATTTCTTTCTTATCTCTTGTTTTCTTTTCTTTTATTCCTCATTTGAGATTTTTCACAAGAGTTATTTTTTTTTCTCATCCCCTAGAACTTCTTATCACAACATGGTTTTTGCTCTATATATTTTTTTTTATTCCACTTCCCATTTTTCATTCTCAAACCAGTCCCACCAATCTCAACCAATAACCTTTGTAAACCCCTATCAATTGGAAGAAAGAGCTTGTCGTTTCTATCTCGAAAGATTTTGTACATGAAAACGCATAGAAAAAGACCTCACTCAACGATTTAGCACAATGGTTCAAAATGAAAGGTTTCAGGTTTGGGTGCAGAACCATCTTAAAAAGGAAGATGGCCATTCGAGTTAACAAGTGTGGCATAAAAGGATAAGATAACTCGAATGTTCATGTAAACCCACGGTTAAGATCTAAAAGTGAGAGAATTATTATTCAATTAAGTCCATAAGTTTGAGAGATGGTTTCAAATGAAGCTATCTTGAACAAGACCATGTGTTTCAAGTGGAGAGATCAAAGCACAAAGTCTACAAGTCTTTTAAGATTTATTCAACCAATGTGAAACCATTATAGAGGGCATCACAATGAAAACTAATCATATATCATTTACTAACTCCCATGCACATGAATGCTAACTATATGATCTAGAAATGAGTGATCAAGTCAAGTCTAGAATGCACATAGACTAATGCAAACTACACGCTTGTTTTTTTTTTCTTATGCAATTCAAAATGTACAATGTAATGACTCAAGAATATAAAATAAGATAAAGAAAACAATGTTAAATGACAAAAACCTCTCCCCCGGACTTAAATCACACCGTCTCGGTGTGAAATGAATCCAAAGAGAGAGTAAAAAAAATGCAAATCAAAAAGTATGTACAAGGTGTTAAGTGATGTACCTTGGAGTTGGAGATGTGGTGGTTTATCGGTCGTGTCTATCGGTCAGGACCCCGATAGAATGCCTTCATCTGTGAGCTTTCTTCGTTTTGACCCCGATTCTTTTTCTACTACTCACCAGTGCCCTGTAAAATCAAAACACACTAAAAAAAAAGATGAAATCACACTCAAACAAACAAATAAACATATATACAGAGGATAGAATTGGGGGAGTCCCTAATGACGCGTTTAACGTCTCTAGCTTGACGGTTGTGTCTCGGTCTCCATCGTCCTAAAAAACAAATAAAAATCCAAATTAAAACAAATGAAAAAAAAAAACATGAGATTGCCTCCCAAGCGCGCTTGTTTTTTTGTCACTAAGCTTGACGTTGTTGAGGTGATCATGCCTCTTGGGGGTCTGAAAGAGGAACCGTGATGTTCTCCTCAATCACCACGTCTGCCATGTATGGCTTGCACCTCTGACCGTTAACTGAAAAATCTCCCCCGGACTTGTTCCACAAAACAATTGCTCCATAAGGGCGAACTTCTTTGATTGTGAATGGCCCCGACCATCTTGACTTTAACTTCCCGGAAAACAATTTCAACCTTGAGTTGAACAGCAGGACTTGGTCTCCGGTTTTGAATTCCCGTGTTATGATTTTCTTGTCGTGGAATGCCTTGGTTCGTTCCTTGTAGATTTTTGAACTCTCGTAAGCACCTTGGCGAATTTCCTCAAGTTCTTCTAGTTGAATCAACCTTTTCTCGGTGGCTGTCTTGAGGTCAAAGTTGAGAAGTCTTGTAGCCCACAGAGCCTTGTACTCTAATTCGACCGGTAGATGACATGATTTCCCGTAGAGTAGGTTGAAAGGGGTTGTCCCGATTGGTGTCTTGTAGGCGGTTCTATACGCCCATAGAGTTTCATCTAGCTTTGTCGCCCAATCCTTCTTTGTCTTTCCAACCGTCTTTTACAAAATAGCCTTGATTTGACGGTTTGACACTTCCACTTGGCCGGATGTTTGGAGATGATAAGGTGTAGCTACCTTATGTTTTACTCCATGTTTCTTCATAAGCCCTTTGAAAATTTTGTTGATGAAATGGCTTCCCCCATCACTTATCACCACTCTTGGCACTCCAAATCTTGGGAATATTATGCTTTTGAATAGCTTCACCACCACCTTAGCGTCATTTGTTGGACTTGCTATGGCTTCAACCCATTTGGAAACGTAGTCAACTGCTACAAGGATGTATTGGTTACCGTATGATGATGGGAATGGTCCCATGAAATCAATGCCCCACACGTCGAACACTTCAACTTCAACTTCAACTTCAAGGATAGGATTTTGTGGCATCTCGTTTCTCTTGCTTATATTGCCTTTCCTTTGACACGCATCGCACTTAGACATAAATCCGTAAGTGTCTTTGAACATCGTGGGCCACCAAAAGCCGGCTTGTAAGACCTTTGTCACCATCTTGAATGTTGGAAAGTGTCCACCATAATTCGACCCATGACAATGGAATAAAATCCCGGGAACTTCTTCTTTCGAGACACATCTTCGATAAAGTTGGTCCTTGCATCGCCGATAGAGGTAGGGCTCATCCCAAAAATAGCTATTCACATCCTTGTAGAATTTTTTTCTTGCATACCCATGGAGGTGTGGTGGTTCCATCTCGCATGACAGGTAGTTGACAAAATCAGCATACCACGGCTCGCTAACGTTGGTGGTGTCAATCGCCAATAGCTCTCCTAGCATGTAATCCACTTTGTGTAAAGTGTGAATCAAGTGTACTTGCTCTTCGGGTAAGGAATCATCGATTGGTATGTCTTCTTCAATCCTCATTCTTGATAGATGATATGCTACACCATTTTCGATGCCCTTCTTATCTTTTATCTCTAGAACTCTTGCAAGAGAAGAATTCATCTCAACAATCTCGGCTTGGCATCTTCCTTGGCCAGCAAGTGTCTCAACGCAGCATGGTCGGTGTGCACGATGACTTTAGAGCCCACCAAATAGGACCGGAACTTCTCAAAGGCGTAGACTATTGCCAACAACTCTTTCTCCGTTGTTGCATATTTGACTTGTGCTTCATCTAGAATTCGACTTGCGTAATAAATGACATGGAGCTTCTTGTCCTTCTTCTGTCCCAACACGGCCCCAACAGCATAGTCACTTGCGTCGCACATCACTTCAAATGGCAAGTCCCAATCCGGTGGCTGTACAATCGGTGCACTCACCAATGCATCTTTTAGCTTCACGAAAGCTTTGTGGCATTCTCCATCAAATACAAACTCTTTTTCCTTGCACAAAAGTCGTGTCATTGGCCTAGCGATTGATGAGAAGTCTTTGATGAATCTTCTATAAAACCCAGCATGTCCCAAGAAACTCCTTATGCCTTTCACCGAAGTTGGCGGCTGCAAGTTCATCATCACCTCGATCTTAGCTTGATCGACTTCTATCCCACTCTCGGATATCTTGTGTCCTAGTACAATTCCTTCTTTTACGGTTACACTCTCCTAGCCCAGAAAGCTCGGACCATGAAGTGGCATTTCTCCCAATTGAGTACGAGGCTTGTGTCTTCACAACGCTTTAATACCTTGTACAAATTAGAAAGACACACAGCAAAGGAAGAGCCATAGACATAAAAATCATCCATAAAAACCTCCATTATATCTTCGATAAAATCAGAGAAAATCTCCATTCTTGAAATTGGTTAATCTAAGCCTCTTGGAAACCGTTAAAGGCATGAGACTCACACTTGCACCGAGATCAACAAGGCATTTTCGAAAGGACAAAGGTCCTAATGTGCAAGGGAGAGTGAAACTACCCGGGTCTTGAAGCTTCTTGGGCAAGTTGTCTTGAATGATTGTACTACATTCATGGCTGACCACCACCATTGCTTCTTCAAGATGTCTTCTCTTGGTCATGACGTATTTGAGGAGTTTATTGTACACCAGACAGTCAAGCAAAGGAGATGGTTACTTGGACCGTCTCCATGATCTTCTTGAACTTCTCAAATTGCTTGTCCAATATTTGCTTCTTGAATCTACCGGGGAATGGGAGTTTCTGTTCGTATGGTGGAAGGACAAAATCCACCTTCATCTTGATGATCCCAGTTGGTTTCCCCTTATTCTCCTTGTTTTGATCCGCAGAAATCGGATCGTTGGAAGTGACATTTGGTAGGGTCTGCTTCTGGATCGGTTTCTCTGAGTGGTTTGAAACCGTTCCCAGCTTATATTCATTTAAAAACTCACCAACTTCCTTCAATCCTATTTGTCCTTCATATGTAATCTTCACCACAACTTCCTCCCTTGTTGGTAGTTCAGTTCCACTCCTTAATGTGATGGCCAAAAGCAATACTCCTTTGGGTTGGCTTCGGCTTTCCCCGGTAAAACTCCATTCGGTCTTTTTGATGTCGAGGCTACTTGGGCAATTTGGTTGTCCAAGGCTCTTACATGGGTGGATAGGTTCTCAAATTTGGTGTTAAGGTCGTTGTAAATCCCGTCGACCTTGTTGTGGATTTCCACCATCTTCTTGTTGACCTCCGTTTGGCCTTTAGCTTGGCCTTCCAAAAGTCTTTGGAGCATGTTCTTCATTTCATCTTGTGCTCCCGGGTTTGATGTGTTTCCTGGAGCTTGGAAGTTGGTTGGCTTTTGTTGGGATCCTTGCTGGTAGTTGGAGTTGAAATTCCCTTGGTTTGCTTGGAATCCGCCTTGGTTAGTCTTGAAACCTCCTTGGTTCCCTTGGTTGAATGGTTTGGGTTGGAAACCTTGTTGTTGGAATCCTTGTTGTTTCTGTGGAGGATAGACTTGGTCTTGGGAATTCTCCACGTTGTTGCTCCGATATGACAAGTTAGGGTGATTCCAGAAATTTTGATTGAACCCTCCTCGGTTCCCTTGGAATCCTCCTTGGAATCCTCCTTGATTCCCTATGTAGTTTACTTCATCTTGGGGTTCCTCTTCTTGTGTAACGTCTTGGTATCCTTGTTGTCTTCCACATTCTCCTACAAAATTTATCGATCTTTGATTTGCAAGCAAGACCTTGTCTAGCTTGTCGTTGATGTCTTTGAGTCTTTGATCTTCATATTTGGTGTCTCTCATCGTGCGATCGTAATCTCCTCCAAATCCATGATCGCTTTGAGCTAAATTTTCAACCAAGATTTCCCCATTGACGACATATTGGCTAGCAAAACTCTCGTTGCTTGCCGTATTTAAGGCTAGTTGATATTTTTCTAGGACCCCTCGGTGTAGGATTCCTAGAAGCGCTTCCTTGGAAACTCCATGGTGTGGACATGCCCTTGTATAGCCTTTTAGTCTCTCTCACGCTTCGTAAAATGACTCGTTGACTCCTTGTTTGAAGGTGGTGATGTCGTTCCTCAGTTTGGCGGTTTTTTGCCTTGAGAAGAATTTTGCCAAGAATTGTTTTTTACATTCTTCCCAAGTTGGTATGGTGGCGGTGACTACACTTTTCTCCCATTGGTCAGCATTGTATCCCAAAGAGAATGGGAAGAGAGTTAGCTTCACCACGTCCTCCGGAACCCCATTCATTTTTACCGTCCCACATAGGCGGTCAAATTGATCGATGTGATCAATCGGGTTCTCCATCGGCAACCCATGGAACTTAGAGTTTTGCACCATGTTGATAAGGCTCGATTTGATCTCGAAGTTGTTGTTCACACATGGTGGAGGTCGAATTCCGGTTCGAAGTCCTTGAGTGGTGGGTTCGTCAAAGGCACCAATCCTTTGTGGTTGCCTTGGTGGATGGATTTGCACTCTTGGGTTTATGTTTCCTAAACCCACACCTTGGGCTTCAACGTGTGGTGCTTGTGGTGCTTGTGGCTCTTGCAAGAGCGGGTTGTCTCTTGCGGCGTCCATCAGAAAACGCCTCTCGTTTTTTGCTCGTTCTCTTGCGATTCTTACGTTTTCTCGTTCTAGTCTCCGGACGTCAAGTACAAATGGTTGCAGATTTTCTTGTCCTTGACTTCTTGTGATCATGCACCTACAAGATAAGAGCACACCAAAAAAAAAAATTAGTAACAAAATCTTAGACTTAGAAAGATTCCAAATCTTAACGGCTATTGCAACTCCCCGGCAACGGCGCCAAAAACTTGATGGGTACAAATTTTAATCCCAATACTAAACCCCAAGTGCAAGGTACAAGTTGTAGTAGTGAAGGGTATCGAACCACAAAGAGGAGAATAGCTCACTAAGAATTCAAGAAACTCTTTAAGCTAAGCAAATCGGTTTTTGGTTTCTTCGTTTTAATAAACAAATAAAGGATGTAAACACAAGATTAAGAATTATCAAAAGTACAAAATAAAAATTAAGATTGATTCAATAAATTAAGACATGGGTTTTTCAGGTTTGGTATTTCGTTTTAGATGAGAGATGATGCTTAAAACATTTAATTTAATTCAATTCCTAGATCATGATCACTTAAATAGACTAGTTCATTCCCATGATACTAATCCTTTTACAAATAATTTATTTAGGCTAATTTTCCAATTGCAAATAAATGATTTATTAACTATGAACACAAGATCATTTTATTCACAATTTATCTTAGACTTCAATTCCCATTGGTTAAGAATAAATTGCATGAGATGAAAATTACAAGGCAAATCGCAAACATCTTCCGGGTAGCGATTTGTCTAAAATCAAGAAATGGTTTTCCAACTCACTTCTAGCTTTAAGATTATTTTCAAAACATGAGGATAAATTAAATTCTAGTTTTAAACACCTTCAACCTTTTAACCACACATCTTAAAACTACCAAACTCTTAACCCATGATGGAACTACTCACACATAGTGCAATAACAAAGATAAGCAATAGAAATAAAAGACATAATTAAATAAAAATGAAAAGAAGAAGAGTTTTTAGAAGGAATCTTCACTATATGAAAGAGGATGAGCAATCCTTGATAAGCATAAAGAGAAAAACGAAAAAAGAAAAAAGAGAGAGAGTTAAAGATTTTAGTAAGAGAGGTGTTTGTATTATGAGTTGATGATTTTAGTTCTTCCCATTACATTGGTATTTATAGAAGATGTGAGGGGTTGTTAAGCTTCCATTGTTGACACATCCAGCTTCCATTGTTGACAAATCCAGCTTCTTTTGTTGACAGCTTCCATATTTGACTACCAAAGGTTTGGTGAAGGTGGGTTTGGTGAAGGTTGTGGGGGTTGGTGAAGGTTTGATACGTCTCCACTAAATCGGTCATAACTCTTAAACTAGATCTCCGAATGATATGAGTCCGACGGCCACGTGAATTTAACTCAATTGTCTACAACTTTTATCAAGACCTCATATTAAACTGGGCGCGGGAAGGCCTTCATTTGACACGATATTTCAGCCGCTCCAGATTACCGCTGCATTTTTTGGTAAAGACATATCATCAGTAAATCGCTCGGATCTCTTGGACTTCTGATGCGAATGACATGGAACCACTTCCGTTGGAAAGCTAACTCAATTTTGTATAACTTTCATGAAAAGCTCCCCAGCTAATTCCAAACGAAAGAGCTTCATCTGATTTTATCTTTTAGATCGCGCAAACCGATCAACTCTCGTTTATGCTCCATTTGCTTCTTCTTTGATTCATCTTCAAGCTCCAAGCATCTCCTTTGATCCAAATCACTCCCAAGTACCTAAAAAACTCCAGCAAGCCACAAAAAGACACAAAACAACCTAGGACATCTAAAATGCTAGACAATACAAAATAAGACTCAAATGCATGAAAAGATCCCAAAACTATACAAAGTGGGATTAAAAACATATGAAAACAAAGCCTTAAAACACGAAAAATATGGTGTTATCAACTCTGATGGCAATCGAACTACTCCCCGGCAACGACGCCAAATTGATTTCGCGTGTTTTACCCGCACCAATTAACCTAATGCGCACACTACCGCAATCATAACGGTATGTCGATGTAGCACTTTAGGATCGATCCCACAGAGAATAAAGATTACACACTAAAGATACGAGAAACAAACTAAGCTAGAGCAAAAACGTTTTTATGTTTTATACAAAAAGAAAGAAGAAACATATCAAAATGCAAGAAAGAAAATAAAACACAAAGAGAAAATGTTGGATCATGGCTTAAACTATCGAAGAGATGATTAACAATTAAAAAATGATTCATTTGGAAGCATTAATCGCTATCTTAGAACATGGAACACAAACATAAGACTAATCCACTCCCGTGGTATCAATCTCTTCATCGATTACTCGATTATCATAAACTTCCGTTTGCAATCAAATTGATTGTGCGAGCTTTTTAGGCTCGGCACGTCAATTACCCTTAACGTGCACAACACCGCAATCATAACGGCATGTCATTTGTAGCACTTCAAGGTATCGATCCACAGGGAATAGAGACTACGCACCGAAGATGCGAGAAACAGACTAATCTAGAGCCAAACTCTTTTGAAGTTTGTTTTTCCAAAAAAATTTAGATATCTTTTACAATGATTTACAATACATATTTAAGCACAAATGAAACTAACTTAACTCTAGCTAACAAACTAACTAGAGTTGAGTAAACACACAGCACAAATTAAGGGAAATTAAGTCAAAAGAATCAAGTTGCATGTGTCACAATCAAGAAAAAAACACACAAAAGAAAACACACTTGGAGAGTGAACAGTGTTTGGCTGCTAGAAGCTGGAGCGATCGATCCAAAATAATAGGATCGATCAGATTCTTCATTTTATCGGGCATGTTTATCGGCCGATAAAACTCTTCACAGGAGATGGTATTCTTCGACGTTTTTAGGCTTGGCCATCCTTCGTTTTATCGGGCCTCTTTATCGGCCATATGGCCGATAGACGTCTTCACAGGAGCATTGGCAGCGTCTTCTTGGCACGAGACAAGGCATTTTATCGGTCCTCATTATCGGCCAGATGGCCGATAAAACCGATCATCAGGAACTCCACGAAACAGGGCCATAGTGTTCTGATCAGCTCGGACCGACTTCAAGAAACATGGAATAACTTTCGATCGCGCCGTTGGATTGGCTTCAAACAACTTCTCAATTAAAGCTAAGCCATTGCGCTAGCTTGTCTCTAAATTTCAGCGTGATCCAACGGTGGGAAGTCTGTCATCGATCTCCGAACTTCTGACGTTTCTTCTTAATCCCCTTTTGCATCATCTTGTTTTTGATCCAAGCAATTCCCAAGTACATAAAATGACACAAAATATTACAAAATACCACAAAGACTCTCTAAGACTTCTAAAATACAAATAAATAATTACGAGACATAAAATGCACTAAAACACACTAAAAAGACTCAAAAACAAAATAAAACTAATAGAAATAAACACTCTAAAACGTGTAAAATATGCGTTTATCATTTACTAACGCAGTTGTAAGGCTAATGATCTCCGCCTTGGTAGGAGGAGTTGCTGGTACTGCCTCTTCACATGGTGAGGTTGTAGTAGATGTAGCTGCAACAGATGCACCAACAACAGAGTTTGAAATTTCATAGGCTGCTTCCATAGAAGCAACAAGAGGAGCACCTGCTAGAGGAGATATATGTGATGCAGTGGGGCTGGGAGTAGTTGCGATAACAACTTCATGAGCAATCTCAATACCGGTTGCAACCACAACTTCAATTGAAATTGAATCAGTAACAGAAATGGGGACAACGACTTGTGAAGAACCCGAGTTGTTAACATTAGGTTGATGAAGGAGGAGGCATCTCAATTTTTTATGGCCTAATTGTCCATATATCTCACATTTAGTCGGAATCCAAGAGTACTCAACAGACACCATCGAGATATTGGCTTTTTTGTCCGCAGCCGCAATCCTTTGCGGGAAAGCTTTATCTAATTCTACCTCCACCATTAGCTTGGCTTCACCCATTTGAGTCGGGTCTAACTATGGCTTATTAGTGAGCATTGGTTTACCTAAACCTGAAGCTATCCAACTAATTTCCCATTCCGAGTATAAACAGTGTGGGATGTTTTTTAAAGTGACCCACACCGGAACTGAAGTAATCTCAGGTAACGCTAAAGAAGCAGGAGTCCATGGGGCAACAAACATGATGCAATCATCAATATGCCAAAACCTTCTCTGCAGTACCCAAGCTCTAGTAGATTCATCCGGAATATTAAACAGATAGGAGGTTTCCCCTAATTTACGAGAGAAGATCTTACACTTCTTACCCAAATTCGGTTAGCCATAGCGTGGATATGACCTTCTGGTTTTCAAGCCCTTGCAACAAAACATGGTTTGGAATCACCACCATTAGAGTGCCATCATCCAAATAGGTTGGTGAGGTTGTGCGATGAAGATTGTGGATTTTTGGGTCCATCTTAGCTGCCCAAGGAAATCGCAGGTTTCCATCCTCCTTCATTTCTGGAGGGAGAAATTCTGATTGACGAGCATGACCCTTGGTAGGAGTATCAGGAGAAGGAGGATATTGAGGAATTGGACCCTTAAGTTCTGGGTTAACTTTCAAAGGCTTCGTCCACGCCCCTAGTGAAGGGACAAAGGGAGCCAGAGGTTTAACCGCAGAGACCACAGCTGTAGCGTCATCAACAAGGAAGGAGAAACTATAACTGAATCTGAAGCTACAACAACGGCGTTGGTAGTGACTGGATTCGAACCTTCGATTTTGGTGGTGAGACTAGAGTCGAGGCTGAATCGAGGCTTCTTTCCTTGACTTGCAATAGCTAAGTCTGCCGCTTCCGACTCAGGTGAGGTAAAGATAAAAGGGATTACTTCTGGAACGGAGTCTTTTGACAGAGGTGGTGAAGGAGGCGGTTTGAGGGGATGAGTGGTTGCCGTTAACTCCGACTGACCTGGACCTTTTTCTTCGGGCAGATCCATGGCAGAAAGAGGAAATCGCAGTGTAGATGGATTGGGGCTTGTCGTGGTGATGATTGGAGCAGATCCAAGGAAAGGGGAGGAAGGCGGTGCTCGTTGGATTTGTTTCTTCTATATATGTAAATTCCGTTTCCCACACGCATCGCAAATGGTCATGAATAAGGTCTTTTCGTGTTTTAAGTCACATTAGTAGAGGTTATTAAAGCATAGATGTCGGTCGATCTCTTCCATTTGTTGTTGTGTCCTGTGTTTCTCTCATCTTCCAATTAGAGTTTTTGATTCTTTCAGTTTGAGAAATTTTGTTTTCGGATGTTTTTTGCCTGTTTTGGAGTATATTTTTCTTCGTGATCTGTCATTATTTTGAAATTTTGTTTCTATTTCGTTTTCAGTCCAAAACATATATTTGTTTCTAAGTTTTAGTGTGTTTCATCTAAACTTTTGCATGAAACGAGTCTTTTTATTGATTTTTTCCATTGAAGGAAAAATGGAAAGTTAACGTATATATATATATTTTTTTTATCAGAAATAGAGATAAACTGAGCTGTTTAAATAATCTATTTTCGATTGGAAGCTATTCTGAAAATTAATACATATCTTCTAAAAAGAAAATATCTGTTTTCTTATGGGAAAGTCATGGTTTTCTGTTCTTTTTTTTTAATGGTTTTTTGTTTTGTAATAGTTTGTCGAAGAAGAAGCAATTTTTGTTCTTTTTGGTTTAAAAGAAGAAGCAATTATATACTCCGTCGTTTTTGTAGTATATAATTGCTTCTTCATTAAATTAGTACTAAAGATCGTCAAAAATTATTGAAATAAGATTTGTAATTGCTTCTTCATTAAAATCTTTTTAGTATATAATTGCTTCTTCATCTTTTCGTATTGAGAGCTCTAATTGAATCGAGGTCGAGAATCTCCGGCGGTGAAGGTCGGGACGACGGTGATTTCTCCATTTGAGTGTGAGTGAATGAGAGAGAGAGACTAGTGGGTCTGAATTTTGCCTTCTCTCTCCTCTTTCCTTTATTTATAATATAGTCCTCTCGTTATCGTTGCCTCCAAATTTGTCTTTTTTAGTTTTTTTTGCCTTGTTCCTTCCTTTAATGCAGAATTTTATTTAATTTTGCTAATTATTTTTCCCCCTATTATGGCCATCGATGCCTGTCTAATAAAAAAAGGTCGCGGAAGATATATGCATGTACGTAATATAATCTAGAATTTTATGTTCTACAATACATACCCCATGACTAAATCATAATTTTATGTTCACTACATGGGTCTACTTCTCTTTAAAAAATGAAATTGAACTTCCTTTATCAAATTTCAAATGAAAAAGGCAAAAAGAATATGCAATTGTTACCATATCCAATTCTGGGCTTGTGTTTAGTTAAGTAATTTTCAAGGCTCTATCTTTAATTACCACTCTAAAGAAAATCTAGTACTCTTCAATGTACATAACTTTCAAATAAAACCATAGCATCTACATATGCATCATCTATATAATGCATTATGCATGTGATATTTTTCAACATAGAAATACCACCTCCCTATACCAATTGTTTTTTTTTTACTATGAAGGGAAAGGTTTAATTACCACAAAATAAAAGCTGTGTCGGCTTAAAGTGTGTATATTTCAGTCCCTAGTGTTGTATAAAGATGTTAAACAGAATATACAAGCAAACAAAAACTCTTGATGCGATCCCGTGAATTGAATTCGTTTATATCCGTATTGAAAATCTATTAAGATACTTCCCATCTTTACTCCAGTCCATATCCCTTTTATTTTGTAAATTACAGAAATTGAGATACAAGCTCCCATTTAATTAGTGTGGTGAGTGGTTACGATTATCTTGTTGCCAATAAATAATATTAATATTCTTCGACACTTTCACAAGACTGAGGTAGACTGAAAATTCATAAGAAATGTTAAAAAAAAGTTTTCAAAATTTTCTTACAAACAGATACAAATTAGTATTGTTTTCCTCATGTTCATATGCTAAACCATTGGATCTACTGGAATGGGTTGATCCCCCTCATCTTCATGAGCCATTTCAAAGTCTTCTTCCAGATAGTGGATGATGAACCTCTGAAGCCCTTGGACGATATACCTCCTCGCCACAATGACACGGTTGGCTTCATTTGTGGGATGATCGGCGATTGAATTTTGGTATTCAACTTCGACATTCAAACCATTACGCTTTGAAAAAGAAAAAAAACAAGTGTAAACTTATTATATGTAAAATCTGCCTTGAATCATATCAAAATCTTCCATTTAAGTAGGAAAATGTTATTTTAAATAGAAGATAAGATACATGAATCGTCACAAATGGTCAGTAGTAGGTGTGATCACCATTATAGCGATGGAAGTCCCATCGCCTTACACGGTCTATGGGATAGAGTTAGAGTCCAAAAATGGGACGTGGCTATTGTCATGGAGTAATTTGCAATGTTTCGTCCTCGAGGAGCAAGTAAGCAATCTGACTTTGCGACAATATCGTATGTCGCGAGCCTGTAACAATTTGAGCTGCAAAAAAAAGTATATATTCACTCACAATCGTGTATCATCAAAGATTCTGTGTTTACAAGATTTCTCAACATCATCAAAGTTATTCTAGTCACATTCATCAAACGTTAACATTAGACATAGCAAAGGTCATTTATCTACAAGTTATATCATCAAGCATTTGCATAGATTTTTCTATTTTCAAATTGATTGCGAAATTGATTGGGGGTTTTAGATTTATTGGTTTAAATAGTTTAGGAAAATGTGAAGATTGATCAAAATCTCTAGTTCAAAATTTGTGCACAAAATATATTTTTTTTCTTGCTTCTAAACTTTTAAATCTTAAAATCAGTTCTGAAAAGAGTATATCCAAAAAAAAAAGAATATAAGAAATCCAAATTCAGATTCAAGAGGTTTACCAGCAAAAGCAGCAAAAAATTCCCTTACCTAAACAAAGGGGATGAAAGCAGAAACAAAAACCTTTTAAGATGAAAACTTTGAAGATGACTCAAAAAAGTAAATTCATTTCTTAGTTTTTTTCTAAACAATCATATCATCGAAGGACATGTATACCCTCAGTGGCACGTGATGAGAAATCAAATATGTTATTGACTGTAACTTTATGAGTTGGATTATACGAAAGAATTGATCATGCGTTTGGCGTGAAACTTGGCTTGTATGGAGAAAGTTGGTCATGCGTTTGGCGCGAAACTCTATTTTCTTCCTTGGGAAGAGATTGTTCTTCGTTCTTAATGAGCTGCTCAATTTTGTTTAACCATACATCTTAGTTCTTTTAAAGTCTTTTTTATTATACTTCTAATATTTTAAAATTTTGATTTTCGCTTCAAAGGTTATCGCAAATTTCTCAAAATTCAGTGTTTTGCTAAACTTATTTAATAATGGATTTTAATAGAATTTAAATCCAACCACAATACTCAGTTAAGCATGTTGTTCAATAATGTTGTTCAATTAATGATTCTAAATAATCAGTTAAGGCAATTTTAAATTTCTAAAACTGCTCCTCAAGTAATATGTACGGGATGGTTAGTGGCTATGATTATCTTTTTGCCAATAATATTATTGATATTCCCTTCTCCGCTTTCTTGACACATCCAATGCAAAGCTATGAGAAGGAAAGCTCTACTTTGCATTGTTAGTTATTGTGTTAGGTGTCTTAATTAGCAAGACTGCTGCTTTGTTGTTTTGGTTGACTAAAAAAGTCGTACACATTTATAAAACCATAAAATGATCACATTTACTTGGATTGAGATCTCACTCGCATGGCCCTGAAATCTCCCCCTTAGCCCTTAGAGGGGTAACTGATTCTCAATTTAATACACAATATCAATATGCATTCTAATATGAAACATAATCTCTTACACATTTATAAAAACAGAAAATGATCACATTTGACAAAAAAAGGTCATATGTTTAACTCTAATGCTCGATTTGCAAAAAACTTTACTTTGATTATGGAGGTGAACCCTTTTTTCTCATCTAAATGGCGGAAACACTCATTTTACAATAAGGGGTTCATCTAGTTATAACTTATAACTTATAACCAACACTTTATTTTAGGCAAAAAAAACATCCCCTGGACAAGTGTATTTATCAGCTTAAAGCCGCCGGAATTTTCATTTCGGCCTAAACTTAAGATGCAAGTACTCTAATAAGAATCATTTTACACTTGTGATTATAGTAACGTTTAAAACTGTTTTGAGATTTGTTATTGCAGTATCAATAATAGCTAAAGATTTATGGTTATCATTATTCAATGTTAATCATTATTCAGAGAATTTAGGGGTTTCTGCGAGGACGGATTCATATTCCTCAACGCCACCAGCCGGAGGATAAACATGGGCTCCATTCACGTTTAGTCCGCCACCATCTCCATCAGCCGGTGGTACGGGTCCGCCAACAGGGTTAACATTATTTGTGAACCCACCACCAGCTGCAACGTTAATTGTAACGGTTCTGTCGCTTTCATTAAAGCGAAAACTAATCTTCATTTCTCTGATAAATTAGGGTTATTTGTTTCTGCGAGGAGGGATTCGTGTTTAGAGAGAGAGATGAAGATGGGAAGAAGTCACTCACAAGCGTCTGGATAAAGTCAAATCTGAGTAGGGTTAAACACTATTTATTTGTTAAGATAGGTTATTAATTAGATCATATTATAATTCGAAAAGATAAGCTATTAAAAAGATGTATTTTTGTGTAGAAGAAGAAATGTTTGATCCAACGGCTGTGATTGTTTCACTTATAATTTTTTTATTTACTCGCTCGTTAAATAAGAATGATGTGTTGCCAAAACATACTACATTAGGCAAATAACCCCTATAAAGTTGCGAGGCCCAAAGGTATTTTCTCTGCTTCCTCTGTTTCACTTGCTATGTTACTCACATTCCCCTTCAAACTTGGGGTGGGTGACACAAACACACCAAGTTTGGATCGAAGTGAGATGAATGAACTTCGAGGGAGCGGCTTAGTGAAGATGTCTGAGAGCTGAAGGGCAGCTGGAATATGGTGAGTCTCAATAAGCTCGAGAGCTACTTGTTCTCGTATATAATGATAGTCCGTATCAAAATGTTTTGAACGATTGTGTAGAGCAGGGTTGGCTGTGAGATAGACTGCTGAGAGGTTATCACAATACACCTTTGTTGGCTGGTCTTGTGAAATCCCAAGGTCTCGAAGCAGGAAGAAGATCTAGGTGAGTTCTTGAGCCGTAGCAGTAAGAGCTCTGTACTCTGCTTCGGTTGACGACCTTGATATTGTAGGTTGTCTTTTTGCCGACCAAGAGATGAGATTTGTCCCCAGCAGTGTACAGAAACCAGTAGTGGATCGCCTTGTCTCCTTACACCCTGCCCAATCACTGTCACAAAAGGCAGAGAGAACAAGTGTTGTGTTTTTCTTGATAGGCAGACCCATGTTTACGGTTCCTTTGATATACCGGAGAACCCTTTTTAGCAACCCAAAATCAGAGACAGTCGGAGCGTGCATCCTTTGGCATACGAAGTTTACGGTAAATTGTATGTCTGGTCTCGTGATGGTAAGGTATTGCAGCTTACCTGCAAGACTTCGAAAGTATGTAGGCTCCGAAAAGGGCTCTGAGTTGAGGTTGTCTAGATGTTGTGGTAGAGGAGTTGGCATAGGATTGCAGTCTCATACCAGCTTGATGAAGAATGTCTGGAGCATAAGCTGTTTGGTGAAGAAACAGACCATCGGAGGTAGCTTCGATCTGAATTCCCAGAAAATAATGTGGAGGCCCCAAATCTTTCATGGAGAATCGACTATTGAGAGATTTCAGAAGCTCATCTAAAAGGATCTGATCACTTCCTGTCAAGAGAATATCGTCAACGTAGAACAGCAGGACCAAGGTCTTCCCTTCGTGATGATATACAAAGAGTGATGGGTCAGATTTACTGCAGATGAACCCGAAATGTAGAAGAAAGTTGCTGAAGGTATCATACCATGCCCTTTTAGGCCATAAAGAGCTTTGGTGAGACGGCAGACATGAGACGGCTTCTCAGGATCGATGAAGCCAGCTGGTTGAAACATAAAGACAGGTTCTTGTACTTCCCCATGTAGGAAAGCATTTGAGACATCTAGCTGTTTCAAAGGCCATTCCTTAGCCGTTACAACATCTAGAACCAAGCGTATTGTAGCTGTTCTGACAATAGGGCTAAAAGTCTCTAGGTAGTCCACACCTTCTTCTTGATCAAATCCTTTGGCGACAAGACGTGCTTTAAGTTTGTCCACTGTTCCATCAGGCTTTAGTTTTGTCTTGAATATCCATTTAGAGGTTAAGATGTTCATATCCTCTGTTGCTTGAACTAATGACCAGGTGTGGAGCATATGGATCCTCCCCATTTCATCATGAACTGCTTAGTTCCAGCCAGGATGCTTCATTGCAGACACAATAGACTTTGGTTCCTCAGTTGTATATTTAGACGCAAGAAGAATATATCTGTTGTTGGGTTTTTGAATTCCAGCTTTTGATTGCGTTGTCATGGCATGTGTGTTGTCTACAACTGCTGGAAGTTCCTCTTGATGATCTGGAGAAGGGGCTGCTTCATCAACATTACCAGCCGTATTAGCTGCAGGAGTTGGTTCTGCATTTTGCTCTACTGTCTCGACTACAACAGTAACTGTTGCAGGGACTGTCACAGTTTCTTTAGCTGGTGGTTCTGTAGTAGTATGAGCAGGCCTGGGAAGATATTTGGGAACTTGTTGATCACTAAATGGCATAGATGGAGGGTCAATCAATTGCCATGCTTTGAGCAGAGTCGTTTTGTACTGAGGAATCAGGGACTTGTATTGTTCCTTAAAGGGGAAGAGAGCTTCGTTGAAGATTACATGTCTGGATATATATACCTTCCATGTTGGTGGATAGAGACATCTATATCCCTTGTACTAGTTGTTGTATCCAAAGAAAACGCACTGCAGAGATCTTGGATCAAATTTATGTTGTGCCAATGGTCTTAGACAAGGGTAACAAGCTGAACCAAAGACACGAAGAGCTGAATAATCTGGTTTTTGATGAAACAGGGCTTCATATGGACTGATATTTTGCAGGACCGTGGAAGGCATTAAGTTCCCAATGAAGCTTGCAGTAAAGAAGGCTTCTACCCAGAAATGCAGAGGTGTGTGGCTATGAAACAGCATCGATAGACCAAGTTCGACAAGGTGCCGATGTTTCCTTTCCACTATCCTGTTTTGTTGCGGAGTGTAGGGACAAGAGATCTTGTGACTGATTCCATTTTCAGACATATGTTGTTTCATTTAAGGGAATGGTACCTTTTGAAGACGAGATGGTGGTGGATCCGACATGTGTGATGGGTAAGTAAGCTCCATCACCAACCAGAACAGTATCATTTCCCTCATAGGCAGTTGCAGATTGGAGATTGTTGGTTGAGGCTGTGACATGAGCTGAGGCTCCTGAGTCGGGATACCACTCTTTTCATGTATCATCAGAAACCCTCAAAGAGGAGAAAGCTTGAGATGGAGCTTCACTTTGATAGTTATTGTCAAATCTGTTGTAGCACTTGACTGCAGTGTGACCAATACGACCACAAATTTGACATACTGGCCTTTCTCCTGCGGTTTGTGGAGATGACTGATGTTGAGAGAAACCTCTTCCACGAGTTAAGTAGCCGCCTCTGCCTCGGTTCTGCCCATATCGACCTCTTCATCTCTGTCCAGGCACATATTGTGGAGCTCTAGATTCAGATCTCTCAATGTTGAAGGCTATGTGGGGAGTGACAGAGACTGTATCTTCATAAGACTGTAGCTTGCTGTCAAAACCTTGAACCTCAGAGACCACATCATTGAATGTTGGAGAAGGAGTTTTGCTGTGAGAGCTTTGAATGACCGTAGTGATGGGGTCATATTCCCTTCCCAAACCATTGAGAAACCCAAAGATCTTCATTGACTCATCGATTGGTTTCCCAATAGAACTTAAAGAATCACAGATGGCCTTAAACTCACGGCAATAGACTGAGAGAGACTTATCTTTTTTTGACAAAAGTTGGAGAGTGCGACGGAGAGAGAACTCTCGAGCAACGCTGCTTTTGTTGAAATTTTCTGCTAAGGAAACCCAGATCTGACGAGAAGTTTCCAAATTGTGAACATGACCAAGGACTTCTTCAGAGAGAGTACCAAACAACGAGGACCTAACGAGTTGATCGGTGCAAAACCAAGATTCATAATGTGGATTCGGAACGTCGGTGGAGACCTCTCCATGGACAACCAGACGAGTTTTTGGTGGAGCTGTTACGGCGCCATTAATGAACCATATGAGCTTCTGACTTGAGAGAAGTGACTCAAATTGAGTTTTCCACATCAAATAATTGCTATCGGTTAACTTGAGTGTGACTGAGCTGGAGACATGGACACTATCCGGGAAAGGATATGTATCCGCCATTGATTTTACCTGTTAAGGTCACAATGGCTCTGATACCATGTAAAGGAAATGAAAAAGATGAACTTTTCTGAATAATATTTTACTGATGCTCAATGATTACAGAGAGAGGTTTTACACATTGCTTTTATAAAACAAAGCGAAAGCATCTAGAATCATCTTCGATCTTATCCCTAATACAGCTGTCTAAGGTGAGTCATCATCTAGGGATTGGAGGAGCTCAAATTTGTTGTTGTTGCAGAGGATCCTTGCAACCGTACTAACGTCTCTTTGTTTTGCAGAAGCATCGTTTGTCTTCTTCTTCAGTTGTTGACTGGATCTAGGAGGTGGGCTTTGATTTACTTGGGCTTGAATTTTTTTTATTGCGAGACCCAAAAGTTTTTTCTCTGCTTCTTCTGTTTCACTTGCTATGTTACTCACACAAAGAATCCATAACCAAATGGCAATGTATAAAAAAGATCGGAAAAACTTTCATTCAGAGTAATTGATACCTTTAGTATTGTAACTCTAGAGATATTACGCTGGACAATATGCAATTGAGAGGATTATCATCCTTAATGTTGCAAAGAAATACTTGACTTTTTTCGCATGATTTGCAACGCCTTGAATTACCTAGGATTACAAAGAAGAGAAAAAAGAGCATGCATCAAATGGCAGGAGTAGCAAGAGACATTTCTACTAAAGACTAGGAAAATTCTAGTTGATTCAAACGCAATAATATCTCACAATTCTCGTGAAAATAAGAAAAAGTGAAATTGTAAAGTTGGATTTGTTTCTTGTATATATGTAAATTCCGTTTCCCACACACATCGCAAATGGTCATGACTAAGGTCTTTTCGTGTTTTAAGTCACATTAATTAGTAGAGGTTATTAAAGCATAGATGTCGGTCGATCTCATCTGGTATTTTAGCAACTGTTTTTTTTTTTCTAATTCGAGAAAATATATCTTCCAATCAGAGTTTTTGGTTCTTTCAGTTTGAGAAATTTTGTTTTCGGATGTTTTTTGCCTGTTTTGGAGTTTATTTTTCTTCGTGATCTGTCATTATTTTGAAATTTTGTTTCTATTTCGTTTTCAGTCCAAAACATATTTGTTTCTAAGTTTTAGTGTGTTTCATCTAAACTTTTGCATGAAACGAACCTTTTTATTGATTTTTTTTCCATTGAAGGAAAAATGGAAAATTAACGTATATATATATTTTTTTTATCAGAAATAGAGATGAACTGAGCTGTTTAAATAATCTATTTTCGATTGGAAGCTATTCTTAAAATTAATACGTATCTTCTAAAAAGAAAAGATCTGTTTTCTTATGGGAAAAGTCATCATGGTTTTCTGTTCTTTTCTTTTTTCATGGTTTTCTGTTTTGTAATAGTTCGTCGAAGAAGAAGGAATTTTTGTTTAAAAGAAGAAGTAATTTTATACTCCTCCCAAAATATAGGATTTTCTAGTTAAAGCACGCAGTTTAAAAAATTAAAATTTTTAAACAAAATAACATTTAATTATTAATTAAAAATATAATTCAGCCAATCATAATAATATTGCAGAATTCAAAGAGTTAAAAATATCAATTAACATTAAAATGTGCATAGAAACTTGTAAAACATCTTATAAAATGAAACAAAAATAAAATTTTTAAACATTTTATATTATGGGACAGAGAGAATACTAAAGATCGTCAAAAATTAATGAAATAAGATTATTGAAAGGAAAAAACAACACGTGAGGTCACCTTCGTTGCATTAAAACTATTTTGTCTTTTTACTTATCTATTTTGAATTTTTTTTATGTCTCGTTTTTATTTTGTTTTCTGAAATAGAAAATCAATTTAACTTAATTTAATTATTTTGATGGGTTGTCGACCAAAAAAATTATTATTTTGATGGGTTTTAGTGAACTAAAATATCGTTTGTCATTTTTGATAAATAGCACCCTAAAATTATAGGCTTTGTCCCCCTTTCTTTTTCATTTTGACCTTCTTTTTGTCTTTTTCAGTGCCACTCAAAATCCACTTTGCTCACTAACTAGCCAGTGAAAAATTAACGGAAAACCCTAACGAATACAATATAAATGTAAAATTAATATCTCTGTATCAAATTTCAAATGAAAAACATGTGCAACCGTTACCATATCCAATCCTAGGCTAGTCTTTAGTAACGTAATTTTGAAGGCTCTATCATTATTTACCATGCATTACTCTTCATTAACTGTAGATAACTTTCTAATAAAATTGTAGCATATATATATATATATATATATATATATATAATGCATTATGCATTCGATACTTTTGAACGTAGATATACCAACTCCCTATACAACTTTTTGGCCGAACATATAAATAAAAGTTGATCTTCATTTTCAAAGCCAAACATCTAACTTTTTAGCTTGTATGTGTGTTCTTAATATGGATAGGCTTTGTGACTTTGTGTTTACCCGTGACTTTGCTTTTTGTCCCATATCTCAACATATTGGTATATTATACAAATAGAAATTAAGCTTATCTTAGATCCATCGTAGAGAGGATCTTGAACCATTCCTTCACATATCTCATTTTTCTCCGTGATAGTCTTGTATGACACGGAATGATATCTAAATTAAAAAGAAGAGACAGATTAATCATAACTTGTTAGAAAAATACATGTGCCCATCCGTCATGGATTCAACATTCACTTGGGAAGGAACCATATAACGCTCTGGTCTCCAGAAAAAAAAGTGAAACCACCTGTTCTTCGGTTCAAAAAAAAAATGGTATCACGAATTCCGTTTCCAGCTTAACAAATTCTTTCTATAGAATTCAAATGAAAGATTTTCCTTATAAAGTGAAAAGAAGAATATTTCTCATTAAAATGTAACAAACTGATTTACATCTTGTTTATATATACATAAATATTAATCCACTATTTACAAACCACACTTAACCGATTCCGGTTTAGTCTAATAATTGAAAAAAGAAGTACCGGTTCCACATCTGAACTCTTTTTTCGTATTTTACTTAATTATGGCATAAATTTTGAGTGCTATCAACGTCTGCGAATAAAAGAAAAAACGTGGGTTCTCATGTGTAATGGAAAGAATTAGGCCGTGTAATTATGATTACACAATTCCATTATATTCATTACTTATATTCCTACAGCTACAACATTTTTAACCAATTTCCTGATAATTCGTATCCAATCCAAGACCCACTACTCCATCTTTTTCCTCGACATTCAAATCTAATGATTCTTTATAATAATCCTTTTTAAAACTATACTCCGTTCCATTAAAATAGATGTTTTAAAAAAAACACACATATTAAAAAAAAAAAATTAATTTTGATTATTAAATGCATAATTTTTTGTGATTAACAAATTTTAATAACTTTAAACCAATAACATTTCAATAACTCCAATTAATTTTCTTAAAATTTACGATTTATCATTATTAATTAATAAAAATACATAGAAAACTTAAAAAATCTATCTTGAAACAATTTTTTTTTCTAAAACTTGTACGGAAGGAATATATTTTTATCTAAATTTTGTTAGTTTTTTTCAAATGTTTTCTTCGGATTGTGCAAGCAAAATCTACTATACTAAAGGATTAGTATTATTTTAAAAATACTCACGTCAGTGGAAATACATTTCCGGTTTCCAGTTTCTTGTTCTAACAATGATTTGTGAAAATCAGAAAAACTGAAAATTACACAACAAAGGGAAAAAATTATCTACAACTTTGTACATGTCAAATTCCGCACACGTGAATCAGAAATCAATAAACGAATCGTTTTTATGACACACGTGCGGCGGAGACCGTAACGGTGACGGAGGAGCAGCTGACGGCGTCGTCCTCATTTCCTCCAAATATACCCTTATATTAAACCCGCCAACCGTTAATTCCCCGTCATCTCTAAACGGAATAAACGGAGGTCGTAACACTTCCGTTAATAAATCCCACCTCACACCCGCGAAAAAAGGGTGCTCTTTTATCTCCGCCGCGCCACGGTGGCTACCTAACCGCCTACTCGGATCTTTCACCAGCAACCGCCGGATCAGACCCGTGAGGTCGTTGGGTTTTCCTGCGAACTCGGGTTCTTTGACCATCACATTTCGAAAAGTCTCCTTTTTGCTCTTCCCTTTGAACGGCGTCTCTCCGTACATCATCTCGTACGTCAAAACACCGAGCGCCCACCAATCGACGGCGAAATCGTGACCGTCTCCGCGAATTACCTCCGGCGAGACGTACTCATCGGTTCCGACAAAGGAATTGGAACGCTCGCCGGAAGAAAAACTCGTTTTCCGGCGATTAATCGGGTTAACCCGAGCGGATCTCGTTTTCTTCAACCCTGTTTTGTTGCTCTCTGCCGCCGCCGGCGAGATCAAACGAGAAAAGCTCCGACTTTTTTTCCGATGGGTGCTCAATTCCGTGTCCGGTTTATAGAATTGGGGACGGGTGGGTTTTTTTAGGCTCCGAGAGAGGTCGAAATCGGTGAGAGTAACGTGACCCGATTGTTGAATCAGAATGTTCTCGGGTTTTAAGTCTCTGTAAGCGATCCCCATGGAATGAAGGTGCTCGAGCGCACAGACGATCTCAGCCACGTAGAATCTAATAACGGAGGAGCTAAACACGCCGTCGTTTTGACGGCGAAGGAGGACGTTGAGATCGCCGCCGGAGCAATAAGGGACGGCCCAGGCGAAGAATTCCGGTGACTCGAAGGAAGATAAGAGACGAGGGAGAAAAGGGTTTTGATTCGAGTCAACGGAGAGACGACGAAGAACCTCGATTTCCCACCGTGCACGACGTAGAGAGGAGGCGGAGGATTTGTGGACGAGCTTGACGGCAAAGGAAGAAGAAGAAGAAGAAGAAGAAGAGAGTGAAACGATGTCGTGTGCGAGTAATACGGTTCCTGTGGCGCCTTTACCGAGAATTTTGAGAGCTCTAATTGAATCGAGGTCGAGAATCTCCGGCGGTGAAGGTGGGGACGACGGTGATGTCTCCATTTGAGTGTGAGTGAATGAGAGAGAGAGAGAGACTAGTGGGTCTGAATTTTGCCTTCTGTCTCCTCTTTCCTCTATTTATAGTATAGTCCTCTCGTTATCGTTGCCTCCAAATTTGTTAATTTTTTTCCCTTGTTCCTTTAATGCAGAATTTTATTTAATATTGCTAATTATTCCCCCCCTATTATGGCCATCGATGCCTGTCTAATAGAAAAAGGTCGCCGAAGATTATATGCACACGTAATATAATCTAGAATTTTATGTTCTATAATACAGACACCATGACTAAAATATACTCCCTCTCTTTTTTTATTAATAGATATTTTAGAAACAAAATTTTTGTTTTAAAAATATAGATTTTTTGAAATTTTTATGCATTTTTTATTAGCTAATAATGATAAATTGTTAATTTTAAGAAAAATAATTTTAGTTTATTGAATTACTATTGGTTTAGAGTTATAGAAAATTGTGAATCACAAAAAATAATGTATTTATAATCAAATTTTAATATATTTTTTTAATATATGTGAAAAACTTAAAAAAATTATTAATAAAATCTATTAATACGCGACCATACTAAGACTTAATATCATTCTTTTTAGAATTAAGCAAACTACTATTATTATGTGAATCCTTCTCTAATTTTGGTATAATTTAAAGATTGAGTTGTGAGCAAAAAATCACGAAAACTTAGTCATTACCCTAATTTATTTCATAACCGCATTGTATACCCTAACCCGGTTTTCATTTTTTAGCCAACATTTAGCCAAATTTTAGCCGGATTATTTTTAACAATTTTCTTAACTTTTTCGCGTTTGGTTCGGATCAGACAAGTTATTTAGCGAGCATAAGTAGATTAAAACAGAAACTTGAATTAAATCACTTAAGGTTCTAGTACATTTGTTAAGTTCGCTAATAAGCTATTACAACATGTAAACTATAATGATCTACCCATTAATACCATCCAATCCAATCCAGCCTTTGTCCCGCGATATGATCAACCATCACAAGTACCATCTCGACTATATTCAGAATCTGCATCCAAAAATTGAGGCATAAGCAACATAATTTCTTAGTGAGAGCGGTCATCCCGTCTCACCGAGCCATAATCAGAAATCGCAACAAACACAACACATAGTCCAGAAATATGCTTATCATGACAGAAAACTAGCCGAGCATGATCACCCACGCTTACCGACCAACCTCGGTCTAGATTGCCCATAAGGTAGATCGATCACCACGGTTAGCCAGCAGGATGACAGAACGTGACAAGAAATATGCGCACAATACAAGCAATCAAAACTAAGTATCTATGCATGAAACGACCCAGACTAATGGCCACGGTCACGCACTCACCTTTGATTTTCCTCGGATTCGGTATGAACGTTCTGACACCTCTTGCCGCGTTCGGATCGGTCGATATAGCTCGGTGATAACACCATATTTTACATGTTTTTAGGGCTTTATTTTCATATGTTTTGATCTCACATTGTATAGTTTTGAGATGTTTTCATGCATTTATGGTCCAATTGAGTCTCATTGCATTTTAGATGTCATAGGTTGTCTTTGCACTCTTTTTGGCTTCTTTGAGCCATTTTCAGGAGTTCTTGGAGTTAGAGGAGTGTGGGTAACCATCATGGAAGGTCAATGGGGCAAGAAAGGCAAGGAAAACATGAAGAAAACACTAATAAGTGATTTTATCGGCCATATGGCCGATAAGACGGGCCGATAGAATCGTAAAATGAAGTTTTCCAAGCCGTCGCTCCTGTCAATGCTCATGTGAAGAGTTTTATCGGCCATATGGCCGATAAAGAGGACCGATAAAATGGCTCACCTAGTGTTGAAGAGTACCAGCTCCTGTGAGAGTTTGTATCGGTCACCTGGCCGATACAATGTGCCCGATAAAACCAAAGATCAAGCATCGAAAACATGTGTCTAGAAGTTCGACTCCTAAGAAAGCCTTCCCTTTGGATTTAGCTTTCGACATCTTCATCAAAGTTGTCGGAAATTGAGTTAGCTTTCCAATGGAAGTGGTTTCAAGTCGTTCTAAGCTGTATTGAAGGAGTTACATCCGATTTAGTGAACACATGTCAACTCTGCCGCGAAGGGAATGCATCCGAGAATGAAAGCTCACTGGGAAGGTTTTATCGGCCATATGGCCGATAAACCAGGCCGATAAAATTATCAAATTGTGTTTAAGACTTTTGGCTTGACTTTGGGTCCCTCCACTTTTGTATATAATCAACACTTAGTGGTGGAGTCTCAACAACTCTACACACACGATTTCTGGGCTTCTTTTTACTATTTTAAAGTCTTCTTCTTCTCTTTTATCAATTTTGTTCATGTATCTTTCAAGATCTACACCATTTTAGTGAAGATTTACTTACTTTTCTTCCATCAATCTTCTTATTTTCAATATGTCTTTCATTTGTACGGTTTACTTTTGTGATTTAGTTATGTGTGAGTAGTTCTTTTAGGGTTCTTGGGTAAAGTAGATTAGGGTGATTTTAGGTTTGTTCTTGATGTTTAAGAGGTAGATTACTTGATTTCCTTTCTCATTGAGTGTTCTTATTGCTAGATTAACCTTGACAAAGTTGATTTAGAACTCTAGGAAATTTCATGCCCGAAAGGTGTTCGATGAAATTCCCCAATGAATTCAATGAGTGCTTTTCGTATCTTAGCCAACGGAAAATTGATGTCTAGGGTGAATTGTGGTTGATTAGACTTGTGCTTATTGCTTGTTAGTCATAGAATCACGAACGGAAGTTTATGACGATTGATGACTAAGAAAAGGGTTAATACCATTGACATGGATTAATCTTTAGTAGTGATCTAGGGCCTAAGGAGGCAATTGATTGAATGTTTGAGTGTCTAGAATAGATTAAGAATCACCCGAGTCGATTGCTTTACCCGAGAATTCGTTTGTCTAGATTTGATATTAAACGTGTTTAGCTTTCGTTACTTGTTCATTTCCTTGTTTTGTATGTTTCAATTTGTTCTAATCAAAACCAAAACCGAATCATTGCTTAGATTAGATAGTGTCATGTATTCTTAGTGTGTCGTTCTTATTTCCATGTGGATTCGATCCCAAAGTGCTGCAATGACATGCCATTAGATTGAGGCATTGTGCACAACGGGTAATTGTGCGGACCGCAAAAAGTCCACTATCACTCGGACAGATTTCCCTCTCTCGGCAAGAATAAGATTCTCTCGGCTAGAATCGAATTCCTCTCGGCTAACCTCTCTCGGATTTTCTCTCAACTTTCTCTCTCAATCTTTCGGAGTTCTTGGTCGCGCGAAAAAAAAATAATGAGCCAACAGTCTTCTTTAAATAGACAAATGCTCATTTCCCCGAGAATAACCGTTCATAACTGCCCATGATCACATTTATGTGCTTCCTCGGCTAAAACTGCCCACATGTGTTTAATTTTGTCGGCTAAAAAACGTTCCCGCAAGTTTATTCGTTCGATCAGGCTGATAACCGCTCCTGCGCATTTTCAACAAAGCGCTTAAGTCAAATGACCGTTTCCGCTTATGTTCTTCCCGCGGATCGATCAACTTTCCCCGATAACTGCCCACCAACCCTGTCTGAAACCGACATGGGCTGTCTGGTTCCGACAAGCCTTGTTCGAATTCCGACCAAGTCCCGAAAAACTCGGACAGCTGATTTTAGCTGGCTAAACTTCCCAAAAATCATGGCCAGCTGATTTTAGCTTGGTAAAAACTCGACCAGCTCGGCGAAAGTCCGTTCCAGCTCGGCAATCACCCGAACTGATTGATTTTCCCCGGCTAAATACAATTTCTCCCAAAACACTTAGTCTTTCTTCGACATCCGGATTCCATTAGCCATTTTCCAACTTTCCCTCAGAAACCCCTTTAATTTTTCCCATTTCTTCTCGGCAAAACTCATTCCTGCCTTAACCAATTTCCCCCGTTTGGCAGATTTGCGTAACACGGGTGTTACAACTCTCCCCCACTTATGACTAGATTCGTCCTCAAATCTTTCTTCTTCTTCGGCTTTTCCGTCAACTTTGGTTGCTTCTCAAACCACTTAGGGAATTTTTCTTTCATCCGTTCCTCTGGTTCCCAGGTTGTATCTTCTTCCCCTTCGCAATCCCAGACAACTTGGATCATTTTGATCTTCTTCCGGCCAGCTTGTTTCACTTTTTTTCCCACAATCTGAACCGGTCTTCCCTCAATAGTCCAGTTTTCTTGCAAGTCCGGTGATGGATCCACGGTAACTCTTTCCCCATGAGTTACGCATTTCCTTAGCAAGGATACGTGGAAAACATTATGGAATGCTTCCAATACTGGTGGCAACTCCAACTTATAAGCCACTGGTCCAATCCTTTCCAGAATCTTATACGGTCCCATGTACCTTGGATTCGATTTTCCGGATAACGCAGCTCGATATTTACCCTTGTTGATAACCATCTTGACGTAGACCAGATGTCCCACTTGGAATTCCAATTCCTTCTGGCGCTTATCCGCATAACTCTTTTGCCGATTATGAGCTTTTTTCATCTTGAGTTTCAACACTTTGATTCTTTCAGTTGTTTCCTCCACAAAGTCTCGGCCATAGATACTCCGCTCTCCCACTTGGGTCCAACATAGCGATGTACGACTTGGCCGTCCATTCAACGCTTCATACGGAGACATCCCAATACTAGCTTGGTAGCTATTATTATAGGAAAAGTCGGCCAAAGGCAAGTAATCCTTCCATCTCCCGCCCCAATCCAGAACACAAACTCGCAACAAATCCTCAAGTGTTATGATTGTTCTTTCGGACTATCCATCTGTTTGCGGTTGATATGTTGTACTCATATGGACCCTTGTCCCAAAACGCTTTTGAAGTGCTTTCCAGAAAGACGATGCAAACCGCAAGTCTCGATCAGAAACTATACTCGTTGGCACTCCATGAAACTTAACAATCTGCTCCACATACAACTTTGCAAGTCCATCAGCCTTGTCCTGCTTGTTGGTTGCTAGGAAGTGAGCAGACTTAGTCAATCTATCGACTATAACCCAGATCGAATCCATCTTACCACACATTGGCAATCCGATCACAAAATCCATTTTGATCATGTCCCATTTCCACTCTGGAATGGGTAAGCTATGCAACAGCCCACTCGGAACCTGATGTTCAATCTTAACCATCTGGCATGTCTAGCATCCAGCAACCCACTTAGCCACATCTCGCTTCATTCCTACCCAGTGATAGTATCGCTTCAAATCCCGATACATCTTGGTCGACCCTGGGTGAATCGCAAACTTAGAATGGTGAGCTTCCTTAAGAATATCTTCTCTCAGTTCCTAGTCATTCGGAACACACACTCGGCCATTAACTAGAATTGTCCCATTGTTCGAAGTTTAATTTTCCGCCTTATCATTCTTCGCCAACTTGATGAAACTCTCATCTTTTTCCTGAGCCAACCGTACCCGACTTAGCAAATCCGCTTGATATGATGCACCTAAACCCAACGGTTCCACCTCGTCAGTTAAGGCTGCCATACGTAAAGTCCAAACCATGCTGACCAATCCCTCTATATCTTTCTCAGTAGATGCGGCCACTTTCTTCTGGCTCAGTGCATCCGCAACTAGGTTTGCCTTTCCCGGATGGTAGGCAATATCCAAATAATAATCGGCCACAAACTCCATCCATCTACGCTGCCTCATGCTCATTTCGCCGAGAATAACCGTTCATAACTGCCCATGATCACATTTATGTGCTTCCTCGGCTAAAACTGCCCACACGTATTTAATTTCGTCGGCTAAAAACCGTTCCCGCGAGTTTATTCGTTCGATCAGGCTGATAACCGCTCCCGCGCATTTTCCACAAAACGCTTAAGTCAGATAACCGTTCCCGCTTACTTTCTTCCCGGGGATTGATCAACTTTCCCCGATAACTGCCCACCAATCATGTCTGAAACCGACACAGGCTGTCTGGTTCCGACCAGCCTTGTCCCAATCCGACCAAGTCCCGAAAAACTTGGACAACTGATTTTAGCTTGCTAAACTTCTCGAAAATCACTGCTAGCTGATTTTAGCTCGGTAAAAACTCGACCAGCTTGGCGAAAGTCTGTTCCAGCTCGGCAATCACCCGAACTGACTGATTTTCCCCAGCTAAACACAATATCTCCCGAAACACTTAGTCTTTTTTCGACTTCCGGATTCCCTTAGCCGTTTTCCAACTTTCCCTCAGAAACCCCTTTAATTTTTCCCATTTTTTCTCGACAAGACTCATTCCTACCTTAACCAATTTATCCTGTTTGACAGATTCGTGGAACACAGATGTTACACGCATCCTTAATGATAATGCCACCTCCTTTTGTTTTTAATTTTTTTTGTTTGTTTTCGCCATCACGACAAGAAAAAATATAAAACTGAAGGCAAATAATGAAGGAGTATATAGAAATAATGGAACACGTGCGGTAACATAATGTAGTAGAGCCAATGTGTCGACAGGCCAAACTGGAGCCTCGCAACCACCACATTTAAATCTAAAGCTAAATCTTTGCTTAGTGTTAATCTCTTGGCACGCCCGTACAATTATTAAACCTACTTTCATTAACCCGATTAATTAAATATTTCTTATTGTATAGGTCGTATTTTAAGGAATGCCTACCTCACCTTCGAAGTAGCGACTTGTTTTTAAAAAAAAAAATTATAGTATGGTTCTTTTTTCATACGATACTATAGATTATTGTGTATATTGATAGAGATTCCAAAACACAAAGAATAAATATTTAACAAACACAAGAGATTACAGAAAACTTGTATGTTTTATTCATTATTTTCGAGGTCTTTTGGATAAAAGAATTACAATAAGGAAGCAAAGAAGTGGAATCCTCATGATTCTTACAAAACATGAAGTGGGAATATGCTACTACATTTACGAGAAGACTAAGTCTTCAGTTATTAACAAACTTTGAAAATCAAATCATGAAAAGAGAATGAATGAAGAATTACTCAAATCTCTTTGACTTTGTCTTCATCAACATGATAAGATGGCATTTCTGTAATTAAATGTAGGGAGAGTTACTTAAATAGTACGGAAATTAGGTAAAATGATCAGATTAGTAGAAATCTTTTTTTTTATTACTGTAGTGTTTTCCATACCCAGAATGCCCTTTTAAGCATTTGATAACAAAAACGTAATTACAGGAATGTCATTACTTTTATTTTCCACATTAGCGAAAAAACATGCGCGGCGCCTACGTGGCACAAAAACTGCCTAAGTGTATTATGAAAGTTTGCCGCATAAGTTTCTCGTTGTAGTGACGGCAGACTTACATGACGAGCGGCTGATTTAAAATAACGGTCGACTTATTAGTTGGTCGGCTGATTTATATTCATAAGTCAGCCAGAAGTCACGGTAGACTTATATGAACCTCGACCAACTTATGAATTATCGGCTGACTTAAGAGTACACGACACGGCTGATTTTTATTTTGACGACCGATTTATGAAAACTTTGGCTGATTTATTGCTATGACATGGCCGACTTATTGTTGCCCGCCTGATTTATCGTTAATCCGGCTGACTTATTTGGCTGATTTATTTTGCAACGGCATACTTATGCGGGTTAATTGTGGCTGACTTATTGTAAATCAGCCGTAAGAAGACCGATTTAGTTAAAAGTCGGCCTAATTACGGCTGACTAATTAGCGAAAGATTAATTACTGTAATAGTATGCTATTGACGACTGGCTTATATGACATAGCGGCTAACTTATTTTTTCCACCTGATTTATGTTTTTTAAAGGCTGATTTCATAAACTTTTTTAATTACTTAAATAGTTTTTTAGTGGTGACTAACTTATAGTTTTGTTTAATGGTTGATTTTATATGGCTGATTTATAAGTTCGTTTGATGACATGTTTCCATGTCAGCAAAATAAAGATTACATCAGCTCTAAACACATTATTAGGTTTAGCCGCCGTCTTCTTCGTCGTTGTTCTTCATCGTTGTTGTTCTTCATCTTGTCCCTTCTTCATCATTCTACCTCTTTTTCGAGCTTTATACCAAATCTAAACCTCGGAGAGGATGGATTCGATAATAATTGTTTGCGGTACATGGGTTCTCAAAAATCGATATGTATTCAACGCCGACAAGAGAAGGGCAAATCCGGGTACAGTAACGCGTCTTCAAATTGATGTAGAAGGGAGATTCAAGTATGTTTTCGTTGCATTTGGTGCGAGTGTGAGTGGTCCGTAAAAACAATTGTCACTGTAATTTACAGCTACACAAATCGGCCGTTAAGTGTTTGGTCTGGTTCGTAAATCAGCCGTAACAGTATTTGGTTTGGTTCGTAAATCAGCCATTACAGTGTTTGCAATGCTTAATAAATCAGCCAAACCTTAAACGCGGCAGTTGTAAATCAGCCAAACCTCAAATCTGTGTGTTTCCAATTTTAATAAATTTATTTAATTTGATAGGTTCTATTTATAATTTTATCTCAATGTTAAGTAATTTTAAGTCTTACATCAAAACAATGGGTTATATTTGTAATTTTTACACATTTTGTAGGTTTATCCTTAATATGTTCATCTCAAACCCTAAACCCCATACAATATACAATATATTCCTTACCATATAATTATAAGAATTTCCATAAATAAGCCCATAATATCATTATTTTCCTTTAGATTACTACATTATAAACATGTCATATCTATATTACCCTAAACCCTAAATATAGTAACAACATAATCCTTATCATATCTTATTTATATGTCTAACTAGATTAGTTATATGTTTCGTAGTAACAATGTTATCATAGATAAAAAAAAATCAATGTAGAATCTAAGTTTGTTTTCCTAAGCAATATCACTTAGCAAATCATTGTATGAAAAAACTTATCTAAACATCAATCAATAAAAACCATCTTTGGATCTTTGGATCTTTGTTTTGTGCTTTCGTTCTTTGAATATATGTTCCTCTAAAAACTCTAGAAAAATTCTATTGTGCGAGTTTCGACTCTCACAATCTCCAACTTTGAAAATACTTGTGTGATAAGTCGGTCATAATAGCTTATAAATCGGCTGTGAAGTTGTCTGAATGTGTGAGATTAGATAAATCAGCCATTACGTTGTTTGGTCTGTTTAGTAAGTCAGCCATATAGTTTTTTGCTATGCTTAATAAATCAGTCAAATCCGCTATATATTACAAGTAGACAAACACAAACATATTTAGAAATCACAGCTTCTTGGTCATGTTCATCTTCATATGAATCGTAAACTTTAGGCTTTCCGTTTCCTGTTTGCCTTATCTATACGCTTGCTCTTCTCTCTGTAAAAATCAGCCATCAAGTATCTATAAATCAGCCATCAAGTATCCATAAATCGGCCATCAAGTTTACATAAATCAGCCATCAAATATACATAAATCAGCCATCAATGTAGCTTGGATGATTCTGGCACTGGTTTTCATGGCAGGTTTTGACTAAACTCAAAAGCGTAAACGAAATTAAGAACACAAATCAAAAAATTTGGATCTGAAGAACAATTCAGATAAATATGACATAACCTAGATTTATAATAACATATTTAGAAATCACAGCTTCTTGGTCATGTTCATCTTCATTTGAATCGTAAACTTTAGGCTTTCCGTTTCTTGTTTGCCTTATCTATATGTTTGCTCTTCTCTCTGTAAAAATCAGCCATCAAGTATCCATAAATCAGCCATCAAGTATCCATAAATCGGCCATCAAGTTTACATAAATCAGCCATCAAGTATCCATAAATCGGCCATCAAGTTTACATAAATCAGCCATCAAATATACATAAATCAGCCATCAAGTATTAATAAATCGGTCACCAAGTTTACATAAATCAGCCATCAAATATACATAAATCAGCCGTCAATGTAGCGTTGATGATTATGGCACTGGTTTTGACCAAACTCAAAAGCGTCAACGAAATTAAGAACACAGATAAAAAAAATCGGATATGAGGAACAATTCAGATAAATACGACATAACCTAGATCTATAATAACGATGAACCAACACAAATATTTGACGAAACTGGATTCGGGTATTCTTATTAGATGAGGTTACCAACACAAAAAGGTTAGATCTGAAAAAGATGAAGAGGGAGAATAAGAAGATGAGAAGAAGAGAAAGAAGGAGACAAAGAGGAGAAAATAAGACTTACCGTGGGTCGACGCGGTGGTAGAGGTGGAAGGAGACAAAGAGTAGAAGGAGACGAAGAGAAAGAATGAGATAAGAAGACTTACCGGTATAAACGACGTCGGAATCTGAGACGAGGAGGGAATCTGGGAACAAAACTGCGTCTTCGCCGGAGCCGGAGCCAGAGCGGAGGTGATTCGGCGAGTGAGAGGAGAAGAGTGAGAGATGCGGCTAGGGTTTTAGTTAGAAGAGAAAATGACGAGAGAAATGAGAGATTAATGTTGTTTTTTCTTCTATATATTATATCTCACTTAAAAAATATATAAATGGTATTATCGTTAATTACAGTTTTAAATTTTCATTAATAGACATTTTCTTTAGAATTTGTATCATTTAAATAATATCTAAAAGTTATGTATTACTCTAGTCATATCATAATATTTTTTTGCTATTTGAATAATTATCTCTTAAATGTAAGTGTTTATATACATGTTGGAAGAATTATGTTTCATTTGTAACTATATTTACACAATATCCTAACATTTATAAATATAACTAATATCATATAGTTGTAACTCTTTCTCTTTTAAAAACTTTTGCAGAAAATTATCTTATTTGTTGCTTGGTAATATTAAGTTTTAACAACAGTGTGCTTTTGTAATTGTTTAGAAACGAGAGAGAGAGATATTTAAGATGAGAATTTTTAAAGAGAAAGAGTTACAACTTTAGGGTACAATGTGTATCTTTCACACTGTACTCTTATCTTGCTTTTTTTTTCCTGCAGCCTCTTATTAAATTATGAAACATGATTACCCCCACTTCATATTTTCCCTTGTTTCGTATGTTACATGTCACGAATATATTAATCTGTAACTTGTATAATTGTATGTAAGAAAGTCATGAATTTGGGATTCTGATGTCATGATTAATATTATTTTTTAAAGAAAATTATCATTTTCTGTCAATATTTAAAGTTTTAAACTTAAAAACTATAACGTTTGTTATACTTATTTGTGACCTACCCCATGAAATTACGTATAAATTAGCGATCGGTTGTTACTAATTTAAAATCTTTATAAAAGTGTTTTCCCCCATTACAATAAAAAGTGTTTTCATTAATAGTTGACGTAAAAATTAATTAGTTAAGTATTTATCCAACTCGTATCTTTCGTAAAAAAGTATATGTATTTTTGAAGTTGAATATAATAACATAAAATAACTATTAATCATGTTCTTTTGGAATGTACATATGCAAAGTCTGTAGATGTGCCAATTTTAACCAATTTGATGATCCATCTCAGTATCTGGAGGAGAATATATAGAAGACGCTTCAAATTCAAAACATGAGCACTCTGCCTAATCAAGTAAGATTACTTTTGTAACGCCCGCGTTCCGGAAGAATTGATTATTGGGGTGAAATAATTAATTCGGGTTTGTTCCGGAGTAGTATCGATCGATACTAGGTGAGTATCGATCGATACCAGTTCGAGGGGTATCGATCGATACAGGGTGGTATCGATCGATACCGTGCGGAGTTAATTGTTCCTTATATCTTCTTCTCTTCTCTTATTACGGAGAACGATCGTTTCTTTTGGAAAAAACGAGAGTTGGCCTTGCGTGAGAGAGAGAGAGAGAGAGAGAGGGAAGGAAAAGCTTGGTGAAGCTTGGATCTTGCTAGATCAAGAGGATTTGAGCTTGGGAAGAAGCTTGAAGAAGAGGTTGGAAGACCTTGGTTTTGGCGTGAGAGGGAGGTCGTTCTAGAGCTCGATCCATTCGATCTAAGGTGAGTTGTGACCAAAGGTTAACAATTAAGCTTGTGTGGTGCTTGTTTAAGCTTGATTGTTGAGTTTGGGGGTTTGTCTTGGCGATTTCTGGGTTAGATTTCGTGAAGCCTGTGAGTCGCAGGGGAGTATCGATCGATACCATGTGAGTATCGATCGATACCAGTCCCTTGTCGGTAGGCTTGTGTTGTATCGATCGATACCAGTCGTGTTGTTTCTGTATCGATCGATACCAGTGCCTTTTTGGGTTGGCGCGTGTCGTTGTAGTATCGATCGATACCAGTGGTGTATCGATCGATACCAGTCTTTGGTGGGGTTGGCGCGTGTCGTTGTTGTATCGATCGATACCAGTGGTGTATCGATCGATACCAGTCTTGGTGGTGTTGGCGCGTGTTGTTTTAGTATCGATCGATACTGGGGGTGTATCGATCGATACCAGTTGTTGGTTGTGCCTTGAAAGCGTATTGGTTGTTTACTTTTCAGGCGGTGTGTTTAGCTTTTCTTGGAGTAGAATTGCTAGGCGTTGGTTTAGTTTTTCATGGAGTTGAATTGCTAATTGTGCGGGAAGTTTTAATTGGTGTTAATTAATTCTTCGTATTGTTAATTGCTATTTGTTGTGCTTATTGGTGGCCTGTTGTTGGGAGGATCAATCTCACTCAGCGTTTGGTTAGCCAAATGTTGATGCATCACTTTTGTCGATGCAGGTAAAGATAAGGCGTGATCGTGGAATCGAGGCAGTGAAGAGGGGATGATTAGGACTCGGGGTGTTGTTGTTGTGTTGTTGTTCTTGTTCTTGTATTGTGTAGTTATTAGTATAAAAAAAAAAATTGCGCTCGTTTCAACTTCCCTTTTGGATATTATGGATCCTATGGAAAGCTAAAAATGAACTCTTATTCAATAAAAGAAATGTGCATCCAATGGATGATGCTAACCGTAGCATTCAAGCAGTCACTGAGTTCATTGCTGCTCAATCTAATCAGAATGTAATACAAAAAAAAGATTGGAGTCAATGTGGGAATCGGTGTAGTGCTTGGAAACCACATGAATGATGGTTTAAATGCAATTTTGATAGTTCTTTGCGTAATGGAATTGACTGTGTTGGAGTAGGCTGGATTGTTAGGGATCATCATGGTCGGTATGTTCTATCAGGTTTTGCGAAACTAAAAAGGATGAATACTCCACTTCAAACAGAAGCAGCTGGGTTTCTACATGTATTACAAGTAATTTGGTCGTATGGTTGGCGATATATTTGGTTTGAAGGAGACAATGCTGAATTATCACAGGTTATCAACAATAAAGAGGACAACTTGGAAATAGGAAATATGCTATACGATATTCGATATTGGATGACAAAGTTGCATCTTTGCTCTTTGGAGAATGTTAATAAAAAAAGAAATCAAGCAGCAGATGCTTTAACCAAAAGAGTTTATGATTTTTATGATTTATATTGTATTTTCAATGTTCTCCAAGTATGGGTTATGGATTATTTGTATTCTTCTTTTACTGTTTAAATTAATATAATAAGTTGACAAAAAAATAATAATAATAACATATATCTATATAGTATTTAAATAATAGATATCCAAACCAAAAGAACTCAGAAGCACTTTTTTTAAGCCAAACATGTATTATTTAAAGATATTCCTATACTTTAACTAGATAGATTATACATGTCGCCAACAGGTCAATTTAAAAATATTAAAATAGATTTTATAATTATTCTCATATATTTCATAACAGAAAATATATATTAAAGTTAGATAATAATATATATCGTAGTCTCATAATTAATAGGTAAGAAACAAAATTTGGTTTACTTGAGAATTTGGTTTTTACTTTATTTAAATTTCAAAACCAAATTCGGTTCGGAATATTTTTAACGTTGTATATAATGATCCATATCTTCATTTATCAATTAATCTGATTATTATCAATAGAAACTTGGGAAATACAAAAACTGGAACCAATCAAAATAAAATTCAGATTCTAATTCATACATGAATTATAAAACCGACTAAATTAAGAAAACCAACATAACCAAACTAAACCAGGCCGAATAATTGAATAAGCGAATGTCCATTCGTAATCACAACTGAATAAGCGAGTACTTTAATTTTGGAAAATATCGTATATTTACTATTATAACAAGAAAAATTTATGCTCAGACACACTTTCTAAAAGTGTAATTACAAAAACATATTTTGTAAGTTTAGAACACTTTGTATAAACTTTTATGTTCCTCTACCAAGAGGTAATTACTTTTCCCCATTTACTATATATTTTTTTATTAATTTTTATCTCACACACTCCACACATTTTGTTTCTTTATATTTTTTTCATAAAAAAATAATCTAACAATTTTTTTTCACAATCAATTATATTTTTTTTTCAATATTTTGATACCAATTTCACAATTTTTAATTTAGAGTGAAAACTGGCGAGCATTGTAGTCGAAATTTCTCCGTCGGATTTCCAACGGAACTAAATTTGTCAGTTACATCTCGTCGGAAATCAAATTTGGTCCGTCAGAATATTCCGACGGACACTGGTCGTCGGAAAATGGTCGTAACTTTTTTGATAGATTTTCTGACGGCTTTTTCGACGGATTTTCGACAAACAATCCCCGTTGGAGGAATTTTTGATGATTTTCCGGCGAAGTTTTAGTTGGAATGCCTCGTCAGAAAGTTGTCGATATCCGTCGGAAATTTTCCGATGGATCAGTCATTGTAGTCATATTCCCCCGTCAGAAAGTTGTTGGATATCCTTCGAAAAATATTTTGGCGTCGTATTCTTATGCCCCAGTGTGAATATATATCCCTTTGGCTAAGCCTCTCAATCTCGGATTTGAACTCCAAAGAAGGGTAACGATAACCCGAACAAGAAAATCTATGGCTCGGAAGTCGAACCTAGCGGATAGGACGCATGCGTATCCATGTAGTTGCGTATCCATGTACAATATTCGTGTGGACACGCATGCATATCCATATAGTTGCGTACACGTGGACGATATTCGAGTGGATACACATGTATATCCATGTAGGTGCGTCCACGTGGATGATATGAGCGTGGATACACACATGTCTATCCATTTAAATACGTACACATGTACGCAACTATGTGATACGCATGCGTTCGGTCAATGTGTTCGAACATGTAAGTAAAATATTGTAAAATGAATATCAAAGTATAGAGAAAAAAGAAACATAGTTTATAGTGCAAAGAAAATGTGAAATTGTTTTTTTGTGAGAAAAAATAAGCAAAACAACATAATTTGGGTGTGAAAACCAATAATAATTAAAAAAAATGATTTGTGTTTTGATAATAATGATATAATGGTATTTATGTCATTTTACACTCCAAAAAACACACAAAATCTGCTTAAACTTACAAAGTGTGTTTTTTTGTAATTTGAAAGTAGAAAAATGTAACTCACTCTTATAACAACTATATACATTCTCTTGTTTCTTATCTAACAACTAAATATATTTACTTTCTCAATAGTCTCAAATTTTCCCTAAAATAGATTTTATAATTATTCTCACATATTTCATAACATATCAAATAGGAGAATATACTAATTAGAAAATCTAAATTCTCATTAAACTATAAAAATTAAGTTTCTTTTTTAAAAATTCTAATATTCTAATTTATAAGATTAAAAATTAGTAAATATTTATATTATACGGTAATATGGTAGGACGGGTTAGTGTTATGTTTGTATAATTGTGATCTTTTACGGGTTTGTTTAACAAAACATGCAAGATAACAGGCTGATTCAAGGCAGATTAAAAGGACGGATTAGCCCATTTTACCACTCATAAATATATAATTTATAAAATTTGATTTTAATAAAACAATTGGTTGTGTAGTAATCTAAATTCACATAATAACAAAGTTTACAATTAAGATTACATCGAAATATATTAAACTAACTCATACTCATATTCTATTAATATTCACCATATGATAACATCATATAACTCTTATAACAATTTATTTTTTATTTAGATAGCAAACTTTGCTATCATTTAAGGTTACATAAATTACATAATTATGAAATTTTTCACATTTTCATTAGTGTTTGCTCAATATAAATTTCACAAAAAAGTAATGTATAAAAATTATTGTCATGTACACAACGCGGATTAGAATCTAGATTTTGCATATCACAAGTTAGAAATATGATATAAATATCAAAACACATATTGCACAACAAAATATTATCTTCTCACTAAAAACCTAAGAATTACAAATTCAATATATTTGAATCAATAACACTTAAATTAGATCTTATTTCTCATTACATATTTTGTATATTTCAAAATTTAGTTTACAAAAAACTTTATTCCCCGAAAATGCGCGGGTTAGAATCTAATTTGATTAATTATTTGTTATGTGACCTGATCCGCTAGCTACATGTTTATTGAATTAATACCTTTCTCTTATGCGTATACTACATCAATTATCCTCCACATATTAAACAGGAAGAATTTATAGGTGATATTTGATGATGTGCCATCACCACAATTATTCTCAGCATTAATCTATTTATTTAATTCTTTCTTTTCTCCTAATATCTCTATAACCAAACACTAATTTCTAAGGTAATTTAACATTATGCCTATGGCAACTTCTCCTTAATCGATTTTTCCATATATATTTTTGCTTTTTTTTTTCCTAATTTCCAAACAGATATAATTTTTTTTTCCAAACAATGATTTCCCTCGTTATAGACGGAAAAAATAGCTAACTAAATTAAAAACCTTTTGAACTTTTACTTTTGTATTTATAAAATTACATACTAATTTTTTTTTACTTAATACTTTAGATAATAAACTTTTTAAAAGTGCACAAATAATTTCACAATTCATTGTTTTTACTAAAATTAAATATGATTTTGAATTGAAATCTCGAAACTTTAGAAATATATAAACAACAATTTCTTTTGTTACTTTTCATTGTTATTAAAAATAAAATAATTTAAAAAATGATGTAATTTATCATTTTTGTATATTAAAAAATTAAATTAACATAATAATATTAATATCGATTTTAACTTTTGGGTGGATAAAATTCAATTCAATATTCAAATCCAGAAAATAATGAATTTGATATTTCAAAGGTAACAATAAACCCATGCACAGCACGGATCCCTAATCTAGTTAATTCATATAACACATATAATTTTCTTATATACTATGTTGAACCAAATCCAAAATATAAAACCAAACTCGATACAGTACTTCCACTAAACTTAATTGACTAACCTAATCCTTCAAATCAACGAATTTTTTTTTTTAAGTTGTTATCATGTGTTTGAAAACTTTGTTTCTTTTAAACCTAGTTTAATGTTTTGAAACTTTATTATTATGTATTTTATGTATCTCTATAATATTATTTAAGAATATATTTTTGAAAATGAACTTTGTTTCGTAAGTTATTACTATGCCATTACAAATACAAAAAAATAATTGAAATAAAAAATGATATAATTGTCTTTTAAAATTATTGATGAAAATNGATTTGCGACTACAAGTAAAATCAAAATTAAAAAAAGAAAATAAACAAATTGATTTATATATAAAAAAAGAAAATATCTAAATACAAAAAAAAAAAAAGAATCTTCGATCTTCTTCACCGCCGATCTCCGGCGCCGCAGAAAAAGCGGACCCCCCCCCCCACCTCCTCCGGCGCCGCAAAAACATGGTTCTGCTCTCCCAGCCAGATCTGCTCCTCCGAGTGCATCCCGAGCTCAGCCTGATTCGCGGGCTCCTCCATCTAGCTCCCAAGCGAGATCCTCCGGTGGTGAACCAGTCCCGCGAGATCCTCCGGTGAACATCTTTGTGACAGCTTCGCCGGCGGTGGTGAACCCAACCTCGTTGAACATCTCCGGTTGTGAACTGATATGCTCAAATTAATACCCTAAAAAGTACTAAAGCAGTGTTGCAGTATAGTTAGGGGTCGAACACAAGAACTCCAGATATCACTCAATAGATTATAAAGATTAGAATTAACCTAAACCAATAGTTGTAAACGAAAGCAATGCGTAAACTAAATGTGTTGTAAATCGATTGGAAGAAAGATAGGCTCAGGGTATTTCTCAGGAATTCAATAAAAATGTAGATGAACTAGCTAACATGATTCAGTTTTAGCGCGGTTCTTGAACTCAAATCACTAAAGTATAGCTAACCAACTCTCGTTGCGAAAACTATCTAAGTCTAAATCCTAGAATTCCAAATCTCTTTGCGAATCCTAAAGTCTAAACCAGCTTTTAGTTCAAGTTTGATTTGTTCACAAAACAACTAAACCAAATCTCTTTGCGAATAGTTATTTTGCTCACTCTAGGTTCTGTCAGGTAATTAATCGCACTCTCGTGCCTAACCAATTATCATAAGATCTAAGTTCTAGGTGATCAGTCTAGAATTAGTTTTGAGAACAACCTAGACGAAGAACTAATTCAGATGGTGAATCCTAATTATTCAATTAACCTAACATTCAGATAAAACCCTTATGAGAACCCTGAACCTAACAAGAGAACTACTCAGACATGATAATTGAGACAATAAACATGGCTGAAATAATACTCAAATAAATAATAAAAAAAAAGGAGAGGAACAAGAGGATTCGAAATCTTCTCTCGGACGAACAGAGTCTCTGACTTGTCTCCCTCAGAAAGCTCTCTCACAAAACTTAGATAAATCAAGCGTAGCCAACAAAACTGGCTCAAAATCCTAATTAATAACCTAAAACACGTTTTGGGGTTTATTGCAATTATTAAAGTCTTCTGGGCAATTTTGCAATTCTTCAACTCTTCATAAAAGTCGCGACTTCTGTCTTGCTGCAATGAGTATCGACCGATACTAGGGTAGTGTCGATCGATACTGAGACTCTAAATCGGGTACTCAGCTACACAAGCTTCTGTTTTGCTCCAAAATGCTCCAAAAAGCTCTAATATCTCCAATTATGCTCCAAACGTGCTAAAACCTGTAAAAGACTCTAAAAGGCTCCAAAATAGTAGAAAGATTCTATAAAACGGACTTATATCATGACTTAAAAGGGGTAAAAACCATGATAAATCATGAACCCAGCCTCGTTGAACATCTCCGTGACAGCATCGCCGGCGGTAAGCATCAGATCTGGGAAAAAGAGAGTTAGATGTGAAGAGAAGAAGATACATAGAGCAATTGAAAAAAAAAGAATCGTAGGAAGGAGAGAGAAGGAAGAAGAAGAAGAATCGATAAACTACCTTTGAAAAAAGAAGTAAGAGATAAACTCAATTAAAAAAAGAAGAAGATTTGGTCCGTTGAATTGGAGGAATGAGAGAGAAAGAAAAAGAAGAAGAAGCAAGAGATAAACTCAATTTTTAAAAAAAAAAGATTTGGTCCATTGGATTAAACCAATCAACGGTGGAATCTTTGTCTCAATGAACTAGCCAATGAGAAACTTTCATTATTTTTGTCATTTTGTCGCAAATTAGTCTCAAATTTGAGACCATTTTGTAACTACTATTAAAAAAAATCGAGTGGAGTTGCTAAACAGTCGCAAATTTGTGACCATTTTGTGACTACTTATACATGTTATGAGTAGAATCAAAAAATTTTACCCTAAATCATAAACTTTAAGAACCTAGAAGGTTTGAATATGACTTTACAATGATTCTGTGTATATACCAGTTCAAAAATATGTTAAAACTTAAAAATAAGTAAATTTTGAGAGAATTTGTATCTTTCAAAATCATTTCTTATAAAACACATGTAACACTTAGTACATGTTATGATTATATTGAAATTTTTGTAAGTGTTATATTTTTTTGTATATTATTTGATGTTTATGTGTAAGATCTAGTTTACAGTTTAAGATTTAGAGTTTATGATTAAGTGTTAGAGGTTTAGGGTTTAGAATTTAGGATTTATAAAATGATTATATTTAAAAAATTTGTAAGTGTTGAATTTTTTTGTATATTATTTGATGTTTATGTGTAAGATCTAGTTTACAATTTAAGATTTAGATCAAACTTATGATTAATGGTTAGAGGTTTAGGGTTTAGGGTTAAGGGTTTGTGGTTGGGGTTTAGAATTTAGGATTTTTGTTTTAAAATTGAGTGGAGTTGCTAAACGGTCGCAAATTTGGGACCCTTTTGTGACTACTATTAAAACAAATCGAGTGGAGTTGCTAAAAGGTCGCAAATTTGGGACCTTTTTGTGACTATTTGTACATGTTATGAGTACAAGTCCCATAAAACCCTAAACTTTAAGAACCTAGAAGGTTTGATTATGACTTTACAATGATTCTGTGTATATAACAGTTCAAAAGTATGTTAAAACTTATAAATTAACATATTTACAATTATATATTGATGAATTAAAAAACAAATTCGAGTGGAGTTGCTAAACCGAAGCAAACCAGTCACAAATTTGGGATTACTTTTGCAAGTCCTTAAACAGTCGCATATAAGCGACTCTTTTCTGACTTATTTCGTTTCGTCGGTAATTTGCGACTATTGTGCCTCAGCATTATGAGTAGTCGCTTATTAGTCGCAAATCAGTCACAATTTAGTCTCTCTTTTTTGCGACCAAAAAAATAGTCGCAAAAGGTAGTCACAAAAACTGTGTTTTCTTGTAGTGTAAGTCCCATAAAATGAGCATACTTGCTCAATCTATCCACCACCACAAAAATGACATTAAACTCGAAGGAAGTAGGAAGTCCTTCTATGAAATCCATGGAAATGTCCTCCCACACCCGTGTAGGTATTGGTAACAATTGCAAAAGACCAGCAGGAGATAACGTCGAATACTTATGCGTTTGACACACCGCACATTCTGCTACAAACTTCTGGATCATTTAGCTCATCCCTGACCAATAGAACAACTGTTGAACTCTTCTCAAAGTCTTTAAAACGCTAGAGTGTGATGTGATCATGACAAGCACAATGAAGAAACCGCTTGAACCCGAGCTTGTAGCTGACCTCGCACTGGCGGATGAGCATGAAGTTAAGAAGAATTGGATTAATCCAACTACAACATTTGATCCCAGAATATCAAATGTATCAAAAAATGGGTATGTGACCCATTTGCACTCTTTTTCCCTTGCTTTGGTTTTGTCCAAATGGGTTTTCCAAAGTAAGGTTTTTAATGAGCCAAGTGGATCACATCCCCTTAGCCCATTTGTTGATCATAATCGAAGCCCAACGATTCACTACTATGGCATTTTCAATCACGTGTCGCTGTTAGCTCACAGCGCTTCAGAGAACGATAAGGATATGGATCCAAAGCCCCGTGTGTCTAGTTTCCAAAACCATCTAGATCCCTACAGTCGGCCCAGTGAATCGCTCGGAAAAAGCCCAACAGTGGAGGCGCGACCAATTTCAAATCCTCCACTCTCAAGACCACCAAGGAAACCACCTCACATGTGTTTTCTGCCATGTCTGAGCATGACCAGATGCCCATGCACTCCTATTTAACCCATGCTCAGATCTGGAAGCCCATACTTCCTTGTTTTATTCATTTCTTTATTTTGAGCCCATGCTCATTTGTTTTATGCTGTCTTTTGTTTGCCCTAGTTGTAGATCTTATATAAGCTAAGTCTTTGCTTCATTAGTAATTACCTTTCAATCAACAATTAAGTCTAAGTATTTTCATTTTCTACAAAGTGTGTTCTTTGTGAGAAGTGATGTTCTCTTGGATATTGTGTGCGATACACCTTGTTCATTAGAAGTCTCGGATTTAATTACTTGTGTGATTCAAGTAGTTGGTTCGATCACTAGATTGAGAGAGTCAATCAACATTCGATTGAGAGAGTCAATCACTTCCCCTTTCATTCCTACGTACCTTCGTTCCCCTTCCACGTCCCTTGAAGCACTTGTGCTTGCAAGGCTTATCCCGGTTCCTGCCCAGTCTTAGAGGGTCGATTCTAGGGAGTTCGTATCAGAGGGTCCTCCCAATTGTCCTTCATGGTATTCAGATAAGATCACATGAATAAACCTTAAAGTTTTCGGAATGACCAGCTTCCCCAAAAACAACAATCTTCCTCGATTCATAGTATACCCAGACTTTACACTCACTACAAAAAATCAACCGATTCCCGACGACCATATCGGTCGGGAAACCGTCGGGAAACGGCTTTTTGGACGGATTTCCGACCGATTTGTCATGTCGTGACTATAGCGTCGGGAATTCCCGACGGATTCCCGACTACCTTTTTTCCCGACCGGATTCCGACATATATATATAGTCGGGGAATTCCCGACGATTTACCGATGGGACTAACATACCGACCAATTCCCGATGGTAATAGGCGTCGGATATTTCTCGACGATATTCCGAGTGAATTCCGAGGGGCATATTCCCGACCAATTCCCGACCAATTCCCGACCAGAGAATTTACCGACCAATTCCCGACGGGAAAAATCCCGACCAATTCCCAACCGGATATTTCCCGACGATATTCCGACTGAAATCCGAGGGGCATATTTCCGTCTTGACTAATTCCCGACGGGTAATTAAAAAAACAGTATTTTAAAAATTCTTTTAAAATAATGATTTTTTATTAAATTAAGTTAAATTAAGAATTCAAAAAAGAAAATTAAAATTAAATATAATAATTGTTTTGAAATAAAATAAAATTGTTTTGAAATTACAAAAACATTAAAATTAATTTCCCGATCTCGTTCCCGTTTCCGTTTCCCTTCTTCCCCTTCCCGTTCCCGGGAAATCCGAGAACTTCGATTTCATCCAATCCGACATGCCAGCGATATCCGACCTTGCCTTTGTAAGCTCCTCTTGCGTAACACCTAACTTCATTTCGGTGTCCGCTTTCGCCGCCTCCAAATCTGCTACTTTTGACTTGAGCTCTTCATTATGCTGGACGAGATCTTCAGAGAAATAGGAAAAACCCAAACCCCCGCGATGCTGCCCTTTTTTATCAAGGGGAAATTCCTGTAGAAATTAAAAATAAATTAGAACATTATAATTTTATAATGTAAAACTAAATGAAAACAAAAAAAAACTTACGTTGATAACGAGACGGTTGATCTCTTCCCGCGTAATCTCGAAGGAAGCAGAGGAGTCGCCTTGAGATTGTTGGGTCAACCCGATCTTCTTCTTCTTCATGTTCTCGTAAATCTCACTCATGAGGGATCCTGAAGAACCCCGGTTGTCTTGTTCGTGTGGCACGTCTTCATCAACTCCAAGTGATCCGGACGCACACCTCCGGCCTCATTTGTCTAAAAAACGATTAAATTTTAATATTAATAAATAATTTAACAATTAAATATAGAAAACAATGTAAACAATAAAAAATTACCATATGTATTTCTCGGGTCCGGAAGCTGCTCGAAACGGAGTCGTGGACATACTGTCCCTTACCGGAGCGATCACTCTTTCGGTTTGCCGAATTACGTGCAGATCGTCTACTTTTAGTCTTGACCGAAGATGGAAAGTAGTGCCTCGCAAAGTTGGATGCTTCTTCATTAATGCTCTGTGCAACAATAGAACCCTCAACTCTTGCAAGATTTTTCACCTTCTTCTTTAGGTGGAACATATACCGCTCAAAAGGATACATCCATTGATATTGAACTGGCCCACCAAGTGCTGCTTCTCTAGGTAGATGAATAGGAAGATGTTCCATAACATTAAAAAATGCCGGTGGAAATATTTTCTTGAGGTTGCATAAGAGAACCGGTATCTTCTCCTCCAGGTTTCGGATACCGTCTGCTGTAAGTGATCTCGTGCATAGATCCCGGAAGAAAGCACCAATCCCTGCATAAATGATAAAGAAATTTAGCAAACTTTAGATAATATATATATATATATATATATATNNNNTATATATATAGAACTATATATAATTTTGTAAATGTACCTGCAATAGCTCCATGGACGTTTCTAGGAAGAAGACCGGCAAAGGCAAATGGAAGGAGGCGTTGCATGACAACGTGACAATCATGACTCTTCATCCCTGAAAACTTCTCTTCTCCAATATTAACGCAATTACGAAGGTTAGATGCGTATCCGTTTGGGAATTGAACACTATGCGTAATCTAGTTGAAGAACTCCTCCTTTGAAGGCTCATCCAAGCGGAAAGCGGGGGCAGTGATTTTCCGTTCGCCATTACATGGAGTTCCTTCCGCGAACAAATATCTGGCAAGTCCAATATGGCCTTCAAATTATCTTTCGTTTTCCCTTGCACATTTAGAACAGTATTCATGATGTTGTCGAAAAAGTTTTTTTCAATGTGCATCACATCTAGATAATGGCGCAGCAGATGGTTCTCCCAATATGACAAATCCCAAAAAATACTCCTCTTGTTCCAATTGTGGTACTCGCCACAACCGTCTACGGGAAAATGACCATTACCAACACATGAAACCGTCTTCTCAGCACCAAAATCTCTCAACTGAGTGATGATGTTTTTCCCATCCGGCTCAGGAGGTGGACCATCAAATACTTTTTTGTTCTTCTTAAACAATGTCGTGCTCTGACGATATGAATGATCATGCTGTAGAAATCGTCGATGAAAATCGAACCAAGTAGTCTTTCGACCGTGCTTTAATTGGAACGCATCAGTGTTATCTTGACAATACGGGCACGCCAACCTTCCATGAGTCGACCATCCAGATAGCATACCATATGTTGGAAAATCACTTATGGTCCACATAAGTACCGCACGCATCGTGAAATTCTGTTGGAGAGAAACATCGAACGCTTGAACACCATCTTTCCATAAAATTTTCAACTCATAAATTAATGGCTGCAAGAAAATATCAAGGGATCTCTTAGGATGTGCCGGTCCGGGGACGAGAATCGTGAGGAACAAAAACTCTCGTCATGCACAAACTAGGCGGAAAATTGTAAGGTGTGACGATTACTGGCCACAATGAATATTGCCTCCCATGTTTCCCAAAAGGGTTGGATCCATCTGTAGATAACCCGAGGTATACGTTCCTTGGCTCATACGCAAAACTAGGATAGACCTCTTGAAAATATTTCCACGCTTCTGCATCTGAGGGATGCGCAATCTCTCCATCTGAGTTATGTTCTGCATGCCATCTCATAGGTCTTGTCGTGCGCTCGGATTGATATAACCTTTTCAACCTCTCTATTACTGGCAAATACCACATCCGTTTATGTGGAACAAGTACTCTGCCACCCGTTTCCTGATACCGTGGTTTATGACAAAAACGACACTTGAGACGGTTTTCGTCCTTTCTCCAGTAAATCATACAATTGTCAATGCATACATCTATCATATGATACGGCAATCCAAGACCAGCTACAAGTTTCTGAACCTCGTAGTATGAAGCCGGTGAGATATTATCTTCAGGTAAAATATCTTTCACAAAATCAGCTATCACATCCACACAATCCTCCGCCAAGTTGAAATCGGTCTTTATAGTCATCAACCTACTTGCAGTTGATAAAGGCGATATTCCCTTTCTACATCCTTCGTATAGGGGATGCTTAGCTGCATCTATTATATCAAAAAACTTTTGAGCTTCTAAATTAGGTTCCTCTATTCTAATACCATCCTGAACATACGATGCTACGTTTTCACGAAACGCATCATTCACCATCTGAACGTTTGCATCTACTTCAGGTGTTGGTTCCTCTATCCTACCCGAATAATTAAAACTACTACCATAATATTGCACAATTGAATCAATTTCTCCGTGCGTATACCAAATCTTGTAACACGACATAACTCATTCCTATAAAGGTGATTCCATACTTCCCCAATATAGACTAATCTATGATTCCGACATTTAGTACATGGACAATCAAATTTACCGTATTCCGACGTCATGCTATTGTTTGTCGCAAAGGTCATGAATTCCGCAACACCTTGTGCATACTCATCCGTCAGTTGATTCGTCGCTGGATCTTGCCGTGGTTTATCCATCCACGATCGCAAATAATCATAAGGGTTTGGGTTTGAAGAATACATTTTCTAAGTTTTTTTTTTTTTGTAAGTTGTGAATGAGGGTGGATAGATATATAGTGGATTTTCCGCGGATACCCGACGGATTTCTAACTGGTTTTCGACCGGTTAAAAAATTTCAAACGGCTATAAAACGGCCAGTGCAACGGGCAGATTAACGGATCTATTTCGTCAGAAATCGGTCGGAATTCCCGACTCGTCGAAAATCAGTCGGAATTCCAAACCGATTTACGACCGATTTAAAAATCGCAAACGGCTATAAATCGGCTAATGCAACATGCAGATTAACGGGAATTCCGACCGATTTCCGACGATCCTAAATCGGTCTTTAACTGGTCGGAAATTAGTCGGAATTCCCGACCGATTTCCGACAGCTAAAATTTCGTCGGAAATTACCGACCAATTCCCGACGGATATTTTTTCCTCGTTATTTCATCGGAAATTGGTCGAGAATTCCCGACCGATGTTTTCCCGTCGGGAATTGGGGTGTTTTCTTGTAGTGACTTTCCCCACCGTTAATCTTTACAATCAATAACGGAATATTATCATCCTTGTCAATCTCATCATATAACTGTAAGTGCCAGCAATGTAGTTCTCACATCCAACCCCGAATCATGAATCACCCTTGATAACCCATCAGTTGCTTTGTTTTGGATACCTGGTTTATAGCAAATCTCAAAGTCGTAACCCAACAGCTTCGTTAACCACTTTTGATAATCCAAACTGACCTCACGTTGTTCCAAGAGGAATTTAAGACTCTTCTAATCAATGTGAACCATGAATCTCCTTCCCAACAAATAATGCCTCCACTTTTGAATTGCTAAAACAATTGCCATAAGTTCTCTCTCGTACACTGGTTTAAGTTGATCCCTTGCTAACAGAGATGTGCTAAAAAATGCAATAGGTCGATGATGTTGCATTAATTAGCACCGCTCCTAATCCCACTCATGAGGGATCAGTCTCCACAATAAACATTTCCTTGAAGTCAGGTAACGCCAACACTGGAACCGATACCATTGCCAATTTCAACTTGTCAAATGCTTCTTGAGCAGCCATCGACCATACAAACTTATCTTTTTTATAAGAAGCTCTGTCAATGGTTTATAGCAAGCATTCCATATCCTTTCACAAAAGGTTTGTAGTAGCCCGTTAATCCCAAGAATCCTCTAAGGTCCTTCACATTGTGTGGCTTAGGCCAATTATTCATTGCTGAAGTTTTTGATGGATCTGTTGCCACACCCATCTCTGATATTATATGACCTAAGTACTCCACACTCTTCTGACCAAATAAACACTTTTTCGATTAGCAAAGAGTTGGTTTGCAGCAAAAAAAATTAACACCACTCTCAATTGCTCTTCATGCTCCTCCAACGATTGATTATAGACCAAAATATCGTCAAAGAACACCAACACAAACAACCGTAAGAAAGGTCTAAGCAAATCATTCATTAAGGTTTGGAAAGTAGATGGTGCATTCGTCAATCCAAACGGCATAACTAAGAACTCGTAGTGTCCATCATGAGTCCTAAATTCCGTCGTTCTCCACATCTTTAGCCTCCATACAAATCTGATGGTAGCCTGACCGCAAATCCAGTTTTGAAAAAATAGTAGCACCTCTCAATTCGTCTAGGAGTTCATCGATCATTGGTATGGTAAATTTATCTGCTACCGTTTCTCTATTCAGTGCCCTATAATCCACACAAAAACACCAACTACCATCCTTCTTTTTCACCAGCAAGACAAGACTAGAGAAAGGGCTATGACTGCTTTGTATTATTCCAGATTCCATAATCTCCCCAACTAGCTTCTCCATTGCTGTTTTATGAGCATGTGGGTAGCGGTATGGTCTGACACTAATAGGAACACAACTAGATTTCAAGTGAATAGCATGCTCCTTGCCTCGTATGGGTGGTAAACCTTTAGGGTTATCAAAGACTCTTGCAAACTCCTCCAAAAGCATATCAATCTGTGGGGGTATAGGCAGTTGTATCTTATGCTTCATATCTTGAGAACATGACGCAATACTAAACCCTTTAGATTGAAGCATTGGACTTTGAGACATAGTATTGAGAGACATCTTTGAAGTGTGCAGAGAAGGATCACCAAACAATGTTACACGTTTCCCTTTATACATGAAAGAGATTTTGTGGGACTCCCAATCCATCTCACACTTGCCTAACGTTCTCAGAAAATACACCCCTAATATAACATCAGCATTCCCTAAATCCAAAGCTATCATGGTGGCTGTGAATTCCGCTCCTTGTAATATAAAATTCACCTTTCTACAGGTCCCCACTCCTTTGACTTCAATACTTGTACCCAACAGTATGTCCAAATTGCTTTGAGACACCATCTTTAGTTTAGCTTTAGAGATCATATGTGGAGTTATAAAATTGTGGGTTGCACCACTATCAAGCATCATAATGACCTCTATTTTCCCAATCCACCCTTTAATTTTGGTTGTAGTTAGAGAATTAATACCCATGAACGAGTTGAGAAATAGTTCCATAAACTCATGTTGAATCGTCAATTCTTCTTTTACCCAATCCTCTATGGTTTCATCTAACACCTCCAATTCTAAACCATTGAGAACGATCATGATATGTAGCTCTTTATTAGGACATATATGAGTCTTGGACCATGGGCCATCACACTTAAAACATATTCCAAACATTCTTTTCTCATCTAATTTTTCTTTGGTGAACTGTAAACGCGGTCTTCTCGCAGTCTGAGTTGTTTGTTGTCTACCTCCATCTTTATTTGTATCTTTCTTTGGTGAACTGTAAACGCGGTCTTCTCGCAGTCTGAGTTGTTTGTTGTCTACCTCCATCTTTATTTGTATCGGTCACAATTGTCTTCATCTTCCAAATGTTGTTAGTGGCTAACTGAACATTACGAAAGGCCACAAATTGTGTTTTCTGCTCCACTCACCACCTTTGTAAGAACATCAGATTCCATACTAATGGCAAACGCAATCATATCAGACAAGTCTTGAGGTTTCATATATGTCACCACTGCTCGTATTTTTTGTGATAATCCATTCAAGAAAATCCCTTCCAACTTATACTCCTCCATATTAAGAACTTGAGATGCCAAATCCTCAAATTCTCGAACATATTCAGGAATTGTACCCTTCTGTTTGAAGCAGAACAGACTCTGGCTTAGACCACAAGTATGAACATTTCCGAATCTCTTCATTAAACGTTGTTTGACACTGTCTCCAACTTGTAAAATCCATTCTGATAAGTTCGTAATTGAACCAACTCAATGCATCACCTTCCAAACTTACCGAAACCAACTCCAACTTATCTTCATCTGAGTAATTTCCCATCCAAAAATACAGTTCCACTTTTGCAATCGACCCAAATGTATTACCCTCTTTGAATACCGGCATCTCAACACGTTTAACGAAACCATCCCGAGGACCTAAAAGACTACGGCGAGGTTACATGTGAGAAAGATTTACCTGGAATTGGGGTTGAATTGAAGGAGATCGTTGGCGCCGATGTTGCAGCGGCGAAGATCGTACGATACGAGGTTGAATCGGAGGAGATCGCACAATTTAGCTGGGCTCACCTACGCAACGTTGTCGATCGCCATCCGGAATCGCTCGAATCAGCTGATCGAGCTTCGACCCCATCAATTTCATCTCCGCTTGCAATTATTGATGACTTTCGATCCCTCTATGGTAGCCTTTGTCCAATCCTTCCAATCTTCGGTAAATCTCATCGAAATGGCCATAAACTTCAACATCGGGACCATTTTCAAAGATCGGAAACTCCAAATCGTCGAGCTGATGTCCCATCGTCACTGGAAAAAAATTGCGAATCGTTCGAAGCCTTGTCACGACGCACCAATTGATAGCAATAAACATGTAATCTCTATGTTTATTGATATCGAAACCAAGAATCCAAGATACAATTGCTCAATATCGAGAGATGACAATTTCTCTCACAAACTTGCAAGTTTGTTACAACTATCAAGCAAAATCATAAACTGTATTCTCTTTCTCTCCCCGTATTTATACTAGCAATAACAAGCAAAGAGAGTTACAATGATCTTCTTCACTCCTTCGCACGTGTCAATACTCCTTCCCACGTGATTCTTACTCTTGTATCTTCTCCATATCCTGATTAAGTCCCTTCTTTCTTCTATAATAAACCCTTCTCATCGTATCAGAGTTATTTGTGTGATACACTTCAAACTCTCTGACAAGGGTCATAACAGATTGGTCAATAACTCAAACAATAAAGATATCAATGAGAAGTGTGGACAGGAACTTGGAGTCATTATCCATAAGATTTGCCTCTAGAGGACAATTTGAAGTCCTTTGAGAGTTTGCTTCAGAATTTTAGGTAAGGTTGCGCCGTAAAAAAATACTTTTAATTACATAGATATTAAATTGGCTAACTCTTGTAAGGGTTTTTAACTTCTTTAAGTGCTTTGATCTTAGGATCTATGAGATGAATTAGAAAGACACAAGAATTTGATCACCGAGTTCTCGGCCTCTAACCGGTACATCTCGGGTGGGAACCGTCTCCCACAACCTCCACTATCAATCAAAGATTACACAAACGCACTAACCGACACTCTCTTTGTGTTTCAGGTACAAGTCACAGATTATAACAATAGAAGAAGAAAACTTTGAATCACAACACACGACAAGAGGACTCGAACTTCCTTCGTTGATCTCTTGGATTCCCTCTTCTCTCTTCTCTCTTCTCTCTCAATTGCTCTCTCTCCTTCTGTTTCTCTAGCTTGTACTTACGACTATTTCTCTGTGTTAGGGTTTTGTCTTCCTCGTCTCTTAGTTTCTTAAGTAACAAACCAAACGCCGACCTTGTAAATGTAAAACCATATGCAATTGAGCTTACCATAATTTATAGCCCAAAGAAATAATGACCCAAAGCCCATATCTTCACAATCTCCACCTTGAGCTTTGGTATGCTAAGGCCCATCATCCAATCATCTTCCTTTCACGTTTCCTTCTCCATCAACGACAAAAGAAAAAATTGATATTTGCTGCAATCTTCGAACACCATTAAGCGTTCTTCGGCAATATCCTATGTCGTCTCCGAATTGCCTTTACGCTCGCAAAACCGCTGCAGCCATTCCCTTTCCAATGGCGAGATCGAAGCTTCTCCTTCGACTGAGATGCAAAACCCGATCTGCAACTCCGGCGGGTCCTTCATCTCCGGAAAAGTACCTTCTAGTGGCCGCCGGTGCTCTCATACTTTGACACTGAAGTCTCCGACCCTAAATCCCCTTTTGATTTTTCCCGGTAATGAATTTTTCAATGCAGATTTATTTATTTATTTATTTATTTCCTGCATCCTCTGGTCATCTTCTCCGATGACTCTCCTCCAAAAAAAAAAACCAGGAACTTGCAATTTCCTCTTCATCTCCTTGCTTTGACGAATTTAGATTGCCCCTTTTTGAGATTTCCCATTCACAAAATTCTGAAATTTCGACCCTTCATTCGCAGCGGAAGACAGTTTCTCCTATGAACATCCCATGTTCTTCAACTGTCAAGATGACCTCAGGTAACCCTCCGACCTAAATCATCTCTATTTGTCTCTGTATCTTATGATATTTCCACCATGAAATCTTAATTTCTCATTTCATATTTCTTCGCAACTTCTTCAGAAAATTTGATTCATCTTTGTCGACATGTTAATTCATCTCATGTGCACTAAGCTTTGAATCAACCTCTTCTTGAATCATTTTTTAGCTACTCCACCTGAAGCTAATGTCTCTTCACCATAGCTTATGAGTCCTCACCTGTAGCTTTTTCACTCAACATTATTCTGAAATTTTTGCATACCCGTGAAATCATAATTTATTTTCTTTTATGATTTCTTCTTGCAGCTGCTTCCGAGAATCACCATTCTCTTATCCTTCTGGTATCTTTAGGTAACTCATCCTAACCAAAACCTCTTACTCTCGACTTGTTTTCCAGATTCAAGAACACACACGACCAACTTGTATTCTCTTGAATCTCCCAATAGCTCCACCTGGAATCAGTATTTCCTTACTTCAATTCCAGCCGCCTCCAAGTAACTCATTTAACCCATTAATCAAACTGATTTTATCTTATCGACATAAGAACACCTTTGAAAACTGACCCCTTTTATGTTCTTCTTCCTGCGAGAGTAACATGTCTATTGGAGTTACCTGGAGCTGAATCCCCTCTCAGACAATGCTGGGAAGCTCGTAGCAAATCTGAAACTTCTGTTCATGTACTACTTTAGTTACAAAACTTGCTGGATCTTTACTTGTTTGAATCATAGATAGAACTAGATCTCCTTTAGCTCTATCTCCGAAGATACCCGTTTCCAATATCTCTGAAACTTTTCCCAAGTCTTTCTCCTCACGTTCTCTGTTCAAACTTTTCTCTTTTCCAGCATTTTTCCAATGCTTCCGCTTCTTACTTTTCAAGTAATCATCTAGTGAAGATTCTGTCTCAGATTCTTCCTTCCTCTCCTTAGACTCAATTTCTTTAAAACTTTCAGATTCTTCTGATGAAGAAGAGTCTCCACATTGAGCTGATGAATCCCTTTACTCAAAACCATATGGAGTAGGTCCTTGAATCAGATTTTCACTAAATGTCACCTTCTTTGACTTCTTCTTGCTTACTTCTTCCTCAGCTCTTGGCACGTTCACTTCTCCTTTACTAACTATGCCTTGAAGATAATACAACCCGTCTTGGTATTTTCCAGATATTACTTCTTCCTGTTTTTGTAGAACTGAACCTTGAAGTCACCTCCTTTATACCTGCAACTTGATTTTTCTAACATCCCATAGGAAATCAGATTTCTATTCACTTCTGGTATGTATTTCACATCCTTGAGTATCACTATAGAACCATCTGGATTCTGAATCCGAATCTTTCCCATTCCTTTGATGTTACAATAAGTGTTATTAGCCATCAGAACTCCTTGAAGTCAAACAAGACTTCTTTGTCTGGTGTACTGTGGTATGAACAGCCCGAGTCCATAACCCATTTTTTCATTGTATCTTGAATGCTGACACTTAACACCATAGGTTCCTTAAAATTTGTTGCAACATTTGCAGAATCTGCAAATTTCTTTCTATGAGGACATTCTCTTTTCCAATGGTCTTCATCTCCACAGATAAAACAACTTTTGTTGTTTTTCTTTCCTCCTCTGCTCTTAGACCTTCCTCTCCACTGATTTGAGCTTTCATTTCCATTCTCTGACCTCTTTTCTGATCTGCTTCTAGCCTCAACATATAACCCTTCTCCTTTTGATTTTGAAAGCCTTCCACTTTCTAACAACTCTCTCTCCTTAGACTTGGCAGCACTAGCTACTTCTTCTAACTCAAGAGCTTTCCTACTATATTTAAGAGTATCCTTTAAAGAATCGTACCTAGAGGGAAGGGAGTTGAGGAGCAGTATTGCTTGAACCTCTTCTGGTATCTCGATGTTGAGATTGCTCAAAACTACAATTAGCTTCAAGAAGTCATCTACATTCTGATCAATTGATCTTGAATCTTGCATTCTGAACGAATATACCATAAGCTGAGAATGGACGCGATTAGGCAAAGTCTTTGCCATGTAAAGCCTGTCAAGAGTAGCCCATGCTTGAGCTGTCGTTACACACTTGTAGTTTCCTTAAGACATGATCTCCTATGCACATGAAGATAAAATTTAAAGCCTTCTCATCTCACTCCAATCTTGCAGCTTCATATTGGCTCTTTTTTTTCATAGCCTCTAGATCATTTTCATCCACCTCTTTGGATGTCTGTTCCGTAAGAACATCTTTCAGCCCTTGAACGGTTAAGTTCGCAAGCATCTTTTTCTTCCACATCCCGAAATCACCAGATCCGTCAAACATGCTCACCTTGACCTCTTGTGTCGTCCTTATTGAGTCTCCAATCAGATCCTTCTATTACCCACAATCAAACCTGGATTGCTCTGATACCACTTGTAAGGGTTTTTAACTTCTTTAAGTGCTTTGATCTTAGGATCTATGAGATGAATTAGAAAGACACAAGAATTTGATCACCGAGTTTCCGGCCTCTAACCGGTACGTCTCGGGTGGGAACCGTCTCCCACAACCTCCACTATCCTAAGCTGCATGGAATCGGAAACGGGTACGCAGAAACAGAAGCATTTAGAAGCGAGTTTTAAAAAAGCAATAAGAATAGGGTACGTGTTGGAAGCGTATATATATATATATAATGACCAAGCATAAACGTTTTAAACAACAAAAATCTAATACATAATTTAAATATTGTAATTTAGAATTACATTTGCTTATATTAGTTGATGATCTATGAAAAAGTTTCAGACTTACGGAACTTTTCGTCTTCTTCTTTCAATCGATAATTAGGTTTTTTTTTTATTAAGTTTAAGCAAAAGTTATAAAAAATATAAAATAAACATATATAATTCAATTGCATGATGGACAAATTGGACTAAAGTAATTGGCCCAACAAACAAAATTAAAGGCCCAAAACAACATCATGTCGTCTTCATCTTGTTCGTCAAACCACCAGCGTCAAAAAGAATGAATTTAACGCTCCCGATCTACACACAGTCGATTCCAACCCAGAAGCTTGCGTTGATTCGAAACACTCCTTTTTGGGAATCGCGATTCCGTGGCGATTCTGATTGATTCCGCACCCGTTTCCGATTCCAGTGCGAGAATCGCATCTCTACCCACGATTATGTGCTTCTTAGCCACTATCAATCAAAGATTACACAAACGCACTAACCGGCGCTCTCTTTGTGTTTCAGGTACAAATCACATATTAGAACAATAGAGAAGAAGACTTTGAATCACAACACACGACAAGAAGACTCGAACTTCCTTCGTTGCTCTCTTGGATTCCCTCTTCTCTCTTCTCTCTCAATTTCTCTCTCTCCCTCTGTTTCTCTAGTTTGTACTTACGACTCTTTTTCTGTGTTAGGGTTCTGTCTTCCTCGTCTCTTACTTTCTTAAGTAACAAACCAAACGCCGACCTTGTAAACGTTAAACCATATGCTATTGGGCTTACCATAATTTCTAGCCCAAAGGAATAATGAACCAAAGCCCATATCTTCACAATCTCCACCTTGGGCTTTGGTATGCTAAGGCCCATCACATCATCTTCCTTTCACGTTTCTTTCTCCATTGACGACAAAAGCAAAAATTGATATTTGCTGCAATCTCCGAACACCGTTAAGCGTTCTCCGGCAATCTCCTATGTCGTCTCCGAATTGCCTTTACGCTCGCAAAACCTCCGCAACCATTCCCTTTCCAATGGCGAGATCGAAGCTTCTCCTTCGACTGAGATACAATACTGTTTTTCATTTATTTATTATGATGTTTAGCTCAGCTATGGCTAAGTAGTTCTTTCGTTAGGTATAGGGTTCTCAAGGGGCTTTCATGGTTCGATCATTCATCAGGTTTATAGACTAGGGTATCGATTAGGGTTCTTCATTCTATCATTTTTATTAATGCATGTTTGCTTGATTGATCTCCTTGCAACTGAACTTAAATATTTTTAGAGCAACGAAATTACTGGATCTATATGTTTGATCTAGGGTAGACGAGCAAAACCGTCACAAGATACAAAAGTATACTTGTGGAGGGGTTGTGAGCATTAACGAGCTTGTTTGTTCATCATAATTTCCTACGCGGCCGGAGACGAAAGCTACCGGTTGAGTATATAAGTAATTGGTGTGTAGGATGTACGAAAGTAGGCTACACACACTATAGTGTTCCAAGTTTAAGAACCAAAAGACGACAAAAGTCGCATTAAAAACCCTAACAATTTTCTTATGAATATCGGCTGTGATCCCTAGAGAGTTCCTGATTGCCCAACGCTTCGTTTATTAGTTTACAACCTCACTTTAATTATTCGCTTACTTGCTTTCTTATTTATTTGCTTAATTTAGTTTAATCTCTTAGCTACAAAATTGTGACACACAAAATCCCCTTTAAATTTATTACGTCTAGACACAACTTAGAAATCGATAGAAATCTTCGGGCACTCAAATCTCTCGATCCCTTAAATACTACTGTGTTTGTTGTGCACTTGCAGCTTTGCTTAAGGGTAAAACTTGTTAAAATCAATCCCACGCACATCAAGTTTTTGTCGCCGTTGCCGGGGATTTGATTGTTGCTAATTTAATTTCCCGTTCTAATTTCTGTTCTAAATAATTTTGATTTTCAAGCTCTTTGTTGCTCTTTTGACATTGTCCATTATATTTGTCGTTTGTTCTTAGGTGTATGAACACTAGAAGAACTCCTAGAGAAACCGTACCGCAACTAGACGATATCGACAGACACGAGAGAGAACTCCGAAGACTCTAAAGAACACTAAGGATGGCCGAAAACGAACGTCTGGAAAATCAACCAAACATGATCACCTTGATCATGAGAATGACCATGAAGTTTGAGATCACGAAGATGACCGAGAGGCTGTCCATGGTACTAATAACCAGCCACTTCTCAATCCCGAAGAAAACGAAAACTGAAATGCTAAAAATCTGAGGCGACAACTTCCCGTCGATCGTGATGCACCGAGGAACGATCCACCGATTCCTCCTAATGGCGAGAACGCCAACCGTCCTGTTTTACCCGCTAATCCTCTGAGGATATAAGCGCGTAACCGCACCATTGCTGATTTTGATGCACTATATCAACACTATCAAAATCGAGCCGCGATTCAAGTTCCTTTACCTCATATTAGATCAAGCCTCAAGTTATTGCTTTGGTAAAGCAAAATCAGTTTCATAGAGTTGCTACCGAGCACCCGATGGAGCACATCGAGTTGTTCGAAGAGATATGCGGAACGACGACAACAAACCAAGTTCCCGCCAATTACTTAAAGTGTAAGCTTTTTCCTTTTTCTTTAGCCGATAAAGCTCACCGTTGGTTGAAATCTTTGCCCGCATGATCTATTACTAGTTGGGAAGAGTGCAAATCCGCATTCCTAGGTCATTTCTACACCAAATCGAGATCCAACTCGTTGAGAAACAAAATCCAAATTTTTTATCAACAATCGGTCTAGTCTTTCTATGAAGCGTGGGAACGTTTCAAAGAATATGAGAGAGATTGCCCTCACCACAGTTTCTCCGGTTTGAATTTGGTCAACACTTTATACCGAGGATTACTACTGAAATATCAACTTTCTCTCGACACGGCCAGCAATGGAGACTTCTCCACAAAGACCATCAACCAATGAAGAGCTCTCATCGAAAATCTTTCTAAGTCCAATAGCAACAATTTTCCCGACTATGATAGATCGACTAGATCTAACGAGTCTGAATCTAAGGAGATAGCAGAGCTTAAGATCTTGGTGAATCAACTTCTCAAAAACCAAAACCGCCTTTCAATGCTCAAGCTGCGCCTTACAACAACACGAACCAGCATCAACAAGGTGTCTCTAACACTCAACTTGGTTTACCAAATAGTGAAGCTCGAGCAATCGATTCAACTCCTAGCTCGAAGCAACGAGAGAACGACAAAAGACTTTAACACCAAGGTTGATTGTATGTACAATGAATTGAATGAGAAGTTGGATATGCAAGTCTTCCAAATCGCTGACTCTATGAAGAAACCGAATGGAGTTTTACCCAGAAGAGTGGAAGACAACCGATAACACCGGTTTTTGACCATTTTTATGGATCACTTTAATATCTTTTGCAGGTGTTTTAACTCCGTTTTTCAATGGTTTTCAAGTGATTTCCATGTTTTAGTGTTTTGAAAGACATTTCAGGTAATTTAGGATAAAAGAGTGCATTTCGGAACAACAATACGTTTTTGGATAAACTCGGACCGTCATAAGTCTTGCAATCAAAGAAGACCTTCTCACCGTCTGATCATCACCAAATTTGGACACAACAAAATAGATACAAACAGCTTTCAAATGCCATTGGATTGGAGACATTTCGATGGTTGGATCCTTAAATACACCTGGAGCACTGAAGGCAGATGAAGCTACCTCGAAGAGAAGTCCACTGCGGCATGAGAGTTCCGCCATGCGGCAAATCATCAGTTCGCCACGCCTGGAGGAGCTCGACCCGCGGCCAAACACCTGCTCGCCATGTCCAGAAGCCACGCACCCGGGGCCAAGCCCAATTAATCGAAAACGAGTCTTTTCTCCACCTGAGGCCAATTCTGTCTTTTTACATCAAACCCTAAACGAAGTGAAGACTATAAAATTCTTGTTTTTAGGTATTTTACGATAGACACACATCCATAGACACTTTTTCTTTCACGCTTTAAGGCAGAAGCAATACTCTTGCAACTTTGTTCTTCGGTTTGGAGCGAGGATTCTCAACTCGAGTTCTTCGATAGAGAAGTTTTCTTCATCCCTTTTCTTTACTGATTGCTTTTCAATATATTGATAATGTTTACCTCAGCTATGGCTGAGTAGTTCTTTTGTTGGGTATAAGGTTTCGAAGGGGCTCTCATGGTTCGATTTCTTATTAAGCTTTTAGACTAGGATACCGATTAGGGTTCTTCGTTTTATCCTTTCTCTTAAAGCATGTTTGCTTGATTGATTTCCTTGCAACTAAAATTAGGTATTTTTAGAACTACGAAAGTACTAGATCCATATGCTTGACCTAGGGTAAACGAGCAAAACCGTCACAAGATTTTACAAGTATACTTGTGGAGGGGTTGTGAGTGTTAACGACTTTTGAGTATAATCACTAACTTTTTGCACCGGTTAAGTATTAAAGTTGTAGGTGTGTAGGGTGTACGAAAGTAGACTACACATAGTATCCGTGTTCCAAGTTCAAGAATCCAAAGACGACAAAAAGTTGCTTTAGAAATCCTAGCTAAGTCTTAGTAAAAATCGGCCATGAACTCTAGAGAATACTTGTTTCCCAATGTTTCGTTTAATTGTTTTACAACCTCGCTTTAATCATTTTCTTGCTTACTTTCTGTTCTATGTTATCGCTTAATTTAGTTTATTTTTCTAGCTACAATCGTGACAAACAAAACCCATAAAAGTTTATTTACGTCTAGACACAACTTAGAAATCAATAGGAATTTAACAACATCACCATGTGGATTCGATCCCTAAGTACTACTTCGCGTGTTGTACTCTTGCAGCCTAGTAAAGGGTAAACCCCACGCCGGTAACCATTCCGACGAGGTCAAGTTTTGGGGCCGTTGCCACCAGGGATTGTTTTGCTTGTTTAATTTCGTATTCTAATTTCTGCTCTAGACACTTTTGATTTTCAAGCTCTTTGTTGCTCTTTTGACATTCTCCTTTATCTTTGTCTTTTGTTCTAAGGTGCATGAACACTAGGAGAACTCCGAAGATTTAAAAGAACTTTAACGATGGCCGAGAACGACCGTCCAGAAGATCAACTAAACCGTGATCAACTTGATCACGAGGATGACCGTGATGATTCGGATCACGAAGAGGACCGAGAGGCTGTCCATGGTGCTAATGACCAGCCACATCTCGATCCCGAGGAAAACCAAAACCGAAATGCTGAAAATCCGAGGCGACAACTTCCCGTCGATCGTGATGCACCAAGGAACGATGCTCAAGCTAATGCACTGATTCCTCCTAATGGCGAGAACGCCAACCGTCCTGTCCTACCCGCTAATCCTCCAAGGAGACAAGCGCGTAACCGCATCATTGCTGATTTTGATGCACCATATCAACACTTCCAAAACCGAGCCGCAATTAAACTTCCTTTACCTCATAGGAACGATTTTGAGATCAAACCTCAAATCATTGCTTTGATTAAACAAAACCAATTTCATGGAGTTACTATCGAGCATATCGAGTTGTTCGAAGAGATTTGTAGCACGACGAGAACAAACCAAGATCCCGCCGATTATGTGAAGTGTAAGCTTTTTCCTTTTTCTTTAGCATATAAAGCTCACCGTTGGTTGAAATATTTGCCCGCATGATCTATCACTAATTGGGAAGAGTGCAAAGCCACCTTCCTAAAACATTTCTTACACCAAGTCGAGATCCAACTCGTTGAGAAACAAAATTCAAAGTTTTCATCAACAACCGGTGGAATCTTTCCATGAAGTGTGGGAACGTTTCAAGGAGTACGAGAGAGATTGCCCTCACCACGTTTTTCCGGTCTGAATTTGCTCAACACTTTCTACCGAGGCTTATTACCGAAATATCAACTTTCTCTTGACACGGCTAGCAATGGAGACTTTTCGACAAAGACCATCAACCAAGGAAGAGCTCTCATCGAAAATCTTGCTATGGCTAATAGCAATAATTCTCCCGACTATGATAGATCGACTAGATCAAATGTATCGGAATCCAAGGAGATAGCCGAGCTAAAGAACATGATGAATCAACTTCTCAAGAACCAAAATCGCCAAGTACATGCTTGTGAAGCTAACTATGGAGGCGAAGATGATGCTTACTACGAACCCACAACAATGGTTCGTATTCTCAAGAAGAAGAAGTTAACTATGTGGGAGCACAAAATTCTTATCAAAGCCGTTTCAACAACGGATTCAACTTCAACAATCTCTCATACCAAAATCAGAACGTGGAGAACTCCCAAGACCAGCTCTATCCTCAACAATCAAAACCTTTTCAAAACCGGTTCCAAAACGGGAACTATGGAGGAAATGGGAACTTCCAACCACGACCACCTTTCAACGCTCAAGCCGCTCCTTACAACAACTCAACACGCAGCAACAAGGTACGTCTAACGCTCAACTTACTGTCAAAATAGTGAGGCTCGAGCAATCGATTCAACTACTCGCTCAAAGCAAAGAGAAGACGACGAAAGATTTTAACGTAAAAAAAGAGTGTATGTACAATGACTTGAATGGGAAATTCAAATCTCTTTCTACCCATGTCAAGAAGTTGGATATGCAAGTCTCTCAAACGGCAGACTCATCTAAGAGACCGAACAGAGCTTTACCCGGAAGAGTAGAAGAAAACCTGAAGAAATTTTGCAAAGTGATTTGTACCGTGCCCAAGAAGGAAGTCAACAATGAACCGAAGCAAGGAGAAGCTTCAAAATTCGCCCCGCTCTATGGAAGAGCCAATACCGAATCAAACATGTTTCGAGAACCACCATTTGAAGTACCAAAACAAACACCGTTTCAAAGGCTTAGAAAAGACGATGATCCGGGACGTTTTTCTTTCTCTTGCTCGATTTCCGAGATAAATTTTGTAGATGTCTATGTGATTCGGGAGCCAACGTCAACATCATGTCAAAGACGTTTTCTGAGAAGCTCGGTATAAAAACTCTCACACCCTGTATTGTGAGTGTAATATTTGGAGATTCGTCCCAAAAGAAACCCGAAGGAGTGATTCATGACCTTCAACTACTAATTGAGAACAAGATTGTTCCCGCTGATTTTCAAGTGCTAGAGATGGATCGAGACGAAGATAGACCATTGATTTTTGGTCGACCGTTCTTAGCTACTGTTGGCGCCATCCTTGATCACGCCAACCGTCATGTTGTCTTCTTGAATGTGGATCGAAGAAAGTTCTTTCCTACTGTCTCGGACGGAATTCTAACCCCGAAGGACAAGCACAAGAAGAAAAAGTCGATCCTTCGTAAGGAAAAAGAGAAAACGAGTCAACTAAGCCAAGGACTCCAAAGGTAAGTCAACCTTTTATTTCTAAACCGTTTGCAAAAATCAGGATCACCATTCCACCCGACTTAAGAGAGCCCAAGGAAGAGCAAGTGGAAGGGATGATCGAGAAAACAAAGCAAGCTCTTCAAAATGCCGAGATTCCGAGAAAACACGTAAAGAAGAAGGGGATACAAAACATAGGCGAACCACATTTCAAATTCGATGAAACCCAAGGAAAGTTTGTTCCTAGGACATCTCTTGCTCACGCCTAGATCCCACCAAAAGTTGAGCTAACGACTTTAACCAAAAGCGCTTGATGGGAGGCAACCCATTTGGTACGTTTTTTCCTTTTTATTTTATCATTCTTTTTCTATTAACGTTTTTCTTTTAAGTATTTCAGACTTTATATAAAACCACAAAAACCAAAAACATTCAAAAAACCAGAAAACACAAAAAAAATGAAGAAGACATTCGAAACGGATCGAGAAACGCCAAAGAAACGAGGGAGAAAACACTCCCGAGACAAAGGCCAGTTGGTCGTGGTCGGAGCAGCCCGACCCGCGGCAAGGAGGCCATCGACTGCCCCTTCGTTGGCCGGTCACGCGGCGAGGAAGCAATCGACCGCGGCTGGAAGGACGCGACCAGCGGCGAAGAGGAGTTTGGTCACGGTCGCGTGGTCTCTACCTACGACAAACCTGTTTCCGACCCGAACTTCATGCCGATGTTTCCAAACTGTTCCCGACTTTGAATCGTACAATCCCGACATGTTCCCGACACGAAATTGAACCATTCCGGTTTAATTCCCGTGTCCTGCTAAGGTAAGTTCCAAAAAGTTTTGAAAACCAGAAAACTTCTTTTTTTTTGCATAAAAACAACTTTTCATAGACAAAAGGAGTATTTCAAGATTAAAAGCTATATTTTCTTCTTTTCTTCCAAGAGACTTGGAGATTTTGAGCAAGAACAAATTTTTCAATTTCAAGGCTTTTACAAAAAAAATTTGGTCCATTATAACTCCTTTTAAAAGGACATTCCAATTCCACAACTATCTCATCTTTTCCAACAAGGTATGAACCTAAATCTCTACTTTTTCATATGAGCTAAACCCTAAATTTTTTCTTAATTTAACTCCATCTATGTCTATGATAGCTAGAAATTGCTAGAGAACTTGAGATTGAACTTCTAGTGCGTCTAGATTTTGATTTTAGCACTTATTTATTATGAATGTGAGATTTTTGTGATTTGAAATTTTCAAGCTTAACTAAAACAAAATTGGAGAGTAATTTTGATTAATTTGGACAAGTCTTGTTATAACGATAATTAGGTACCGGTAATCTACTGAAATTGCATGAAGATAAGCTTAAAATCTATATCTAGAAATTTTGTATGCATGTGCGTCACAAACCCGAAATTTATGATTATTACCTCGATTTGTTTAATTTATGCTCAATTTTTTTTCTCGTTTGTTTATTGAATGTGTCTTTTGATACTCGAATTAGAATCCTCGCGCATTGAAACCTTCCAAGTACAACCATATTCATATTTTTGCCAAGTTGTTTCTCTATTTTGTAGGAACAATGGACCACCCGAGATCTCGCATAACTCGCTGTAAGAAGAGCGGATACGTAGGATAATCGTCCCGGAGATCACTCTTTAGGCGACCCGAGGAGAGCCAAGGAGGCTCGGATACGACAAGCGTAGAAGATGACACAAATATCGAAGACGATTGACTAGAACTCGTGTACCTATCCATCCACGTGACCCGACACGTTCTCCTCCACATGAACCAACACCACCTCCAGAACGAAGACAAAAGGTACGATATGTCGAACAACCTATGGACCCGAATATCGATTACCTCGAGAAGCTCAAGAGGATGGTTATCAAATCAACACCTAGTATAGATTTCTCGACTCCGGCATGCTCGGGATTAGAGAAGACGTGGTTTGGTACCTCGAGAAGCTTAATCTTAGACCTTTCGTGGAGCTTAATCTTCCCACCTACGAAGATCTCACCAAAGAATTTTTAGCAACTGTCACCACATGTTACAAGAAACGCTCTAATCCGAGGTGGCGTTGGTTTGTTAACTCAAACAAGAGGGTTGTTATGCGGTTTGTCTCTGCCGATGGTTTCTTCTTCGGCGAAAGAGATGACGACGTTCGGGAGGTTAGGCGGTTCGGACCAGTTGACGTTGGTTTCGGCTCGGCGCTAAAAAGCTTTGATTGAAGACACGGTGTCGGCGCAATACCGCGATCCTCCCATTATTATATTAATCATTCTCCGAGGCGCCAGTGGTGCTTCTTCCTTGTTTCTTCAGCCTCGCTTCGAGATGTCTCCTTGATTTTGTTCCGCTACGATACCTTGGTTTGGCTTGTTCTGGTTGTCGTCTTTTCGTTCGAAATCTTTGAGGGTCACCGTATTGCCGAGCTCTCCCGCCATGAACTTAGCCGCCAACTTCGCCCCTAGACTTCGACAGTTTGTTGTGAGATGCCCGTAGCACTGATGATGCTCGCAATAGGCCTTCTCGTCGAAATTTCTAGAATTCCTCGTCCATGTATTCCATGGTGCCTTGCCTCGTCCGGCTCCTACTTGATAGTTGTGGGCACCATGGAATTTCGGTCCTTCATGATGTACGAAACTTCCACTTTGGGAATTCCTCCGAGGGTTTGAAGGAATTGGGGCCGAGGTGACGTTTCGGTTTGTTGGCTTATTTTGTTCGAATCTTTCTTCGAGGATTTTCATCTCTTCTTCATCGATGATGAAATCTGAGGCCCGATGTAATGCGTCTTGAATGGTATGAGGGGTGTGCAATGCGATTTCCTTTCAGAAATCCGATTTGTACCACAGTGCCTTCTTTACCGCGATGAGCGCGGCTCGGTCACTCACACCTTCCAACTTTGATACCACCGTTTTGAACCTTCCCATGAAGTTCTGTAGTGACTCCGTTGGTGCTTGTACCATGGTCCACTGGTCGGCGTCAGAAGTTTCTCGTTCCATGAATACGGAGTATTGCTTCAGGAACTCGGCAGAAAGTTGCTAGAAATTGTCAAACGAATTTCTCTCCAATCATAAGACCAGTCGAGGGCGGCTCCCTTCAGATGTTCCACGAACAGGAGACAGAATCCAACGTCTTTCTCGTTGTCCTTGAGTTTAGATTGTCCCATTGCTATTCGAAAGGCGGTGATGTGGGCCTTCGGATCGGTTGTTCCGTTATATAATGGGATCCTGATTTTTACCGGGGTCGGATACGATTGCCTCGGTGATCCGAGCTATGAAGGGAGTCTTTTGTGTTTCTTCTAGCATCTGATCGATCTAAGGTGCCGCGCTGATTGCGTGATGTACCTTTGAACGTATAGTTCGCATCTCGGCGTTGTTTCGGGCCAAAGAAGCTCTGATCTCGTTCAATTCTACTGTCTGGACTCGGCTCGTCCCTATCGGCTCGTGCTAGTTTTGGTTCGATCTCCTTGTCTCTTCGGCGGGTCGCATTTGCTCTACCCAAAAGAGGCTTTCTTCTTCCTCTGTCAAGCTGTTGCCGAGCCGGCTTGAGATAAGGATGTCTCCAGCTCGCCACTTGTGATACGGCCCGAGGTGTTGGTCCCTCCGCTTCGGATTGCTCCATCGTTGACTGTTTCAGTTGTTATGAGGTGTGATCCCACGAGCTTGCCAGTTTGTTGCTCCGTGATTTGATATGGCCGAAGTGGGTCGAGTAGGAGTGGCCTCGTCATTGCAGGCGTCACCTCATCATATCAATGCAATGGTGGCAATCTTCCACTTGCCGATTTCGAGAGGGGTGTCGAGAAGTCGAGTGTTGTCGGGTTGAGACCGAGCCTTCTTGTGAGCACCCTTGGGGGAAGCATTCCCGAACCGAGGTATCCTGAGTGCATATCTCTGGTTCGACCTTCCGATGCTAGCGTCTCGACCCTTTTCGACAGGGTTTTGCTTGTCTTGTCCTGCTCATCTACCTTCTTCAGCAACGTGGTGAGCATATTCTTCAATTTGGCTAGAGGCACCGAGGTTGTCTCCGTGATCGTAGGAGTAATCACTGGGATCGACTCTTCCGTCGAAATTGCCGCCGCCGCCGGATCCGCCACCGTTATTTACATCATCGTCGGTTCTCTGCTCAGCTCTGGACATCTCTCTAGATCTCGTTTTTGATGTTTTCTGTGAGTTAGAAAGCTTTTATATCCCCACAGACGGCGCCAAACTGTGAGATTCGAAACTCACACAATCGATTCTTGTCAAAGACTTTTTAGGGATATAAAAATTCTTAGACTTCCTTGCTATTCCTTGTCTAAGGTCTCGCAGAACAGCTCTCTCTCCCTGTGGATCGATACCTAAAGTAGTACAATGGACGTATGTGCACTTGCAGAACCTTTAGGTTTATAAATTTAAAACCTGAAGTTTCGGAGGCGAATCCGACGCTACCAAGTTTTTTGCGCCGTTGCCGGAGAGATAATCGCTACCGTTCCGTCACACCTTAGAGGTTAGTAAATCGACTCTAAGACAAACCTTTTTCTTTTTAATTTTTGGTTTTATTTTTCTTCGTTTCAGGTTTTGAAACATGGACTCGCCTATGGTGCGATATGACTACTACGTGCAAGGTTGCTACGACCCATCTTGTGCTCACTACTCTCACGATTTACATATCAACTGTGACTCGTTCTTCATGGATCGGAAACCGGTCCCGACCATCTACTCTCAAGAACTCCACGCGCCTACTTACTACCAAGACGAGCCTTTTGCGTCTCCATTTGTCAACTCTCAACAACATTCATACCGTTTTCCTCATCAAATCTTGAACCAGCATGAAGAAAACTCGGAACTTAGCGCTCGTTTGGAGCGACTCGAAGCAATGATCAACAAAACTATCGACTTACAAGCTAAGTCTGGAACCGCTTTAAACGAAAGGATAGACTCTAAGACTGTCGAATTCAACAAGAAGTTCGATGATTTTAATGCCCACATCAAAGTCCTTGAAGAACATACCTTTAATGACGCTGCAACACTCAACGAGAGGATGGAACTCGTTGAAGAAGACAAGGAAGACAAAAGTTTGATATCCAAAAAGCTCATGATGGGGTACGTACTTTGAACTACAAGCTTGACGACTTGGATAACACCATCAATGACAACCACTAGTAGAAATTTCTCCTATAGCCACGAAAGAGCTACGGTCATTCCGTGGCTTTTTATAATTTAGCCACGAAAAAGCAACAAAACAGCCACGAAATATGATAAAAACATAAACGTGGCTTTTCCGTGGCTAAATAACCCACGAATTAGTCATGCAGTTTCCGTGGCTACGAATGCCACGATTTTACCACACTATATTTGTGACTATAGAGCCACAAAACGCATTCGTTACTAAACCGTGGCTAAGTATGCCACGATTTAGCCACATATATTCCGTGGCAACTTGATACTCACGTTGTTCCACCGAAAATGTCCAATCCTATCCTCCTTATACTATAAAACCAAATATAATTCGTGACTATTCGTTTTTGCCACCCTTTATTAACTCTCAGTGGGAGTCTCTCACATTGCTCGACATAATGCCTAAGCGTTTATACTTAGAAAAAAAAAACCCTCGCTCTCAAATTTATTTCTCGTCGAGCCCCCATGGTTTCCTCCGGCCAAAACTCCGACCGTCGTCACGCACGACCCTCCGACTCGACTCCGCCGGGTACGTTTGCTTCTCCTCTTTCTCCAGAAGTGTTTGTTCTCTTTCAATGTATAAACGCTTAGGATTTGGAATTGTTTTGTGAAATTTGTTATTGATTTTTCTCTTACAAACTTAATTTTGTGAAAATTCAATTTGATTTAGTGTTTGGTATCGTCTAGGGTTTGGAATTGGGGGTTTCGAACTGGGTTTAGATTTTCTCTTCCATCGTTGGTGTTTCTCTACTTTGGGTTTTGGTTTTGGTTTACTTCTTTCAAAAAAATGTTTTTCTAGTTTTGGTTTGCAAAAATCGTTTGATTGGAACTAGTAAGATAAGATTTTGAAGATTGTGAAGCAACTGTTGATTTATAAAACTTTTGTTTTCTTATTGTAAGTGTCGAGAACTAGGAAGTAGAGTAAGAATACTTTGTTAGAACTTTTTCTTTGATAATTGAAATATCTTTTGTGCAGTTCAGTGTTAGATTTTTTTTCAATTAACTTTGTTTATGGCTGTGTAGTAAAGACTTTTTGTGTTTGTGTTTGTAATTTTGTATAGTTTTTAGAAAGTTTCTCTTCCATCGTGGGGTGTGGGTGTTTTTGACATCTCTAGTAAGAAAAAATCTAAGCTTTTTTTTTCAATTAACTTTGTAAATTTGTATCGAAATGACTTGTGTCTCGTTGGTTAGTTTACTTGTTTACTTAAGGGCATAGGAAAATATATTTTCTAATTCTCTTGCTTGATACTTGTTTCACGATTTGCCATGTCTTTATGATGAAGCTTCTTCACTTAATTTCTTTTAGGTTGTTTGTTTTTCTCTTACTTTATGATGTATGCTTCTATTGAATTAAGGGATGTTATTTCGTATCATTAATTCTTGCTGTGTAATGACTTCTGTATTTTCTATATTTCCAGAGATGCAACAGAGAAGGCCTCCAAGGGCTTCAGCTTCAGGTCCTGCCATGCCACCAGGAGCTATAGGATCTACAAGCGTTGCATCTTCAGCTGCAAACAACTACACCCATAAGACCCTGGATGCATTACTGAATGAGTTTAAGGCAGAGATGGTTGCACAACGAACAGCGCAAAATGCAATCCTACAAAATCTAAGGGTTAATCCCAGTACTCTCCTGCCTTCGGTTTCTGCTGCCACGACCACTAACCCGACTACGACAGTGCCGGCTACTGCCCCTACCCAAACACAACAAGCTAACTTAGATAAGTTGTGTGCTAGTATTATTGGAGACTAAAGTTTGCATATTTTGTAAGAATTTTTAGACTTTAATCTATTAGTCTTTTGAGAATGTATGATTAGATCTTCTGTAAAACTTTTGGTAATGTATGATATTGGATTTTGGAATTTCAAATTCAAGTTTTCAGGTTTTATGTTTTAGAATTTCGTTTTTTGTGACATTCTGTAGCGAAAGAGCGTATTCATGAAAATGAAAAGCCACAAACAATATATTTATGACAATATAAAACTAAATATAAAATATAGCCACGGTGTAGCCATTATCCGTTTGCGTGGCTAATACGAATATAATCACGGATTACAGCACGGGATCTTTAGCTGCACGTTTGTCCCCCGACAATATCTCAATCCTACAACTTTTATAGCATAAAAGCAAATATAAAACTATAGCCACGGTGTAGCCACTATTTGTTTTCGTGGCTAAAACGAATATAGTCACGAATTACAGCACCGGAAAGTAAACTTCATGTGTGTCCACCGACAATGTCTCAATCCTATCATTTTTATAATATAAAAGAAAATATATAAAACTAAAGCCACAGTGTAGCCATTATCTGTTTTCGTGGCTAAGACGAATATGGTCACAGATTTAGCACGGGAAAGTAAACGTCACGTTTGTCCACCGACAATGTCCCAATCCTATCATTTTTATAATATAAAACCAAAGAAAACGGAAAGTGGCTAAACTGTGGCTATATTTTTATCTTTATAAAACTAAATCGTTCTCTACCCACATATCTCATTTTCTATTTTTTTTCTGAATCGCATATCTCATTTTCTCTTCCATTATATTCGCTTTTCAAGCATTCTATTCTCCTAAATGTCTCATTTTTTTCAATCAAGAGAGTGGATGGATCGACGTATTGATCCAGTACGAAATTGTGTATCAAAAGAGTTTATAGAGGGGATTAATGTATTTCTTGCATTTGCTTGTAATCAAGCGTCTTACCAAGAGAGACACACTTTATTGTGTCCTTGTGCGCGATGTAAGAACCGGAAGCAACGTGATGCAAGAACTGTATCTAGTCATCTTTTTCGAGTGGGATTTAAGGGAAATTACTATGTTTGGTCGAGCCATGGAGAAAATTGTTATGATGTTGGCGAATCCTCGAGGATAAGTCATTTTACTGGTGAAGAAGCAACGTGGGATGAGCAAGCTACAAATTTTCAAGTTCCGGTAGATACTTACGAGTATTTTCCATATGCAAATGTTAACGAGGGACAAGACGTTGGGTCGCCCCATGCATTGGAAAATTTGATGGAAACAACCAATGAAGAGCCATATCATGATAGCGTTTTTCGATCTTTTGAGGCCGCCAACCAACCCCTTTATGACGGATGTGCTGAAGGAATTTCTCAATTATATGTGGCTTCACGTTTGATGAAAGCAAAAACCGATTATAATTTGGCAGAGGCATGCGTGGATGAGATATCGCAGATTTTCAAAGACGTTCTGCCCAAGCCAAATAAAGCTCCAGCATCATACTACGAGACGAAGAAGTTGACACGAGCGCTTGGGCTACCTGTATATAAGATTGATGTTTGCGAGGATAATTGCATGCTCTTTTGGAAGGGGGAAGATCGAGAGTTGTTGCATTGTCGGTTTTGTGGTAAAGATAGATACCACCCGAACAATGGAAAAGGGAAAAATCTACCTAAGCAAAGAATGTTTTATATGCCGATTACGGAGAGGTTGAAGCGACTATACCAATTAGAGACGACTGCATCTCATATGCGATGGCACGCTGAACATAAGTCTTCTGAAGGAGAAATGCATCACCCGTCAGATGGAGCCGCATGGAAGCATTTTAACGAGGTATATCCTAATTTTCCTGCTGAAAGTCGTAATATTTATTTAGGCTTATCAACAGATGGATTTAATCATGTTGGTATGAATGGTGAGGCACACTCGGTTTGGCCAGTGATCGTTACTCCTTATAATTTACCCCCCGACATGTGCATGAAAAGGGAATTTTTCTATATGTCGGTACTAGTTCCCAGGCCAAAACATCCAAAGGTATTTACCTTCAACCATTGATTGAAGAATTGCAGAGCCTGTGGAGTGACGGTGTGGAAGCATATGATATATCGAGGAAAAACAAATTCACGATGCGAGCTGCGTTGATGTGGACAATCAGTGACTTTCCGGCATATGGCATGTTGTCTGGTTGGATGACGCATAGCCGTTTAGCTTGTCCATATTGTCTAGATGAGACAAAATCGTTTTGGTTACCAAATGGAAGGAAACATAGTTGGTTTGATTGCCATAAAATGTTTTTGCCTCAAGATCATCCTTACAGGCGAAATGTTCAAGCGTTTACACGGGGCAGAGCAATAACAGATGATCCCCCACCATGGTTGAATGGAGAGGAAATTCTTCGAGAAAGAATAGACAACATTGTGAGGTTGTCCAGAACAGTTGATTGTGGAGGAAACGGACACGAGAAGCCGGCTCGAACTATATCTGGCTACGGAGATAATCATAATTGGGTGAAAAAGAGTATATTTTGAGAGTTACCGTATTGGGAAAACCTTCTTCTTCGACACAACCTCGACTTCATGCACGTTGAGAAAAATTTCTTCGATAATCTCATCAACACGGTGTTGAATATTCCCGGAAAGACGAAAGATAACATTAAATCGAGGATAGATCTCCCAGTACTATGTAGAAGACGTGAGTTACATATTAACCAAGATGGAACAATGCCTGTGCCAATATTTAGGTTGTCGAACGAAGGAAAAAGACATTTCCTGCTATGGATGAAAAATGATATAAAATTCCCAGATGGATATGCGTCAAAGTTTAGTCGTTGTATAGACGAAAACAATTTGAAACTATCAGGGCTAAAAAGTCATGATTGTCATGTCATCATGCAACGACTTCTCCCATTTGCGTTTTCGGAACTCCTTCCGAGAAATGTACACACGGCAATTTCAGGTAGTTTATGGTTTATTATTTATTTTCATGATATTTATACTTTCATTGATAATTGATATTAAGTGTTATTATATATGTGTGTAGAAATTGCACTATTCTTTCGGGATATCTCAGCGAAGACCTTACGAAACGAAGATGTTGCTCTTCTGAAAGAAAATATCGCGGTAAAGCTTTGTAATTTGGAGAAGATATTTTCTCTGTCGTTCTTTGATGTTATGGAACATCTCCCTATGCACTTGCCTGGTGAAGCTGCTTTAGGTGGTCCTGTCCAATATAGGTGGATGTATCCATTCGAGCGATACATGTATCATCTAAAGAAGAAAGTTAAAAACAAGGCACGTATTGCGGGTTCGATTGTTGCACAATGTTTGAATGAGGAGATTTCAAATGCATATGCAAATTATTTTGGACATCCAGAAGTTATAGATGAAGCTGCAGTTCCCGGAGATATTCGATTTACATATTTTTATCCAAATGTGCCAAGCTTGTTCTACCATGAAGGTCGAGTTAGTGGGAAACCCACTGATGGATGGTTCACGGATGATGACTACAATGTGCTCCAGACGTTTATGCTGCTTAATTGTGAAACATTTGTGACCTATGAAAGGTATTATTTTCAATTTCTAGACAAACTTATTTTGATAAGTACGATGTCTCTTGTTTATACTTATGTGTGTATTTAATTTCATAACTTACACATGATGTTTGAAGAGTATATGACAAAGTGTATCCCGGAAATTACTAGTAATGCACTGCAATTAGCGAAAGACCAACACTTTGCCGAATGGTGTAAAGACTATGTGAGTTTAATTAAGTGATGATCATTGTTATTATTATACGAATTCTAATAACTAATTATAAATTATTATCTATTATACTTCATTTGTAGATTAACGATGCTACCGAGTCATATGAATTTCCCTTGTGGATGTTGGATTTCGTACAAGGTCCGAGGCGTAATTATACATCTTGGCCTATATACTTCTCACGAGGATACTGCTTCCACACACATAAGCATGGCCAAGATAAAAAAACTCAACATTACGGTGTCTATGTTCATGGAACCACCGAGACAGATTATTACGGGCTCATAGAGGAGATAATGATGATTGAGTACCATGGTGTGGTCGGTCTAAAGGCCATGATTTTTAAATGCAAGTGGTTCGACACAACAGAAGGTCGTGGAATCCGCAAACATCCATCAGGTATCATCGATGTATCTCCGCGGAGACGATACGAGAAATATGATCCTTTTATATTATCTAGTAATTGTGATCAAGTATGTTTTTATTCCTTATCCGCGTGTGCGTCGTACCGTAGCAAATGATTGGTGGGCTTGTACGAAAGTTATGCCACAGGGGGGTTCGTGAAACATCTGAAGTTGGTCTAATTGCGTTACAAGACGATACACACAACCAAGTTGTAGCACCAAGTGCAATGCTGTGAATTGAATCGCATGTCGTGGAAGATGTTTCAGATTATGATACGTTACTTGTGGGTCCTCCCAATGACGAATACATATCAGAAGACGAAGTAGAAGATTTGTGTGAGGACTCCGATTCTGATACCGATTCCGATTCTGGTTCTGTTTAAGTTTAATTTTAGTTTCGGGGAAACGTATAATTAAACTTTGTCTTTCTATATATTATATGATTAAGATTGTATTAAATGATTTGAGTTAAATGGCCATAATCCAAACTTCCATCTTATATGATTTAGTCAAATAAGATGGGGACATCGAACCACCAACTCCATCCAAGTCGCAGAATTAAGTCAAAAATGTGGAACTTAAAGAAGAGACAAGACCCCCATAATTTCCACCTAAGAGAGCTACTCATTTGAATTTTGTGTCTTGACTTTTGTGTGTTTTTCTTTTGTTTTCTTTTGCAGGTTTCGTGTGTGCTTCTTTTGAATTGTATGATTAAGATTGTATTAAGATTGTAAAACATATACGTATATGTTATATGATTAAGATCCTAATTAAACTTTGTCTTTCTATATATTATATGATTAAGGTTGTATTAAATGATTTGAGTTAAATGGCCATAATCCAAACTTCCATCTTATATGATTTAGTCAAAATCAATTGGGTTTGAGAGTTAAAATTTAGATTAATCTCATTTTGGTAAAAATTCTCAATTGGGTTTAAATGAACATTAAAAAAACAATTGGATTTGAGATTAAAAATTAGATTAATTTAAACCATATTATTTGGTTATTAGTTTAGGATTAAAAATTGTTATTTTTTTTTTTTGGTCGAAAAAAATTAGATTTATTTAAACCACATCTATTGGGTTTGAAATTAAACCAAACCAATTTGGTTTTTGCCACCAAAACAATTGGTTTTTGCCACCAAAAATAATTGGTTTTTGCCACCAAAAACAATTGGTTTTTGCCACCAAAACATTTGGTTTTTGCCACCAATTTTTTTTTTTTGGCCGAGCATTTTGTGTTTGCCACCAATTGATTAATCTCATTTGGTTTTCATATAACACTTAGAAAAAAAACACACGCTTATTAACCCTCAGTGTCTTTCACATTGCTCGACATAACCCTAAGCGTTTATACTTAATAAATAAAAAAAACTCTCGCTCTCAAATCTCTTCCTCTTCGAGCCGCCATGGCTTCCTCCGGCCAAAACTCATACCGTCGTCGCCCACGACCCTCCGACTGGACTCCGCCGGGTACGTTTGCTCCTCCCCTTTCTCCAGAAGTGTTTGTTTTTTTTCAATTAACTTTGTATTTTGTATATTTCCAGAGATGCAACAGAGAAGGCCTCCAACTCCGAGGGCTTTAGCTTCAGGTCCTGCCATGCCACCAGGAGCTTTAGGATCTACAAGCGCTGCATCTTCAGCTGCAAACAACTACACTCGTATGACCCTGGATACATTACTGAATGCTCCCTCTAGAGAATCCCAGCCACACCTCCATCCAAGGAAACTCAATGGCGCTTTATGGTAATAAATTTCTATTTATCTACAACACTTCTTTGTTCTGATAATTGTATAGCCTTCTCTGATTTTACTTTGTCTTATCTCAGGTTCGGTGTAGACCCCTCTGTCCACAAATTCATCAAAACAACTTGGGAGGCCTACTTCATGGGATCATGAAGTAGCTGGAAATTTGTTCCTCAGGAGAGGAAAGACAAGTGGTGGCAGACTTTTGTGGTATGTGTTTTGTTTCTCTAAGTTGACTATTTCTTTTACTCAAGAGAATGACTGTTGTTTACTAAGTTACAAATACTAATGTCTTTTTTTTCTTTGTAGCAAAACTACTACTGGGAAGAGTGGTTTTAAGACCTGGTCTACCAGCACTGGAAAAAGCATACACAGACTACAATCTATCAGAAAAACAGCAAGAGGAAGAGGGAAAATAAGAAACCTCAGTATATATGTGATGCTGATTGGACCACTCTGCTGGAGCAGTGGGCAACAGAACCAGCGATTAAGAGGAGCAAGTCTGCTGCTAAATCCCGCACATCTAACCCTACTGGCAAAGGGATGCACAAGCATTGTGCAGGTCCGAACCATTTTGGAAAGATTGACTATGATATGGTAATGGTTTACTTGTTTTTCTATATTAGTTTTTAATCTGTCATATTTGTACTTGGTTTTTTTTTTCTTGCTTTGTTTTTGCAGATGATTGAGGCTGGTTCTGATGAACCCCCACCTTACACAGAGCTTGTGCGAAGGACACACACGCGCAAAGATGGAACTTTCATCGACGCTCGAGCTCAGGCCATTGTACTTGAAGTAGAGGAAGTTGTTGCACAGATGACAGCTGATGATGAATCTCCAAATGCCTCAACTGCTGCTAGTTCTCGCATTCTGCTCAACCAAGAATATCTCAAGGTACTCTAAAAAAACTCACTCATTCTGTTGATTCTTGCTTTTCAATTCTGTTTTGTTATTGTTGTTTGATTATGTTGTTGATGATTAGGGGATACTATATTGACAACACAGATTTTCACATTATTGCTAGACTAAGACACTTTTCTTTGTTTCTTTTTCAATGCTTGGTGAAGCTCATTTGGTTTTTTTTTTTTTCACAGCGTGGTCAGTCTAGCAGAGGGCATATCTATGGAATTGGCGGCGTTCAATACCGGGATATCACTCCATCCGAGCCAGTCCATGTTTCTCTTAAACGCAACCTCGACACGGACATACGTATCTCTGGTTTGGAGACTCAGTCTGAAGCTGTCAACAATAATGTTGAAGAGGTCAAGGCTGACATGACAACACTCAAAGGAGACATGGTGGAGTTGAAGAATGAGTTTAAGGCAGAGATGGTTGCACAACGAACAATGCTAAATGCGATCCTACAGAATCTCGGGGTTAATCCCAGTACTCTCCAGCCTTCGGTTCCTGCTGCCACGACCACTAACCCGACTACGACAGTGCCGGCTACTGCCCCTATCCAAACACAACAAGCTAACTTAGATAAGTGGTGTGCTAGTATTTTTGGAGATTAAAATTTGCATATTTTGTAAGAATTTTTAGACTTTAATCTATTAGTCTTTTGGTAATGTATGATTAGATCTTCTGTAAAACTCTTGGGTAATGTATGATATTGGATTTTGGAATTTCAAATTCAAGTTTTCAGGTTTTATGTTTTAGAATTTCGTTTTTTTGTGATATTCCGAAACAAATGTTTTTAGTCACGAAAATAAAAAGCCACAGACAATAGTCACGGTTCAATGGCAATTTGTGGCTATTTTGCCACAGTATAGCCACATGCATTGCGTGACTAATTAGGCACGTAATAACCACAAACCAAATCGTGACTAATATTGCCATGAAATAAATGTGTCTAAACCGTGACAAACTAGCAACGAAATAAGCCTGTCTAAATCGTGACTACCTAGTCACGCAATAAGCGTGTCTAAATCGTGACTAAATAGTCACGCAATAAGCATGTATAAATCGGGACTAACCAGTCACGCAATAAGTGTGTCTAAATCGTGACTAACTAGTCACGAAATCGGTGTGTCTAAACCGTGACTAAGTAGCCATGAAAAGCCACAAAAAAATTTAGTCACGATGCTATAGTAACGATAATTTTTCGTGACTTTTCGTGGCTATATGATGCTATAGCCACGAAATTTAGACCTTAGCCACGAAACTTTTCGTGGCTATACGCTGTTTTTTTACTAGTGAACAGTAACACCACCTACGACTACACCCTCGAGCTATGGGAAGGCGTAGGAGAAGTTAAAGACAAGACAAGAGAGCTCGCCCTTACACTAGATTGACTCATTTATGCTATTGATGAAGTGGAAGAGAAAGTGGAGAAACTTTCTAAAGATCATGATGAGCATGATACAACACTCTTTGTTCCTGCCCCTGACCTAGAAGAGAAGTCAAATGACGCCCCTGAACCAGAAAACACCAAAGGAGATGAAGAAGACGTCGAACCGAACAATCCCCCTCGAATCCCCCTCACCGCGGTCGCGACCATCCCAGCCGCGGCCAAACCTCCATTCGCCACGCCTGCGTCCTCCCGACCTGCGGCCGAGCTCAATACCTGATGTGATCATGGCCAGCATCAACAAGGAGGTTGATCTTGTAGCTGTTCTTAAAGCCAAGGAGGAGCTTGAACCTGAGCAAGACCAAAAGATGATCAAAATTCGTGGCCCAAATGAAGGAAACGTTTGCATGAAGAGCTCACATCCGAAGGCGATATTCAAACAAACGTCGCTACCAGCTCACGTCACTTCAGGAAACGAGCCACATATGGATTTCAAGATCTTCGAGTCTACTTTCCAAAACGCTAAAGATCGTCCCAATCCGACTTACCACTCGCCCTATAACGGCTCAACAGTGGGGACGTATCCAAAGAGAATTTTGCTTCTAAAAACGAGTTCATGTCACAAGAATTATGCTAAGGCAAATGATGAGCTGGATAAAGACCTTAAGCACACAGACCATGATCAAGATTTGGCCCAGCAACAACAAAATCAACCAAGGAGATCAAAGGAGCCCAAGAACACCTCTTCTCTTGTTTTTGAGAATTCCAAACCCAAAAACAAAATTCCAGCACTGGCCCAAGTGCACATCAAAGGCCATGATCATTCTCTTGGATTCCAGCACTGTCCTAAGTGTGTTTTAGAAGAGTTCCAAGTCCATAAACCATTCCAACAAAGCCAAAATCCAAGAGATGCCCAAATCTGTTCATCACTTGTTTTTGAGAGCAAAAACAGCCCAAAACAAACTCATAAAATCAAGGATCCAAATCCAATAGTCAGCACTATTTTTTCCCTTGCTTTTGTGAATTTACAAGCCCAAGACAAGCCCAAAAATTTCATGATCAGATCCAGCAGCCATTCTAGAAGCAAGGAACTGTTCTGAACAGTTTTAAAAACGTGCACTATTCACGTCGATATTGTTCATGACGCCAAGAGAAGTCATGATTGTGACTTATGGAACTTGACTTTCTTTTGTTAGCTTTTCTCCCTAAATTATGTTGTATGTTTACTAAACTCTAGTTAATCTTTCTACCTTAGGTAGTTTTATGCTTTTGTCTATAAGTGAGAATGTAAACCATTGTAAGAAAATAAAAAATAAAACATTTTAAAGAAAAACCTTTGTCTTTGCCGTGTGCAAAATTTGTGAGAGAGAGCGAATTTTCTCTTCTTAAGTTCTGTGTGAACTTGTTCTTTTGATCTCTTGATGTGTGTATTCAAGTGATTAAAATTTGGTTATATCAAAGGGATTTTCATCTCCTTTTGTGTGAACCTTCTATCACCAAAATTGTGTTTTTTTGTATTAAGTGAGTCTTGGGAATAAGGTTTTCAATACCTTATCATCTTGCTCCACAAATTCCTACAGCAGCGGTTCCACCGCCTTGTTTGATCGATTTGTCTTAAGTAAGCTTGGGGATTAAGGTTTAAAATACCTTAACATCCGGTTTCACAATTCCGCCAAGTCAAGGATTATCCTCCTACCGCCTTCGAGTGCCGATTCCCGGGAAGAATCGCATCAAGTGGTATCAGAGCCAACTCAAAGCCTAGGTGAATTCACTTCTATCATCTTCTTATCTTTCCGCGTTCAAAAAAAAAAAAAAAAAAAAAAAAAGCCGCCATCACCACCACCACCATCTCAAGCGCCACCACCACCACCGTCCAACCAGCTAAAGAACCGCCTCACACTGTCACCTCCTCTTACATCCCTGCTGTTGAACAAGATCAGGATTTGAGGCCAAATCCTTTTTGAAGAGGGAGAGGTTGATATGATCATGGCCAGCATGATCAAGGAGGATGAGCTAAAAGTTGAGTTTGAAGCCGAGGAGCTTAAACCCGAGAAAGCCAGGCATAACCAGAGCCTAAAAGAGTTCAAAGTCGTGGCCCCTAAGTCTATAAACAAGAGACAAACATCAAGGGTCATCATATATTGGTCAAGGAAGGTCAAGGAGAAATTAGAAGCAAAAACGTGCTTTGAACCAATGCGTGTTCAAAGATTTCTACAGACCAAACACGGAGGAGTTAAGCTACAAACCGAATTGTTCTTGAAACTAGATTCATCATAGAAGCCTTGAAAATTGGATTCACATAAACGCCGCTTCAGAGCTGAAAGATATGAATTTTACAATCTAATGGATCTCTTCCCGGTTCTATTGCGCGACCACTCCAAAGATGGTGTTGTCCAGCCCAACTCCGGTCAGATATTGTTATGAAACCACTTGGAGAATCGTAATGGATCTCCTATGTTTCTAACAAGCCCAAGAACAGCAGAAATGGCCATTGGATCAAAACGATATGAATTTTACAAAACCAATGGATTTATTTCAAGCCCCATAGCGCGTCAATGCCAAAGAACGAGTTTCACAGCCCACCTCAGAAACGTTATTGATGCGAGACTACCTGGAGAATCTTTTTGGATCTCTTAGCTTTCCAACAAGTCCAAGATCAGTAGAAATGACCAAGGGAACACAAAGTTACAGCCCAATTGCCAAAACTGGTCAACCTGATTTGGTATAGCCGCCGGGGTACTGTTCATGACGCACTAGTTTCATTAGTGTGTGTTTTTCTTGATTGTGATTTGCACAACTTGTTTCTTTTGACTTTCATTTCCCTTAATTTGTGCAATATGTTTACTTAAGCTTAGTTAGTTTTAAACCTTAGTTAAGTTAGTTTTTGTGTGTTTAAATATGTAATATAAGCTATGAGGAATAATAACTTGAATATTTTTGGAAAAACCCCTTTTGCTTTGTTGCAAGAAAACGTGAGTGAGAGAGTATTCTCTCTTTCTTCCTTTGAGAGTGATTCTCAAAAAATCGATCATGGTGTTATCCATAATCAAACCTGATCTTTGGTGCGTAATATCCATTGATCAAAACCGATTGTTGGTGTGTCATATCCATCAATCAAACTCGATGATCTTAGTGTGTCATATCTAAGTGACTCGTTGGTAAATCAAGAGCCTTCCGCAACTCTTGTGCGACCAATCGTTCCACCAAAACGGTATTCTTAAGCCTTTACGGTTTCCGGAATCCCGCGATTATCCTCTTCACCAAACTTCGAGTCCCCATCCTCGGGCGAAATCACATCAATTGGTATCGGAGCACACTTGAAGACCGGTATTATCATTCTATCATTTCCATCTTCATCTTCTTTCCATCTTCTTATCCGATTTCTTATCACTTCATCTTCTAGTCAAAAATTTCTCTTTATCTTTTATCTCTTCACCTTCTATCTTACCATCAAAATCTTATTATTTAAATTTTGTAATTTTAATTCTGTATTATTCAGTATAAAAAAAAAGAAACAAAAACAAAAAAAAAAAAAAGGAAGGAAAAAACGTAAGAAGAGAAGAAAAGAAAAAAAAAAAAAAAAAACGTTTCAAAAAAAAAAAAAAAAAAAGGAGAAAGAAGAAGTTGTATAAATTATTTTCTTTGATCTAAAATTGTTAAATTGTGTTCTTGTGGTATCAAAACGTTTTGGTTACTTTGTTTTAATAAAAACGTTTTTGGTATTATTAAGGGAAATTTCTTTTGGTTACTCGTGGAAAAAAATTCAGCAAGCTTAGGTTGATAAGAGAAGTTACTGAGTGAAGTGAGCTTGTGAGATCATTTTGAGTGCTGTGTGAAACACTTTGGGAAAACACCTTGGGAAACACTTGAGGGATTAAAAACAAATTGAGAGTTTATTACTTCTAATTTGTTTGTTTTCTTTTCAGGTACAAAAAAAAATAATAATAATGTTAAGCTTTGAGCCACCACCACGAAATGGAGTTTACACCTTGCGGCTTGAAACCATGATGGCTGAGCTGACTCAATCTTTGAATAGAAAGATGGAAGCCATCAACCGCCGGTTTGATGAAGAGAGGCCGCCAAGGCAACCTAGTGAAGGAGAAGAGAAAAAGCGAGCCCCAAGGAGAGACCAACCGCGTGTTAAAGAAGGGCAAAGGAAAGCCCCAAGGAGAGATCAACCGCGAGTAGAAGAAGAGCCTAGGCGAGCTCAAAGAAGAGACCAACCGAGAACACAACTGGATCGAGTGCAATCAGCACAAGAGCAACCGCTCAAAAGGAGGAGTGCTTCACGCCAACAACTTGAGACCAGCATGAGGCCGAGCTACTCCAAGGAACAGAAGGCCAAGAGCTCCAACACCAAAAACAGAGCCATCATGTGCTTCAATTGTCGAGGAAAGGGACATCTTGCAAATAATTGTCCAAACCTGCGGGCAAAGAAAAAGAGCGGTGCGGTAGACACCAAAGAAGAAGTAGTATCAGAGACTACACAATCTGTGGAGAAGCTCAAAGTGACGAAAGTTGATTCTACATCGATTATCCTAGGATGGCCTTTCTTGTCAATCGTTGGAGCCATCATGGATTTGCCAAATCGACGTGTTTCCTTTGTCAACGTCAACAAAGACGTGTTCTACAATGTTGTCCCGCTCAAGTTCAAAAAGGATGGATATCCCAATTTGAGAGACCCCGATCCTGACTCGCTATGTAGCGATGATTCACATGACAAGGAGACCCGAAGAAGATCAAAGAAGACTTGTCGTAAGACACAGTCCTTTTACGACTAAGCTCATCTAGCTACCAACGTCAAGCTAAACGACTCTAAACAAAAGCCTCAATGGGAGGCAACCCATTTTTAGGTATGCTTTTATTTTTCATCTTTCTTTCTTTTTCTATTAATATTTTCTTTTTCTTAGTTTCAGCTTTCAAAAAAATCAAAAAACCCAAAAAAATCAAAAAAACCGAAAAGGCAAAAACAAGAAATCACATTTGAAGTTCTTCGGTCCATCACGAACCGCGAAGAAGGACTTGACCGCAAAAGAGCTCCGGCCATGGGTACAAAGCCCCGAGCCGTGGCCAGCTATCTATTCGCCGCTATAGCAATCAATCGACCCGCGGCGAAGCTCCCAGTGACCGCGGGTGCAACACCCCGACCCGCGGCCAGCCTTCTGACGATCTCGGTCGAGTCCGTTCGATCCCCAATCGATTCCAAACCATTCCTAATCATCCCCGCATCCCATTCCCATCACCACAACACTATTTTCCATCCCCATCCACCACCATTCCATTCCAAAATCTATTCACCAACCACCTCCAGGTAAGGTTTCTTTTTCCCAAAACTTTTTCAATTATTACATACATTTATTTATTCGTCCTTACTCGATTTATTTCACATTGGAGACAGTGCGATTTAAGTATGGGGGAGGATTTCATCCCTTACTAATCACATTTTCTTTCATGAGTCTTTGCATTTTGCTTTCTTCATGCTTTCTTTTAAAATTTTCAAGTTTTTTTCAATAAAGTCGGAATACGTTTTGAGAGAATAATGAAAGAAATCCATGACGATAACCGATCAGTGTGCTTCTACGTTATTTTCTAGTAACATGCTCTTTCGTAATTTGGTTCTAGACTAGCTAGAGTTTTGTTAATACGAAATCCCTAGAGGAATTTAGACCGTAGAGATTCTTTATGATGGAATATACTAGCTCTATTATACTTGGATTTTAACTTGACTTAATTTTCTCATCAAATGTTTAGGCAAAGATAATGAATCATACATTCATGACGTTCTTTTACCTTTTACCACTCTTTATTGTACTTGAATGGCCAACTCATCTTTAGTTGGTACCCCACCCGAAACTTAACCATTGTTCAAACCTCATGCATATCTATGTGTGTCTTATGTGCAGATATGTGCAAAAACGCTGGAGAGGGAGGAACGAACAATTTTCAGTCACAAAAAACGGGAACTATACGCGATGGTGGAGGTGAATTCAACAAAGATAAGAGCTTGGTTCTGCCTTGAAAAACTCGAAATCATGGTAAATTTTCGTGCCTCTAAGACTCTATCTCAATAAGAGGCGTTTCCCCCTTTCAAAAAAAAAAAAAAAAAAATCGAAAGAAAAGGAAACAAGAGCCTAAAAAGAGTCTAGGTTGGTCAAAATACTTATGAGGCATCCATGGTTCGTTTATGAGAAGTCTGTCATTCCGAGCCCACGGAAAATTTTAAGTATGGGGGAATGACAGAAAACTTCTATTTTTGTTTTTGGAGAAAGTGCAACATTTTTACGCAAGAAGAAGTGACTAGAAGGTGTGGTTCTCAATAGGTCCTTCCTCTCTTGCTGTTTTGCATAATATCTAGCATCCTCCGGTGAAATTATGGTAACCCGAAACACCTTTAACCTCACCTTTAAAAGCCTTTAATACATAGCATCGATTGTCTTGGTTTGATCCTTTTGATGATAATTTCACATTTGCACTTAATGAATTTAGAGAGCTAGTTGACCCAAATTTTGGATTTTAAAAGTTTATATTTCGTAAGACGGATAACGTGGACTAGTGTTACGGAAACTTCTAGTGAGAATTTTCTAGGCCAGGTTGCGTTTTATGTAGTTCGATGGTTATGGTTTAGAAGGACGGTCTCCGAGATTTCTAGTTCCCTATGATTTTTGTTTGATCATTTCCAAGTTTAGGTTTTGTTTTGTCTGAGGACAAACAAAGTTTAAGTCTGGGGGTGTGATAACACCGTATTTTTACCCGTTTTACTATCTATTTAATAACGCTTTAAGAAGTGTTTCATTCGCTTTTCTATGTTTTTATTACGGTTTTTGCATATTTGTAGTTTCAAAACTCTTTTCAGGTCACTTAGGCAAAAGCATTGTAAATTGGAGAAAAACCAGATTTTCGACTCAGAGTCAAACGTCAGAAATTCAATTGGCAAATCGGTTCTTCTCACCGTCTGATCAAACCCAATTTTGGAGATATTCAAGAAGGATCAGCTACCTTTCCATTCCAACAGATTTGAGGACGATCGAACGGTTCAATCAAAAGATACATCAAGATCAAAACGTCCCGTCAGGCCACTCCCAGAAGCACTCCAGAAGCACTCTAGCCGCGGCCAAGAGGCAATCCGCCGCGGCCAGGAAGCTTCCACCCGCGGCCAAATGAAGGTTCGCCGCGGCCAAGCTGATTTTGCCCGTAAGCCCAATTTGAAAGCCCGTTCAATAAGGATTTCACAAGGTAAACCTAGCTGATTTCTATAGCTCTTTCTTATAGATCGTTGTTAATGCAAATTCTAGCGTCATGAACTAGAGGTGATTCAAAGGTGTTAAAGAACCACCAAAAGTGCTGAATCTAAATACCCGAACTGTTCATCTATAAGAGTGTGTCGCGTCGTAAGATACGAAAGTATACTTACGGAGTGTCGTGAACTAAGAAGAACCAGCGCGAACAGCACAATTTTTTCGCGCGGCCAGAGACTTAAGCTGCTGGTCAAGTGTATAGATTGTTGGTGCGTAGGATGTACGAAAGTAGGCTACGCCGTTTATTATGTTCAGTTCGTGGAGTTAAAATTTAGAACAATTGTTACTAAAGAGCTTAGGTCCCTTGATTGAATCGAGCATACCCTAAGATATCTTTGTCGACTCAACACCATTTTATCATAGTTTACAAAACGTTTTTTCCGTCTTATTTTCAAGCCATCGATTTTCATCTTTTCTTTACAAGCAATTTTCCGTTTTTACATCCTTTACATTTTCTCGACAAAAACCTACAAAAACTTTATTTATAGTCTTAGACTTCCTTGCTATTCCTTGTCTAAGGTCTCGCATAACAGCTCTCTCTCCCTGTGGATCGATACCTAAAGTACTACAACGCACGTCTGTGCACTTGCAGAACCTTTAGGTTTATAAATTTAAAACCTGAAGTTTCAGAGACGAATCTGACGCTACCAACATCCATGACATATTTTCCTTATTACCATTCTTTATTGTTTTTGGATTGCCAGTTCATCTTTTGCTGGTACCCTACCCTGAACCTTAGCCATTATATTTTCGAACCTCATGCATTCTTCTCTTGTTGTTTTATGTGCATATATGTGCAAAAACGCCAGAGACGGAGGAACGCATAGTTTTCAGTCACTTGAGACGGAAGACTGGATGGATTCGGTAAAGGAGGTATCAACGACCAATCAAGCTCAAAGTTGCCTTGGAAATCTCGATATTATTGGTAATTCTCGTCCTCCCTAAGACTCATAATCTAAAGGCGTTTCCCCTTTCAAAAAAAAACGAAAGGAAACTAAAGCCTAAAAGAGTCTTAGGTGGTCGATATATTTATACTAAGGCAACCATGGTTCGTTGGTGAAAAGTTAGACGCCATTTGATTCATAACCCCGAAAAAAAACTCTAAGTTTGAGGGAATGGCACAAAAGTTCTGTCAAAGACAGAAAAGTTCCTGAGAAGGAGGAATTCGCAGCAACATTTACGCAAGGAAGAAGTGATTGGAAACTGTGGATTTCAACAGCTCCATCCTTTCTTGTTGTTTTGCATAATATCTAGCATCCTCCGGCGAAATAACAGTAACCCGAAACACTTTTAACCTCACCTCTAAAAGCCATAAATACATAGTCTCGATTGTCTTGGTTAGTACTTTTGATGAGAATCACGCAATCTTTAATGAATGTTAAGAGCTAGTTGACTAGAAGTTAGGGTTTAAAGGGTTAGATTTTCGCATGACGGATACCGTGGACTAGCATTGCAACACTTTGGTGAGAATTTTCTAGACTAAGTCCCGATTGATGCACTACGTTGGTTATGGTTTAGAAGGACGGTCACTGAGATTTCGTTAGTTCTTGTGTTTTCAAAACTTCTTTCTTAGGTTAGATTTCTGTTTTGTTTTAGGACAAACAAAGATCTAAGTCTGGGGGAGTTGATAACACCGGTTTTTGACCATTTTTATGGATCATTTTAATATCGTTTGCAGGTGTTTTAAATTCGTTTTCAATGATTTTCAAGTAATTTATATGTTTTAGAGTTTTAAAAGACATTTCAGGTAACTTGGGATCAAATACTGCATTTTGGAGCAAAAGTCCGTTTTGGATAAACTTGGACTGTCAGAAGTCTTGCAGTCAAAGAAGACCTTCTCACCGTCTGATCATCCCCAAATTTGGACACAACAAATAAGAGACAACCAACTTTCAAATGCAATTGGTTTAGAGATATTCCAACAGTTGGATCTCAAGATATTCATGATGCACTGAAGACAGATGATGCTACCTTGAAGCAGAAACGAGCCAAGCATAATAGCTTCTGGCCGCGGCCAGGAAGCACGCGACCACGGCCAGAGGAGTTGCACCAGCGGCCAACCTAATTTAGGCCCGAAAGAGCCCGTTTCGATCCTCAGCCCTATCCCGTCAATTATTCTCTAAACCCTAGACGTCCCCAAAGAAGTGAGGACTAATAAATACATTCTTTTAGGTCTTTTACAAGTAATTCTCTTTCGTGATTTTATTTAGAGAACACCCTAACCGCTTTTTACCTTTGTCGATTTGTAGAGAAGATTTCTCAACCTCGTTCTTCAATAGAGAAGCTTTTCTTCATCTCTTTCTCTTTATTTTTTTTATTTATTTATCATGATGTTTAGCTCAGCTATGTATGAGTAGTTCCCTTGTTGGGTATAGGGATCTCAAGGGGCTCTCATGGATAGATTATCATTAGGTTGTTAGATTAGGATATCGAATTAGGGTTCTTCGTTCTATTCTTATTGTTAATGCATGTTTGCTTGATTGATCACCTTGCAACTGAGCCTAGGTAAATTAGAACAATGAAAGTGCTGAATCTAAGTGCTTGAACTAGGGTTCGCGAGCAATTTCGCTACAAGATACGAAAGCATACTTGTAGAGTATTGTGAACGTTAATGAACTTGCTTTTATCGCGTTATCTTCTGCGTGGCTACTAACGAAAGTTGAGTAGTTAAGTTGTTAGAGAATAGGTAGTTAGCTCTACGATAGTAGGTTAATTAATTCCGTGTTCGAGTTCTAGAACCAATAGACGATATAAGTCGCTTTAAAAATCCTAACTAATTACTTTCTTGAATAATTCTACCATGATCCCTAGAGAGTTTCCGTATGCCCAACGTTTTAAATATATTATTTTACACCGCTTTGCTTATTCGCTTTTCTACTTGCTTGCTTGCTTATTTTCTGCTTAATTTATTTTAATTCCTAGCTACAAATTCGTGACAACAAAACCCCCTAAAAACCGATTAGGTTTAGACACAACTTAGAAATTGATAGAAATTGAAAGCACTCAAATCTCTGTGGATTCGATTCCTTAAATACTAATGCGTTTACTATGCACTTGCAGCTTTAATTACGGGTAAAACTTGTTAGCCAATACTGCACGATCACAAATCTCAAATCGTTGAGGAAATTAGCTCTGCCGATGTGGTTCTTGTTTTGGTTACGACACCGGTTTCTAGTCAGATTGTTTCGGATGCACCGCCTGAGTTCAAAGAATTTTAATCGAGTTTGTTGATGTGTTTCCAGATGAGCTACCGTGTGGATTACCACCGTTGAGGGATATTCAACATTGTATTGATATGACGCCAGATGCACCACTCCCCAACCGACTGCATTACCGGATGAGCCCACAAGAACACGACGAACTGTGACGTCTAGTTGAGGAATTGTTGGCCAAAGGATATTTGTGCGAGAGCCTTAGTCCGTGTGCTGTGCCAGCACTTTTAATTCCTAAAAAAGATGGCTCATGGCATATATGTGTGGATAGTCGCGATGTCAATACGATAACAGTGCGCTACTGATTTCCTATTCCTCGCCTTGATGACCTTCTCAATCAGATTGGTAATGCATCTATATTTACTAAGCTGGATCTTAATAGTGGGTATCATCAAATTCGCATTCGCCCGGGCGATGAATGGAAGACAGCTTTTAAGATAAGAGAAGGACTTTTCGAATGGTAATGCCTTTCGGCCTCTCCAACGCTCCCAGCACTTTCATGCGAGTCATGAATCAAGTGTTGCGTCCTTTCATTGGAAAGTACGTGGTAGTGTATTTTGACGATATCTTGATCTTTAGTTCTTCACTTGCTGATCACCTTACACACTTACGTACTGTGTTACCGGTTTTACGAAGAGATAAAATCTTTGGTGCTGCGAAAAAGTGTGTTTTTGGTGTCTCTCAGGTGCTATTTCTTGGCTACATTTTCTCTGCTCAAGGACTGGAAGTGGATCCGGCAAAAATTTCTACTATACGCACTTGGCCAGCTCCTACTTTGATCATGGAAGTACGAAGCTTTCACGGCCTTGCCTCTTTTTATCATCGATTTGTGCCTCACTTAAGCAGCATTATGTCCCCTATCACTGATTGCATTAAGTCTCCATCATTCAAATGGATTGTTGAGGCAGACCAAGCGTTTAAGGCTATTAAACTGAAGCTTACATCGGCTCCGGTTTTAGCATTGCCCAAATTCTCTTTACCGTTTGAGCTCCATTCTGACGCGACAAAGACTGACATCAGGGCAGTTTTGAGCCAACAAGGACACCCCATTGCGTTCTTTAGCAAGAAGATAGCTGGTCCTCGTAGTCATTACAGCACCTATGACATCGAGCTCTATGCAGTAGTTCAAGCAATTAATCATGATTCAGGTTATGCACAGTTCTTGAACTCAAATCACTAAGCTATAATTAACCAACTGTCGTTGCGAGAATTATCTAAATCTAAATCCTAGAATCCCAAATCTCTTTGCAAATCCTAAAGATCTAAACCAGCTTTAAAGTTCAGGTTTGATATGTTCACAAAACAACTAAACCAAATCTCTTTGCGGATAGCTATTTTGCTCACCCTAAGTTCTGTCAGATTATCAATTGCACTGTCGTGCCTAATCGATTAACCTAAGATCTAAATTCCAGATTCGTTAACCTAGAATTAGCTTTGAGAACAACCTAAGGTGAATAACTAATTCAGATTTTGAATCCTAACCAATCAATTACCAGCACTCAATGAAATCCTTTATGAGAAAACCCTAAACCTAAAGTGGATCTACTCAGACATTATCAATGGAACAGAAATCATAGATGAATAGAATTGCATAAAAGAAATCAATAGTAAACAAGGGGTTCAGAATTGTCTCTCTAAAAACCCTCGAACAAATCTCTGAAAGTATGAAGAATAAAATAAAGTTTAGCCAACAAAAGTGGCTGAAAAACCTAATTATAATGCTAAAACACGTTTTGGGGCTTCTTGTAATTATTAAAGACTTCTGGACCAAGGTGCAAACTCTCCAGACTTGTAAAAAATCGTGTTTCCTGTTTTCCTGCAGTCGGTATCGACCGACACCATTAGTGGTATCGACCGACACCGTGCTTCTTATGCTCGCCAGACAGGACTGTCTTCACGAACACTGGCATAACTTTTGATCGCACCGTTGGAATGGCCTCAAACCACTTCCAAATGAAAGCTAATCCATTGATCTGTCTTGTATCAAAATATGAGCTCAATCCATCGGTGGGAAGTTCTTCAACGAATGCCAAATTTCTGACGTCTCTGCATGATTCTGCATCTTCATATGCTCATTTTCACCCAAAACGGCTCCTTTCTCCCAAAGTCACCTAAAACCTGAAAAGACTCAAAAAGACTCCAAAAATACTAGAATGACTCTATAAATAAGACATATATCATGGTTAAAAACGGGTAAAAACCATGATATATCAACTCCCCCAGACTTAGCTTTTGCTTGCCCTCAAGCAAACAGAAAGCTAAGCAAGAGAAAGAGGTTTGAAAAAAACTCGGAGACTCACTTGTTCTTGAAAAATTGCAATGACCATTTTTCTTAGTGCTCCACATATCACCTAACCAGTTCCAAATCTAACCACCATGTACTTCTCCGTAGACATTCGCAGCTTCCCAGACTACACACATTATTTCACAGCATTGTCCAATAAAGCCCTCATCGCCAGTCTCATCGCTGTAGTCAATGCCAATAACCTTCTAGACTCTTTCCCATACAATATCATGACAAAAGAACCACCCAATTTTCACACTTTTTGGCATTGTTTCCTCTCCCCCAGACTTATTTCACTTTATGCTTCTTTTTGTTTTTTTTTTTTTTTTTTATTTATTCGCATATACAAATCAAGGTTTGAGACACGAGTATTGATGGTGTTTGCCACCGAATCATCGGTTCTTCCCCTCTCAATGTATCAAAGGCGTAGGCGAATAGTGGTATCATGGGAAATTTTCCTAACCTCGCTTCCAACCTTTGTGTGATCATTCCTTTCCAAGTAGAATAATGGGATCGCTGGAAATTTTCCTAGCCCTCTACTCAGAAGAAAATCATTTCATCTTTTTATTAACTTATGATAGGGAAGAGAGATACCATTACTTTAAACACATGGGTTCCTTTGTCAGATATGAATGAGGAATCAAGCTCTATGGACATCAACCACATCGATGAAGTGCAAAAATTTGGCTCAGGCTCGAAATATGGGTGTCTTCTAGTTAACTGGTCAGCCTTAAGATTTTTCATTAGTCTGATCTAGAACTTATTCTGTAATAATGGACACTCAGAAGCGAAGTTAAAGCAGTAGATTCAAGAACAAGATCATAATCTCCAACAGGTTTTGACTCAAAAACGACTGACTCTAAGAAAAACAAAAACGTTGTCAGCAACTACCTCCCCCAGACTTAAAAAACACTGTCCCCGATGTTATCTAGCCTAGAGTTGGTAAAAGAAAAACAGAAGAGCTGAGTGGATTGGTGAAAATCAAAGGAGACGTACCTGGGTGACGGGTATCGACCGATACCGTGCTGGTATCGATCGATACAAGGGATATTGGTCGATGCAATTTTGACATCGATCGATCTGTAGCTCACGGTTCCTTAAGAAATACCCAGCTCCTTTGTCGTGTGGATGGTGTCGATCGATACCGGGTGGGTGTCGATCGATACTGCTCTTCTGAATCTGCTGCACGTGAAACACAAGACACAAAACCAAAAACAAAAATAATAGAAAAACGTATGTACAGACTTACCAGTGGGTTGCCTCCCACCAAGCGTTTGTTTTAAGTCATTACCTTGACTTTGGCTCAGGTGATCAGTCAGGAGAAAAGTGAGAACTTACTCCCAGACAAGTTCTACAACTAGACACTTCCAGCTTCAGAGTTCTGCTCAACATGCTCTCCACAACCTCCTTTCCTTTCTCTTTCAGCTCCGAAGTAAGAATAACTCTAGCCTTAGAGAATGGTTTTGAGGTTCCTTTGCACTTCACCTTATACTCAATCGAATCTCCATCACACTTCTGAGGGATTAAAGTCATATAGGCATCACCCTTGACTCTTTTGCTCTTCACCTTCTTCTTTGCCTTAGCTGTTGTGATGTCTCTCTTCGTGATGATAGAAGGACCATCTAAAACGTCTATGACAGTTGGTTGCTTCAATGGTGGGGTGCTTCTTGCCTTGATGAAGAATGCATGGATCTCCTCTAGAGTTTCGCTGCAATCTCGGAAGTGACTAAGCAAAGGGCGGTATTCCAAAGCTTCTTCAAAAGACATCGTATGGGAAATCCTCCTTACCATCTTCTTAAAACCGAGCAACTTCTCTGTAGGGATGGGACCTCTAAGGTGTCTAGGTGGTATAGGATATGGCACCTTAGGCTTGTAGACACGTTCCTCGACAATCTTGGGTGTTTTCTCAATTTCTGGTTCAGTCTGCGAGGGGTGTCGATCGATACCAGGTTGGTGTCGATCGATACAAGGCTTCTGTGTCGTTTCTTCAGGGTGGTGTCGATCGATACCGGTAGTGGTGTCGGTCGACAATGGGGGTTCTGAGATGTCCCGTGAAAGTATATGCACTGGTGTTGATCGACACTAGGTGGTGTCGGTCGATACCCTAGGAATTTCTGAATCTCATCGTCAAGATCGACGAAATTTCCTGCAGTTATGCCAATTTTCACTCCTGGATTGACCTCTTTTTCACTCCCCAAGGTGATTGCATTGACGTGTTCATTCTGTGCATGAACCATCTTTCCCTTGACAGCTGCTGCAGTCTGAGCTATTTGAGTTTCCAGCATCTTCTGATGAATATTGAGAGCCTCGATTTTTCCATTCATATCTGTGTACATGGCATCTATCTTCCCATTAAAATCCACTGTCATCCTCTGCTGTCCCTCAAGAATCTGTTCAAGCATAGATTCAACCTTGCTTTCAGGAGTTTTGGGTGGTGGAGATTGGTATTGATACCTTTGAGTTTGAAATCCAGCACCACCAATGTAGTTAACACCTTTCATTTTATCCTCATCAGCAAAGTGAACAGCTTTCTTTGTCTTTCCCATCAGAAGATTGTGCACTGAATCCAGCTTGGCCTGAACCTCAGCAATCTGCGATCCATCCAAATTCTCAACCTGCTTCTTCCGCTCAAAGTCTGCATTCTTGGTGCTATTGATAGACGCCAAGTTCTCAATCAGCACATAAGCATCGTCTGGATACATGGTGTTGAAGTTCCCATTACTCGCAGCATCTAAAGCCATCTGATACCTCCAGTCAACCCCTCTAAAGAAGATACCCAGCAGCTGGACCTTAGTGAACCCATGGTGTGGACAATCCCTCTGATACGACCTGAAACGCCTCAGTTGGTCCTTGAGAAAACTGGGAGATCTTGTTCCTAAGCTCTTCGGATCTCGCATCATCATAAAAATTGTTCAGGAACGCGTTCTTAGTCTCCTCCCAAGTAGTCAGTGATCTATGAGGCAACTGCTTCAGTCAGTAAGCTGCATCCCCACCAAGAGAGTATGGGAAAAGCTTACATAGGAGGTAATCGTTGGACACTCCATTGTACTTGATGTTAGTAACCAAGTCCTCAAACCTCTCAATATGATCCATGGGGTGCTCATGAGGAAGACTATGAAAAGGGTGCTGACCCACAAGAGTGAAGTATGCAGGTTTCAGCTCAAAGTCATTCCTCTGGAAAACAGGTGGACGAATCGCTGATCGATTGGCATAGAACTGATCAGGCCTGTTATACTCTCCAATTGTCCTACCACGATCAACCACATCATTCCCAACATTCACAACAGCTGGAGGGACAATGTCGTTGCCCCCTCTCATTGCACAATTGACCATCTCGGTCTCTGAAAGTATCAGCCTCATCACGAATCAAAACCAATGGGTTGTTCATCTCTGCTGGCGTCTTTGCTTTCCTGTTTGTGCGTTCCAAAAGTGCTAGTTCCTCGTTGGAAAGATTAACTAGTTGTGTGTTCTTGTTTCTCCTGGTTTCGCGCTTAGGCATACACCTGAAACACAAAAGTCAAAGCACGTAAGTAACAAAAAATTTTAAAAAAATACGACGAGTATCGACCGACACCAGTTGGGTATCGATCGATACCGACTAACTTAGTTGAAATTCTAAGCTAAAATCTAATGGCGAATTTAGAGTCCCCGGCAACGGGGCCAAATTTTGATAAGCTCAAAATTGTAATACCCTAAAGTACTAACAGCTTGTCGATTGTAGCATTTAGGGGTCGAATCCACATAGACTCAAGAATCACACAAAAGACCAAATAGAATAGAATTAAGCTAAGTAGATCAATGAAAAGGAAATAACAATGCAAATTAAACTGTTGTAAATTCAATGGAGGAAAGATATGTTCAGGGTATTTCTCAAGAAATCAAAAAATGCAGATAAACCAATTAATCTGGATTCAGGTTATGCACGGTTCTTGAACTCAAATCACTAAGCTATAATTAACCAACTGTCGTTGCGGGAATTATCTAAATCTAAATCCTAGAATCCCAAATCTCTTTGCAAATCCTAAAGATCTAAACCAGCTTTAAAGTTAAGGTTTGATATGTTCACAAAACAACTAAACCAAATCTCTTTGCGGATAGCTATTTTGCTCACCCTAAGTTCTGTCAGATTATCAATTGCACTGTCGTGCCTAATCGATTAACCTAAGATCTAAGTTCCAGATTCGTCAACCTAGAATTAGCTTTGAGAACAACCTAAGGTGAATAACTAATTCAGATTTTGAATCCTAACCAATCAATTACCAGCACTCAATGAAATCTTTTATGAGAAAACTCTAAACCTAAAGTGGATCTACTCAGACATTATCAAAGGAACAGAAATCATAGATGAATAAAATTGCATAAAAGAAATCAATAGTAAATAAGGGGTTCAGAATTGTCTTTCTAAAAACCTTCCAACATATCTCTGAAAAAACCCTCGAACAAATCGCTGAAAGTATGAAGAATTAAATAAAGCTTAGCCAACAAAAGTGGCTGAAAAACCTAATTATAATGCTAAAACACGTTTTGGGGCTTCTTGTAATTATTAAAGACTTCTGGACCAAGGTGCAAACTCTCCAGACTTGTAAAAAGTCGTGTTTCATGTTTTCCTGCAGTCGGTATCGACCGACACCATTAGTGGTATTGACCGACACCATGCTTCTTATGATCGCCAGACTGGACTGTCTTCACGAAAACTGGCATAACGTTTGATCGCACCGTTGGAATGGCCTCAAAACACTTTCAAATGAAAGCTAATCCATTGATATGTTTTGTATCAAAATTTGAGCTCAATCCATCGGTGGGAAGTTCTTCAACGAATGCCAAATTTCTGACGTCTCTGCATGATTCTGCATCTTCATATAATCATTTTCACCCAAAACGGCTTCTTTCTCCCAAAGTCACCTAAAAGCTGAAAAGACTCAAAAAGACTCCAAAAATACTAGAATGACTCTATAAATAAGACCTATATCATGGTTAAAAACGGGTAAAAACCATGATATATCACCATACGTCAAATGCAGGGTTATAAATTTACCGATTCCCACACAGCCTGGGACGGACGTGAGTATGCACTTTGTTATGGGTTTACCACGAACTCAACGAGGCCATGATTCGATCTTTGTCATTGTCGATAGGTTCTCTAGGATGGCTCATTTTGTGCAATGTAAGAAGACCAGTGATGCGTCACAGATAGCGTCTCTTTTCTTTCGAGAAGTTTATAAGCTATATGGGTTGCCTCTATCTATCGTGATTCTCCATTTTTCGGCCACTTTTGGCGTTCTCTTTGGAAGCTCTTATGTACAAGCTTGGACACGAGTACAACGTGTCATCCTCAAACGGATGGACAAACGGAGGTGACTAATCGCGCATTGGGAGATTTGTTACGTTGCTTAGTCAAAGATAACATCAAATTGTGGGATAACGTCTTATGCCAAGCTGAATTTGCGCACACCCATGTTGTTAATTGTAGTACAGGTTTCAGTCCATTTCGTGTTGTCTATGGCTTGACTCCGAGGGGTCCTCTTGATCTCAGCGTGGAACCAGACCGTACTCGTTTCCATGGTCGAGCTTGTGATGTAGTTGAAAAATTTTGGAGTTGCACAAGCAAGTTCGTGACAATTTGGAGATGGCGACAGCCAAATACAAATATGATGTTGATACTCATCGTTGGGAGCTTCGATTCAAGGTTGGTGACAAAGTATGGGTAGTCCTCACAAAAGATAGGTTCCCACAACATACATACAATAAGTTGAAAACACGTAAGATTGGCCCTTTAGAAGTCGTGGAGAAGATTAACAACAACGCATACCACCTTCGACTTCCACCAGACATGCATACGGTTGATGTGTTCAACGTCAAGCATTTGATACCTGTTCGAGAGAGTGATGATTCTGAAAATTCGAGGTCGAATTTTCTCCCTACCCCGGGAGACCTGATGAAGCACATCTCCATTCTTGTGTTATCCGGCTCTTTGTTTGTGTCATTGTTTTTTATTATTATTGGGCTTTTGTTTTATGTCTTGGATTTGGGTTTTTAAATTTAAGTTTATGTCGGCTAAGAGATGCTTTGTCTCCAAGTCTTTTAATTAGGGTTTTAGCAAGCTAGTATAAGTATCTCTATTCTTGTAAAGTTGAGCCTCGGTTTTTGATTAATAAAGAGAATTTCTTCTCAACTTCAAGTCTTCGATTATTTTTGTTCTCTCAGGAAGAAAACGTGAGATCTAAGCAACAATCGTTATCAAAATCCATTGATCTTCGAGAAACTCTTCTTTACCCGCTGCAACAGTTCCCCAAACCCAAACCATTTCACTCCCTTTTCGAGTTTCCCATGAACAACTAGACTAGCTAAAATGAAAGCTGATATTTGTTGTTCCCGACACTTACAAGATTTTGGACATGTTAGCATTATCAGGAAGAGGCCTTACTCAATCAAACAACCAAGGGGTTGAAAGAATAGGTAAGGTTTAAGGTGGGAACCATTTTAAAAGTGAAAAAGGCCATTCGGCTTAGCAAAGAGTGACAAAATGGATAAGAAAACCTGAATATTTTGTTGAACCATGGTTAAGTATCAAGAGGCCATAAATGAGAAAGTTATATTCAATTAAGTTTTATAGTTAAGGTTTTGGTTTCAAATCAAGCAAGCATCAACAAGACAATGAGTTTCAAGTAGAGAGATTAAAGCGCTAAATTTTCAATTTTTTCAAAGTTGTTTAAGCAATATGAGATCATTACCAAAGGCATCATGTCAAATACTAAGCATAAGTCTTTACGAGGCAATTATATCATTGTTCCTTATGAAAATGAGATGCAATCCTAGAATGCGATAGACTCAACTCTAACATGTGAAGGAATTTTTTTTTGTTTTTTGGTTTTACGCAATAAGATATAAACAATGCATGACTCAAACTACACAAGACAAAGAAAATAAGGACAAAGGAAATGTCAAATAATGAGAACCTCTCACTCAGACTTAAATCATACCGTTTCAGTGTGAAAGAAGCCACACTAGGAGAGTAAAACAAACACAAACAAAGAGGTATATACAAAACAAAGAAAATGGTACCTTGGAGCTCTGGAAATTAGGAGCTTAGTTCTCCTTATTCATGCGTGTTTCGCGTCTCTAGCTTGACGAAGGATAGGCTTGGGAGAGTTTTCAAGGGCGCGTTTAACGTTGCTAGCTTGACAGTTGTTTCTTCTTATTCCATCTATCCTTGCATGCTTCTTTTACTCCTAGTTGCGCGCCTAAGAGATCAAGATTAGAAGAAAAGGGTAAAGATTAGCAACAAAAGAAAATAAAAAGGCTCTAGTCTCAATTTGATGCTAACTTTAATGGCAATCATTTAATCTCCGGCTACGGTTCTAAAAACTTGATAAGACGACTTTTAAAACCCGAATTACAAAACTGCAAGTGCACGGTTAAGTCACTTGTAGCACAATATGGGTATCGAATCCACAAATAGTGAGGAATGAAAACACCAAGAATACGAGAATCTAACTAAGCTAAAAACAGCGTTTTTGTGTGATTTTGACTAAACTAAGTTAACTAATTGCAATGACAAAGCAAACCAAAGCAAAAACAAAGCAGTCTAATAAGCAATAAGCAAACAACTCAATAATCTAAGCAAAAAAATGCTAAACAAGAAAAATCTCAACTCTTATTAATGGGAAGCCTATGGGTTTAGCAATTGATTAAAACGAAATGACAAATGACTAATGATGCAAGAACAATGATTATATACTATTCTAGAACATGGATCACAATAACAAGACTAATCTACTTTCATGGTACTAATCACTTCACTAATTACTTAATTTGCTAAACTTTCATTTGCTAATCAAAGAATTATTTTAGAATTAACAAGCAATTCCATTAAGTTCACAAGTCACCCTAACATCAACTTTCATTGTTTAAGGAAGAAAAGCCAAGTTGAGATTCATTTAAGCATTTCATCAAACACCTTTCGGACATAAAATTACCATGATCTAGATTTGAATGATCAAGTCAAATGCTACCATTGAACACATCTCAAATCAAGGATTAACAAATCATGTAGCCCTAAGCATCATCAATCAATCATAAAACCACTTTAATCTACTAAACCCATACCCCAAGAGAAAATCATGTCTTCACACATATCTAAAGGGAAGACAAAATCAAATGAAAGCAATAAACAAGACATAACTAAAAGATTAAGGAAAGAGATTACGAAAATCTTTACTAAAAAGTAAACATAATCTCAAGATCCAAGAACAAACATAAAGAAATGTGTTTTGATCTCAAAGAGACAAAATAAAATCCAAACGATCATTCCACCGATGTTATTTTGCCCACAACATCTTGTTTAATCAAATGATGAATGTAGTAGTTGTTATATTGCAAACATAGCAAGGTGCGAAATCGCGAACCAATATCAGCATACAGTGAGAGATAGACCGTAATATTTCTGTTAATGAAACAAAACAATTAGTAATATGTATGTATTTTAATAATGTGATTTCAGTTTATAATTATAGAAGTTATAGTTTAGTGGATCACGGTTGGAGCTTTGATTGGACAATGAGTTAATGTGTGGAAGTAGAATTACCGATGTAATTTTGGCCACAACATCTGGTTTAATCATGTGAAGAACATAACAAGGCACGAAATCGCGAACCAGTATCAGCCCACAATAAAAGAGAGACTGTATCATTTCTTTTGTTTAAGAAATAAAACAGTTAGTAATATATAGTTATTTTAATAATATTATTTCATATTATAATTATAGAAGTTCTAGTTTAGTGGATCACAGTTGGAGCTTTAATTGGACAATGAGAACTAGGATTTTATAAATTCGATCATTCCGCCGATGTTATTTCGCCCACAACATCTGGTTTAAGCAAATGAGGAATGAATTAGTTATAATATTGCAAACATAGCAAATCGCGAACCAGTATCAACGAACAGTGAGAGAGAAACCATAACATTTCTTTTGTTAAAGAAACAAAAAAATTAGTAATATGTAAGTATTTTAACAATATGATTTCAGATCATAATTATTAAAGTTATAGTTTAGTGGATCATGGTTGGAGCTTTATTTAGTCAATTATTTGGTGTGTAGAAGTAGGATTATATAAGTTTGATCATTCCGCTAATGTTATTTCGCCTACAACATATTGTTTAAGAAAATGAATAATGTATTAGTTATTATATTGCTAACTTAGAAAGGAGAATGTAGAGTTTATCACCCAAAGATTAGAATCGACTAATTCTAATAAACATTATGTTTTGTTTTAAATTATTTAGATATCTATAATAATATTAAAAACACAAAGGCATGGATATTTAACACAAATGTAGTAGAAAATATATCATGCAGAGATAGGTTTGTGCTAGCAAACACCAGTGGGTGAACAAATTCAATAACGACCATGAATTTGTATTTTCCCATCTAAAACCATGTGTTGTGGACCTCAATGAATATTGTGTCGTTATTCAATTTGTTCACAAATGGATGATTGATATACTCTATATTTTAGAGTTTTTAATACGAATTTTAGTATTTTATCTAAACTTTTTTACTCGGTTTTGTGATATTTTAGGTAGTTTTCTCGTATTCGTAGTTTCAAAATCTTTATAGGTTTGCCCCAAAAAAAAAGTCTTTACTGGTAAAATCATCAAAATGGAGACAAAAAGGAGTAGACAACGACCGGCCATCTTTGCAAGTTAAAAAGAACAACCAAGTACCATGAACCCAAAAAGTGGATTTCCTCAACACTACAAGAAAATAGCCAGTTTTCCAACGGAATTTTCGACCTTTTTCTCAAATTCAGAGAAACCGTCGGAATACCGTATGAAATTTCTAACGGATAAAAACCCGTCCGAAATTCCATAGGAAAATCGTCGGATTTCGAAGAGTTTCATTTCCGACGATATAAATATAGCCGTTATTATAGTTGTTAGTATAGCCGTTGAGAATTTAAAAACCCGTCAGAAATCTATAGAAAATGTCGGGAAAAATTCTCTATAAAGCCTCTTCCACCCTCATTCAAACAATTGCAAAAAAAAAACCTCGTTAAAATGTTTTCTTCAAATCACTATGACTATTTTCGATCTTGGAAAGACAAACCTCCACATGATCTAGTGACAGGGCAACTTACAATCAAATTTGCAGAAGGTGTTAGACAATTTTCATGCAATTTACGTTAAACCAAGCCATAACATTGGAATCCGATAATATGTAGTGTCTATGTCCTAAATGTCGGAATCATAAATTTGTTCTATATCTACAGTACACGTCACTTGTTTACGAGAGGGTTTATGTCTGGTTATAAAGTGTAGTATTTGCATGGAAAAAAATATTCAATGGTGGAATATGGTAATTCTAGTGAATATTATATTGCGAATATGTTTGAAGAACCAACATGACGCTAATAACACACCAAATATAACAAGTTAGGCCATGTTCGTTTGCTCATCTGGCATGTGCATCCAGATGATCCATTTAAATGATTCATCTGGATGATACATTTGAATGATGTTCGTTTCTATTTTTGGTTGTTTATTTAGATGATTCATCTGGATGAATATTTGTTTGTTTGATCATTTTACATTTCCATCTATATGTTTTTAATAGGAAAATGACTAAAATACTCATGCTTTAATCTAATCATATTTTTAGTCTTAATCTAAACCATATTAATTTTAAATTCATGATCTAAACAATATTTACAACCATATAATTTTCAAATTATTATTTTTGACATTTGTAAAATTTCATTTTCATGAAAAATATTTTTTTTATAAGAAATTTCATCATATAAATTTATAATTTATCGATTTCTATTTTTATAAAATATTTAAAATTAATAAATTATTTTTTATAAAAATTTAAAAATACACTAATAAAAAAGGATTTACCTTTTTAGGAGTGAAAACACGAAATAA
>PKMM01051778.1:283826-295976 GCA_002933915.1 Eutrema heterophyllum
GAAAATTCAAAAAACGGGATATCGTCTAGTGAACGGTCCAATTCAGATCCAAAACGGCAATATATGGCCAAAATGCTAAGAACTGACCGTTATTGCATAAGACAAACAAGATGGAGTGCTGAGACTAGATATAAGGATTAGAGACTCCTAAAGATGGAAGGAGAAGCCTCTGTTACTTGTTTTCTCATTTCCATTAAGAAACCTCTGTGTCCCTATGAAAATTCAAAAAACGGGATATCGTCTAGTGAACGGTCCAATTCACATCTAAAACGGCAATATATGGCCAAAATGCTAAGAGGTGACCGTTATTGCATAAGACAGACAAGATGGAGTGCTGAAACTAGATATATGGATTAGAGACTCGTGAAGGTGGAAGGAGAAGCATCCATTACTTGTTTTCTCATTTCTTTAAAGAAACAAAATTGTCCCAATGAAAATTTGAAAAACATGATGTCGTGTAGTAAACAGTCCAATTCAAATCCAAAACGGCAATATATATCCAAAGTGCTAAGAACGGACCGTTATTGCATAAGACAGACAAGATGGAGTGTTGAGACTAGATATAGGGATTAGAGACTCCTAAATGTGGAAGGAGAAGCATCCGTTACTGGTTTTCTCATTTCTTTTAAGAAACCTCTTTGTCCCTATGAAAATTTGAAAAACGGGATATCGTCTAGTGAACGGTCCAATTCACATCTACAACGGCAATATATGGCCAAAATGCTAAGAACGGACTGTTATTGCATAAGATAGACAAGGTGGACTGTTGAGACTAGAATTTGAGATTAGAGACTCCTAAAGGTGGAAGTAGAAGCATCTGTTACTCGTTTTCTCATTTCCATTAAGAAACCTCTGTGTCCCTATGAAAATTTGAAAAACGGGATATCGTCTAGTGAACGGTCCAATTTACATCTAAAACGGCAATATATATGAAAATTTGAAAAACCTGATTTTGTGTTGTAAACGGTCCAATTCAGATAAAAAACGGCCATATATGACCAAAATAGTACGAACGGACCGATATGGTATAACACATACAAGATGGAATGCATAGACTAGATATAGTGATTAGAGACTCCTAAATGTGGAATGAGAAGCATACGTTACTTGTTTTCTCATTTCTTTTAAGAAACCTCTGTGTCCCTATGAAAATTTGAAAAACGGGATATCGTCTAGTGAACGGTCCAATTCACATCTAAAACGGCAATATATGGCCAAAATATTAAGAACGGACCGTTATTACGTAAGACAGAGAAGATGGAGTGCTGAGACTAGATAAAGGGATTAAAGACTCCTAAAGGTGGAAGTAGAAGCATATGTTACTTGTTTTCTCATTTATTTAAAGAAACCTCTATGACTTTATGAAAATTTGAAAAACGTGATTTTGTGTTGTAAACGGTCCAATTCAGATCCAAAACGGCAATATATGACCAAAATGCTACGAACGGACCGTTATGGCATAACACATACAAGATGGAGTGCATAGACTAGATATAGTCATTAGAGACTCCTAAAGGTGGAATGAGAAGCATACGTTACTTGTTTTCTCATTTCTTTTAAGAAACCTCCGTGTCCCTATGAAAATTCCAAAAACGAGATATCGTCTAGTGAATGGTCCAATTCAGATCCAAAACGGCAATATATGGCCAAAATGCTATGAACTACCCTTATTGCATAAGACAGACAAGATGGAAAGCTGAGACTTGATATAGGAATTAGAGACTCCAGAAGGTGGAAGGAGAAGCATCCATTACTTGTTTTCTCATTTCTTTAAAGGAACATAAATGCCCCTATGAAAATTTAAAAAACATGATGTCGTCTAGTAAACGGTCCAATTCAGATCCAAAACGGCAATATATGGCCAAAATGCTAAGAACTGACCGTTATTGCATAAGACAGACAAAATGGAGTGCAGAGACTAGATATAGGGATTAGAGACTCCTAAAGGTGGAAGTAGAAGCATCCGTTACTTGTTTTCTCATTTATTTTAAGAAACCTCCGTGTACCTATGAAAATTCAAAAAACGGGATATCGAATAGTGAACGGTCCAATTCAGATCCAAAACGGCAATATATGACCAAAATGCTACGAACGGAACGTTATGGCATAACACATACAAGATGGAGTGCATAGACTAGATATAGTGATTAGAGACTCCTAAAGGTGGAAGGAGAAGCATACGTTACTTGTTTTCTAATTTCTTTTAAGAAACCTCTGTGGCCTTGTGAAATTTAAAAAAACGGGATATCAAATAGTGAACAGTAATTCAGATCCAAAACGGCAATATATGGCCAAAATGCTAAGAACTGACCGTTATTGCATAAGACAGACAAGATGGAGTGCTGAGACTAGATATAGGGATTAGAGACTCCTAAAGGTGGAAGTAGAAGCATCCGTTACTTGTTTTCTCATTTCCTTAAAGAAACCTCCGTGTCCCTATAAAAATTTGAAAAACGTGATTTTGTGTAGTAAGCGGTCAAATTAAGATCCAAAACGGCAATATATGGCCAAAATGCTAAGAACTGACCGTTATTGCATAAGACATACAAGATGGAGTGCTGAGACTAGATATAAGGATTAGAGACTCCTAAAGATGGAAGGAGAAGCATCTGTTACTTGTTTTCTCATTTCCATTAAGAAACCTCTGTGTCCCTATGAAAATTCAAAAAACGGGATATCGTCTAGTGAACGGTTCAATTCACATCTAAAACGGCAATATATGGCCAAAATGCTAAGAGGTGACCGTTATTGCATAAGACAGACAAGATGGAGTGCTGAAACAAGATATATGGATTAGAGACTCGTGAAGGTGGAAGGAGAAGCTTCCATTACTTGTTTTCTCATTTCTTTAAAGAAACATAATTGTCCCAATGAAATTTGAAAAACATGATGTCGTGTAGTAAACAGTCCAATTCAAATCCAAAACGGCAATATATATCCAAAGTGCTAAGAACGGACCGTTATTGCATAAGACAGACAAGATGAAGTGTTGAGACTAGATATAGGGATTAGAGACTCCTAAATGTGGAAGGAGAAGCATCCGTTACTGGTTTTCTCATTTCTTTTAAGAAACCTCTGTGTCCCTATGAAAATTTGTAAAACGGGATATCGTCTAGTGAACGGTCCAATTCACATCTAAAACGGCAATATATGGCCAAAATATTAAGAACGGACCGTTATTACGTAAGACAGACAAGATAAAGGGCTGAGAATAGATATAGTGATTATAGACTCCTAAAGGTGGAAGGAGAAGCATACGTTACTTGTTTTCTAATTTCTTTTAAGAAACCTCCGTGTTCCTATGAAAATTCAAAAAACGGGATATCGAATAGTGAACGGTCTAATTCAGATCCAAACCGGCAATATATGGCCAAAATGCTAAGAACTGACCGTTATTGCATAAGACAGACAAGATGGAGTGCTGAGACTAGATATAGGGATTAGAGACTCCTGAAGGTGGAAGGAGAAGCATCCATTACTTGTTTTCTCATTTCTTCAAAGAAACATAATTTTTGTCCCTATAAAAATTTGAAAAACATGATGTCGTATAGTAAACGGTCCAATTCAGATACAAAACGGCAATATATATCCAAAATGCTAAGAATGGACTGTTATTGCATATGTGAGAGAAGATGAAGTGCTGAGACTAGATATAGAGATTAGAGACTTCAGAAGGTGGAAGGAGAAGCATCTATTACTTGTTTTCTCATTTCTTTAAAAAAACATAATTGTCCCTATGAAAATTCGAATAACAGGATTTCGTCTAGTAAACGGTTCAATTCAGATCCAAAACGCCAATATATGGCAAAAATGCTAAGAACGGATCGTTATTGGATAAGATAGACAAGATGGAATGCTAAGACTAGATATAGGGATTAGAGACTCATAAAGGTGGAAGTAGAAGCATCTGTTACTTATTTTCTCATTTAAAAACCTCTGTGTCCCTATGAAAATTTAAAAATATTTTGTTTAATAAACGGTAAAATTCAGATCCAAAACGGAAATATATGGCAAAATGCTACAAGCGGACCTTTATGGCATAACACATACAAGATGGAGTGCATAGACTAGATATAGTGATTAGAGATTCCTAAAGGTGGAAGGAGAACCATACGTTACTTGTTTTCTCATTTCTTTTAAGAAACCCCCGTGTCCCTATGAAAATTCAAAAAACGGGATATCGTCTAGTGAACGGTCCAATTCAGATCCAAAACGGCAATATGTGGTCAAAATGCTAAGAACAGACCGTTATGGCATAAGACATACAAGATGGATGGCTGAGAATAGATATAGTGATTATAGACTACTAAAGGTGGAATGAGAAGCATACGTTACTTGTTTTCTCATTTCTTTTAAGAAACCTCTGTGTCCCTATGAAAATTCCAAAAATGGGATATCGTCTAGTGAACGGTCCTATTCAGATCCAAAACCGCAATATATGGCCAAAATGCTAAAACTACCCTTATTGCATAAGACAGACAAGATGGAAAGCTGAGACTTGATATAGGAATTAAAGACTCCAGAAGGTGGAAGGAGAAGCATCCATTACTTTTTTCTCATTTCTTTAAAGGAACATAAATGTCCCTATGAAAATTTAAAAAACATGATGTCGTCTAGTAAACGGTCCAATTCAGATCCAAAACGGCACTATGTGGCCAAAATGCTAAGAATAGACCGTTATGGCATAAGACATACAAGATGGAGGGCTGAGAATAGATATAGTGATTATAGACTCCTACATGTGGAAGGAGAAGCATACGTTACTTGTTTTCTAATTTCTTTTAAGAAACCTCCGTGTCCCTATGAAAATTCAAAAAACGGGATATCGAATAGTGAGCGGTCTAATTCAGATCCAAAACGGCAATATATGGCCAAAATGCTAAGAACTGACCGTTATTGCATAAGACAGACAAGATGGAGTGCTGAGACTAGATATATGGATTAGAGACTCCTGAAGGTGGAAGGAGAAGCATCCATTACTTGTTTTCTCATTTCTTCGAAGAAACATAATTTTTGTCCCTATGAAAATTTGAAAAACATGATGTCGTCTAGTAAACGGTCCAATTCAGATCCAAAACGGCAATATATATCCAAAATGCTAAGAACGGACCGTTATTGCATATGTGAGAGAAGATGGAGTGCTGAGACTAGATATAGAGATTAGAGACTCCATAAGTTGGAAGGAAAAGCATCTATTACTTGTTTTCTCATTTCTTTAAAGAAACATAATTGTGCCTATGAAAATTAGAAAAACATGATGTCGTCTAGTAAACGGTCCAATTCAGATCCAAAACGGCAATATATATCCAAAATGCTAAGAACGGACTGTAATTGCATAAGACAGACAAGATGGAGTGCTGAGACTAGACATAAGGATTATAGACTCCTAAAGGTGGAATGAGAAGCATCCATTACTTTTTTTCTCATTTCTTTAAAGGAACATAAATGTTCCTATGAAAATTTAAAAAACATGATGTCGTCTAGTAAACGGTCCAATTCAGATCCAAAACGGCAATATGTGGACAAAATGCTAAGAACAGACCGTTATGGCATAAGACATACAACATGGAGGGCTGAGAATAGATATAGTTATTATAGACTCCTAAAGGTGGAAGGAGAAGCATACGTTACTTGTTTTCTAATTTCTTTTAAGAAACCTACGTGTCCCTATGAAAATTCAAAAAACGGGATATCGAATAGTGAACGGTCTAATTCAGATCCAAAACGGCAATATATGGCCAAAATGCTAAGAACTACCCTTATTGCATAAAACATACAAGATTGAAAGCTGAGACTTGATATAGGAATTAGAGACTCCAGAAGGTGGAAGGAGAAGCATCCATTACTTGTTTTCTCATTTCTTTAAAGGAACATAAATGTCCCTATGAAAATTTAAAAAACATGATGTCGTCTAGTAAACGGTCCAATTCAGATCCAAAACGGCAATATGTGGCCAAAATGCTAAGAACACACCGTTATGGCAAAAGACATACAAGATGGAGGGCTGAGAATATATATAGTGATTATAGACTCCTAAAAGTGGAAGGAGAAGCATACGTTACTTGTTTTCTAATTTCTTTTAAGAAACCTCCGTGTACCTATGAAAATTCAAAAAACGGGATATCGAATAGTGAACAGTCTAAATCAGATCCAAAACGGCAATATATGGCCAAAATACTAAGAACTGACCGTTATTGCATAACACAGACAAAATGGAGTGCAGAGACTAGATATAGGGATTAGAGACTCCTAAAGGTGGAAGTAGAAGCATCTGTTACTTGTTTTCTCATTTGCTTAAAGAAACCTCCGTGTCCTTATAAAAATTTGAAAAACGTGATTTTGTGTAGTAAGCGGTCAAATTAAGATCCAAAACCGCAATATATGGCCAAAATGCTACGAACAGACCGTTATTGCATAAGACATACAAGATGGAGTGCAGAGAATATATATAGTTATTAGAGACTCCTAAAGGTGGAATGAGAAGCATACGTTACTTGTTTTCTCATTTCTTTTAAGAAACCTCCGTGTCCCTATGAAAATTCAAAAAACGGGATATCTTACAGTGAACGATCTAATTCAGATCCAAAACGGCAATATATGGCCAAAATGCTAAGAGCTGACCGTTATTGCATAAGACAGACAAGATGGAGTGCTGAAACTAGATATATGAATTAGAGACTCGTGAAGGTGGAAGGAGAAACATCCATTACTTGTTTTCTCATTTCTTTAAAGAAACATAATTGTCCCAATGAAAATTTGAAAAACATGATGTCGTGTAGTAAACAGTCCAATTTAAATCTAAAACGGCAATATATATCCAAAATGCTAAGAACGGACCGTTATTGCATAAGACATACAAGATGGAGTGTTGAGACTATATATAGGGATTAGAGACTCCTAAATGTGGAAGGAGAAGCATTCCGTTACTTTTTTCTCATTTCTTTAAAGAAACATATACGTCCCTATGAAAATTCGAAAAACAGGATTTCTTCTAGTCAACGGTCCAATTCATATCCAAAACGGCAATATATGGCCAAAATGCTAAGAACGGATCGTTATTGCATAAGACAGACAAGATGGAATGCTGAGACTAGATATAGGGATTAGAGACTCATAAAGGTGGAAGTAGAAGCATCTGTTACTTATTTTCTCATTTCCTTAAAGAAACCTTTGTGTCCCTATGAAAATTTAAAAAACGTGATTTTGTGTAGTAAACGGTAAAATTCAGATCCAAAACGGCAATATATGGCAAAATGCTACAAGCGGACCTTTATGGCATAACACATACAAGATGGAGTGCATAGACTAGATATAGTGATTAGAGATTCCTAACGGTGGAAGGAGAACCATACGTTACTTATTTTCTCATTTCTTTTAAGAAACCCCTGTGTCCCTATGAAAATTCAAAAAACGGGATATCGTCTAGTGAACGGTCCAATTCAGATCCAAAACGGCAATATATGGCCAAAATGGTAAGAACTACCCTTATTGCATAAGACAGACAAGATGGAAAGCTGAGACTTGATATAGGAATTAGAGACTCCAGAAGGTGGAAGGAGAACCATCCATTACTTGTTTTCTCATTTCTTTAAAGGAACATAAATGTCCCTATGAAAATTTAAAAAACATGATGTCGTCTAGTAAACGGTCCATTTCAGATCCAAAACGGCAATATGTGGCCAAAATGCTAAGAACAGACCGTTATGGCATAAGACATACAAGATGGAGGGCTGAGAATAGATATAGTGATTATAGACTCCTAAAGGTGGAAGGAGAAGCATACGTTACTTGTTTTCTAATTTCTTTTAAGAAACCTCCGTGTTCCTATGAAAATTCAAAAAACGGGATATCGTCTAGTGAACGGTCCAATTCAGATCCAAAACGGCAATATATGGCCAAAATGCTAAGAACTGACCGTTATTGCATAAGACAGACAAGATGGAGTGCTGAGACTAGATATAGGGATTAGAGACTCCTGAAGGTGGAAGGAGAAGCATCCATTACTTGTTTTCTCATTTCTTCAAATAAACATAATTTTTGTCCCTATGAAAATTTGAAAAACATGATGTCGTCTAGTAAACGGTCCAATTCAGATACAATACGGCAATATATATCCAAAATGCTAAGAATGGACCGTTATTGCATATGTGAGAGAAGATGAAGTGCTGAGACTAGATATAGAGATTAGAGACTCCAGAAGGTGGAAGGAGAAGCATCTATTACTTGTTTTCTCATTTCTTTAAAGAAACATAATTGTCCCTATGAAAATTCGAATAACAGGATTTCGTCTAGTAAACGGTCCAATTCAGATCCAAAACGGCAATATATATCCAAAATGCTAAGAACGGACTGTAATTGCATAAGACAGACAAGATGGAGTGCTGAGACTAGATATAGGGATTATAGACTCCTAAAGGTGGAAGGAGAAACATCCATTACTTTTTTTCTCATTTCTTTAAAGGAACATAAATGTTCCTATGAAACTTTAAAAAACATGATGTCGTCTAGTAAACGGTCCAATTCAGATCCAAAACGGCAATATGTGGACAAAATGCTAAGAACATACCGTTATGGCATAAGACATACAACATGGAGGGCTGAGAATAGATATAGTGATTATAGACTCCTAAAGGTGGAAGGAGAAGCATACGTTACTTGTTTTCTAATTTCTTTTAAGAAACCTCCGTGTCCCTATGAAAATTCAAAAAACGGGATATCGAATAGTGAACGGTCTAATTCAGATCCAAAAAGGCAATATATGGGCGAAATGCTAAGAACTGACCGTTATTGCATAAGACAAACAAGATGGAGTGCTGAGACTAGATATAGGGATTAGAGACTCCTGAAAGTGGAAAGAGAAGCATCCATTACTTGTTTTCTCATTTCTTCAAAGAAACTTAATTTTTGTCCCTATGAAAATTTGAAAAACATGATGTCGTCTAGTAAACGGTCCAATTCTGATCCAAAACGGCAATATATATATCCAAAATGCTAAGAACGGACCGTTATTGCATATGTGAGAGAAGATGGAGTGCTGAGACTAGATATAGAGATTAGAGACTCCAGAAGGTGGAAGGAGAAGCATCCATTACTTGTTTTCTCATTTCTTTAAAGAAACATAATTGTGCCTATGAAAATTAGAAAAACATGATGTTGTCTAGTAAATGGTCCAATTCAGATCCAAAACGGAAATATATATCCAAAATGCTAAGAACGGACTGTAATTGCATAAGACAGACAAGATGGAGTGCTGAGACTAGATATAGGGATTATAGACTCCTAAAGGTGGAAGGAGAAGCATCCATTACTTTTTTTCTCATTTCTTTAAAGGAACATAAATGTCCCTATGAAAATTTTAAAAAAAAGATGTCGTCTAGTAAACGGACCAATTCAGATCCAAAACGGCAATATGTGGACAAAATGCTAAGAACAGACCGTTATGGCATAAGACACACAAGATGGAGGGCTGAGAATAGATATAGTGATTATAGACTCCTAAAGGTGGAAGGAGAAGCATACGTTACTTGTTTTCTAATTTCTTTTAAGAAACCTCCGTGTCCCTATGAAAATTCAAAAAAGGGGATATCGAATAGTGAACGGTCTAATTCATATCCAAAACGGCAATATATGGCCAAAATGCTAAGAACTGACCGTTATTGCATAAGACAGACAAGATGGAGTGCTGAGACTAGATATAGGGATTAGAAACTCCTGAAGGTGGAAAGAGAAGCATCCATTACTTGTTTTCTCATTTCTTCAAAGAAACATAATTTTTGTCCCTATGAAAATTTGAAAAACATGATGTCGTCTAGTAAACGGTCCAATTCTGATCCAAAACGGCAATATATATCCAAAATGCTAAGAAAGAACCGTTATTGCATATGTGAGAGAAGATGGAGTGCTGAGACTAGATATAGAGATTAGAGACTCCAGAAGGTGGAAGGAGAAGCATCCATTACTTGTTTTCTCATTTCTTTAAAGAAACATAATTGTCCCTATGAAAATTAGAAAAACATGATGTCGTCTAGTAAACGGTCCAATTCAGATCCAAAACGGCAATATATATCCTAAATGCTAAGAACGGACTGTAATTGCATAAGACAGACAAGATTGAGTGCTTAGACTAGATATAGGGATTATAGACTCCTAAAGGTGGAAGGAGAAACATTATGTTACTTGTTTTCTCATTTCTTTAAAGAAACATATGTGTCCCTATGAAAATTCGAAAAACATGATGTTGTCTAGTAAACGGTCCAATTCAGATCCAAAACGGCAATATATATCCAAAATGCTAAGAACGGACTGTTATTGCATAAGACAAACAAGATGGAGTGCTGAGACTAGATATAGGGATTAGAGACTCCTAAAGGTGGAAGGAGAAGCATACGTTACTTGTTTTCTCATTTCTTTTAAGAAACCTCTGTGTCCCTATGAAAATTTGAAAAACGGGATATCGTCTAGTGAACGGTCCAATTCACATCTAAAACGACAATATATGGCCAAAATGCTAAGAACGGACCGTTATTGCATAACACAGACAAGAGGGAGTGCTGAGACTAGATATAGGGATTAGAGACTCCTAAAGGTGGAAGGAGAAGAATTCGTTACTTGTTTTCTCATTTCCTTAAAGAAACCTCCGTGTCCCTATAAAAATTTGAAAAACGTGATTTTGTGTAGTAAACGGTCAAATTAAGATCCAAAACGGAAATATATGGCCAAAATGCTACGAACGGACCTTTATGGCATAGCGCATACATACAAGAAGGAGTGCATAGACTAGATATAGTGATTAGAGACTCCTAAAGGTGGAAGGAGAACCATACGTTACTTGTTTTCTCATTTCTTTTAAGAAACCTCCGTGTCCCTATGAAAATTCAAAAAACGGGATATTGTCTAGTGAGCGGTCCAATTCAGATCCAAAACGGCAATATATGGCCAAAATGCTAAGAACTGACCGTTATTGCATAAGACAGACAAGATGGAGTGCTGAGACTAGATATAAGAATTAGAGACTCCTAAAGATGGAAGGAGAAGCATATGTTACTTGTTTTCTCATTTCCTTTAAGAAACCTCTGTGTCCCTATGAAAATTTGAAACACGGGATATCGTCTAGTGAACGGACCGTTATGGCATAACACAGACAAGATGGAATGCTGAGACTAGATATAGGGATTAGAGACTCCTAAAGGTGGAAGTCAAAGCATCTGTTACTTGTTTTCTCATTTCTTTTAAGAAACCTCTGTGTCCCTAAAAATTTGAAAAACGGGATATCGTCTAGTGAACGGTCCAATTCACATCTAAAACGGCAATATATGGCCAAAATGCTAAGAACGGACCGTTATTGCATAAGACAGACAAGAGGGAGTGCTGAGACTAGATATAGGGATTAGAGACTCCTAAAGGTGGAAGGAGAAGCATTCGTTACTTGTTTTCTCATTTCCTTAAAGAAACCTCTGTGTCCCTATAAAAATTTGAAAATTGTGATTTTGTGTAGTAAACGGTCAAATTAAGATCCAAAACGGCAATATATGGCCAAAATGCTACGAACGGACCTTTATGGCATAACACATACATACAAGATGGAGTGCATATACTAGATATAGTGATTAGAGACTCGTAAAGGTGGAAGGAGAACCATACGTTACTTGTTTTATCATTTCTTTTAAGAAACCTCCGTGTCCCTATGAAAATTCAAAATACGGGATATCGTCTAGAGAACGGTCCAATTCAGATCCAAAATGGCAATATATGGCCAAAATGCTAAGAACTAACCGTTATTGCATAAGACAGACAAGATGGAGTGTTGAGACTAGATATAGGGATTAGAGACTCCTAAATGTGGAAGGAGAAGCATTCCGTTACTTTTTTCTCATTTCTTTAAAGAAACATATACGTCCCTATGAAAATTTGAAAAACAGGGTATCGTCTAGTGAACTGTCCAATTCACATCTAAAACGGCAATATATGGCCAAAATGCTAGGAACGGACCGTTATGACATAACACAGACAAGATGGAATGCTGAGACTAGATATAGGGATTAGAGACTCCTAAAGGTGGAAGTAGAAGCATACGTTACTTGTTTTCTCATTTCTTTTAAGAAACCTTTGTGTCTCTATGAAATTTTGAAAAACGGGATATCGTCTATGAAA
>PKMM01051778.1:298063-351856 GCA_002933915.1 Eutrema heterophyllum
TTATTTATTATTTATTATTTATTATTTATTATTTATTATTTATTATTTAACATAACTATTTTTTTAATTGTAATTATTTGTAATTATTTATTTTGCTAGGATATTTTTGTCTTTTTTTTTTTTTGACAGAATCATTTCCATTCGGATAGTCCAATTCGGATCATCTAAATGGATTTGAAAATTTGTTCATAATTTTTAAAACTCATTCAGACGATTCATCTGAATGAATGTGAAAAACATTTAAACGAAGATCACTTCTCATCTTCATCCAGATGAATCATGAAACGAAGATGCCATTACCAACCATACAAACAGTCATTTGTTAGGAATTATACGTATATTCTATGAGTATATTCTTTTATTTATATTAATTTTATATAACATTAACTAAAACAACCACATAGAACAGAACCCAAGCTTAATTTGTTCTGGCAAGAGACAAAACGAACAAAAGCAAAACTAAACTCTACAGATCAGTAAAAAGGCTTTTCTAGTCATGCCACGCAAAATCTCTTTTGCCTTCTCTGAAGCTTCGTCCACTTCTTCTGTAATCGATTTCTGCATCCGAACTGCACAGACCCGTCTTGTACTTTCTACTTGTTTTTGTTTGTCCTGCATTGCCCGGCGTGGTTGATCTCCACATATGATCTGCGTTCATATAAAACATTTGGCATCAAGAGAGACAAAACAGAGCGGCTCTTGTAAATATATATTCATTTGCCTTAAACCGTAAATTTCAAAACACAGGTAATATGACATATTCGTATTACCATTGTACAACTCGAGCGGCTCTTGTAAGTTGCCACTTTTTTGCAGGTCCAAGGTAGCCGCCTTAAACCCATATGAATTTAGCCTTTCACCTTCTGATGCATCCAAGGTACTACGAGGTCTCAAGGAGTCATCGTTAACATGTGTGATCTCCACATATTGGCTTGTAGTAATGACTTCATCTGCGCTAAAACCAAAGGAAGCTCTGTATGCTTCTAGCTCTTCCATATCTTGCTTAGAAATGCGTTGACCATTTCCGCTATTTGGATAAACATCTGAATCCTTAGAAACACTTAGTCTTCCACCAGTATGAGAAAACGGAGCATCATGGTCAAGATAGTATCGAGCAAATGTGTCAGGACAGAAGAAATTTGAGCCCTCAGATGCCTTTGGAGTAGTGTTTGTCTCAGGTGTCTGAGCATAACTAGAGTCATTCCTTGAACATTTGACTGCTCTTGGAGAAGCCAAAGGATCCCACTGTGGTGAGAACTCACGCTCAGGAAAAGATGAGGATCGACCATCGCCTGAGATCCTTGAGATTGGAGATCTGAGACTGCTTGCAGGACTGCCAGGATACAGTGCGTATGTTGCATGAAGATCATTTGAAGAACTATAATTGGCCTTCTCTGTTTTCTTGAGATCGGCAGCAGATGTCAAGAACCGAGCATAAGGTACATCGGGTGAAGAAGGAGTGGTGAGGTGTGCTAACTCAGGAGGAGGAGTCAAAGGAGCAGTAGATGGCTCTGTGGTAAAGGTTGAGAAAACCGGTGGTGAAACCAATTGGGTCTCATGGGCATAAGGCCCGGTAGCAAACATTGCAGATGAAGGACCTCCAGGCGAGTTAGCAGATAACGAAAGCAGACAATTCGGGGATTGGGCTATTGAAGGAGCAGGAGAATGTGAGAAAGAAGCTGGAGACGAAGGTGGAGCAAGCATTGATGTAGCGTGATTACTCAATCCCGGTGCCTGAGATTGATTTGATTGACCAGTTGCTACATTCCCCTCAGTTACTCGGGAAGCCGGCACAATTCGTCTCTCTCCTTTTTTTGAACCAAAACAAGACAACGCTTTAAAACACCCAACCCACCGCTTCCTCTGTCAATCCAGTAAAAACTCATTAGAAAGCATGAAACACCCAAACATACAGAAATATGAAACTTTCTCACATAAGCATGAGCATTCAACAGGATTCATAATCGCATCTTTTCGCTCCAACCATTAATTTGTTGTGTATACTAAACAAATTATACAATATTACTTGTACCTAATCAAGAATAAATCAACCAAATAGGCTTAGAATGACAAACAAATCAAGATTCTGAAGCAATGAGTTGGTATATAGTTTCTATTACAAGACTTAAGACTTGACATTCAAAAGGAAGGGTCCAAAACAACTGTCTACATCAAAGATCGGTCCACACAACAACCTCTAATAGGAATTATTTCAAAATTAAAGCTAAACAGATCGAGTAACTAAAACCCTAAATCAAAAGCCTCAATGAGTAACTAGAAAAGCATATAAGACTGAATTAGATTACACAAAATTCTTCATCGATCTGGGATACATCGATTGCCTCAGGATCTAAGCCAAAGCATATCCCAAAAATTACAAAAGTTTCAACAGATTCAAGCTAAAAAGAAGAGGAGGACACAGACCCGTTCTCGAATAGGAAGCCTGTTATGATGGTTAGAGCTCGCCATTACCATCAAACTCTCGACCTCTGCTTCTTCTTGGTAACGAATTTGGGGAGAAGGAAATCACCAGATCCAAAGAGACAGAAATCACGATTCAAATCTCACACAGTTCATCTAATTGGAAGCAGTGGCACGCATTTCAGTGAGAAATTAGGGTTCAAATCAAAGATTCAGGAGCTGTGATAGGAGGTGAAAAGTAATAAACAAAGAAACTAGATTCAGCCGCAATTTAGGGTTTTGTTTTTCTCTAGTAGATTCGAGGAGCAGCTGCATCTAGAAGAACAAAGCAGACGCTGACACCATGTAGATTTTGCCGCTGTGAGGCAAGACAAAAGCAAATTTTGGAAAGCAAAAAGACATTGCTAGTATAAATTTATGAAAGAATAACTAAACTAAACTTCGAAAGTCGGGTTTTACTTCGATAACTTTGTCCCAACTTAATGCAAATGACATATTTTCGTTTTAATAACTAAAATACTATTAATTTTTATTTTTTTGTTAAATTCGTAATTTAGAAAATAATGAAATTATAATTACAAAACCTTAAAAACATAAAAGTGAATCTAAAAAAAAAAAAAAAAAGAATTTCATCGGTTATTAAAGAAGAAAAAAATCGCTTCTACTCGGCGACTGTGAGATAGATTTTGAAACTTCTCGTCTTCTCCGGCGAGATATACGGCGACTCCGGCGAGATATACGACGACTCCGGCGAGTCCGTGTTCCAGCCTCACGACCATTGATTCCGACGACAAGTAGGTAAGGAACTGTCCTTTTCTCCTGAGTTTTTTCGTCTTCTTCCTCGAGCGACGCGAGTTCCGGCGTCGTTTGGTCGTTCTTGAGGCGACGTGCGAAGGGTCTGAGGGGCGACGCGAGTTCCCGGGAAGCAAATAGAGAAACTTCAGGCGTCGTTTGGTCGATTTCGGTTGGAGTAGCAGCGGCGGCGGGTGAAAGTAACAGTTTTTGAGAAAAATAAACTAAACTATGATTGTTTTGTGTTGCAGATAACTTACAAAATCGGTGGTTTCGGTGAAATGATAGAAGTTCCGGTGAAAGGAGAGTAATTTCCGGTGAAAGGAGAGTAATTAAAGGAGACAAATTTCCGGTTAGGTGTGAATAAATATACAAATGTTTTGGTAGACTTATTTCATTTGGTGGTAGACTTGTTTCATTTGGTGGTAAACTTGTTTGATTTGGTTTGTTTCATTTTGTGGTAGTGATGCAAACATCAACCTTAGCTTAGACTCCACACATGTACCTGAGTTCGAGGATGCTCCAATGACACGTTCCAAGACATGGAGACAAAGAGAAGAGTTCAAAATGTTAGTAGAGACCCTCTTAAACACATTGGAACTTGGATACACGTTCAGAAACCCTCCACAAGTCAACAACCTTCAAGAGAGCTCTAAGGCACCCGATTTAGACGTGATGGAGGATTTTGCACGTTTGGGCCTCAAGGAACTTCAGCCTCGAACCAACCAATGTAAGTATATTTACTTGGCAGGAAATGGAGCTCAGAACATCAAGATCTCACCGAGATCAAATCAGAGCTGCAAGTTACCCCCTTTTCAAGCCATGAAGCCGATGATGAGCAAATGGAGCAAGAAGAGGAATATGAAGCTAACCACTTGTAAAAACTTGAAGATCTCAATCATTTCAACTTCAAAGGACTTCAAGAGGAAGAATTCATCAAAGAATTCAAGCTGCACAGACCATACCAAGACCAGAACAACTCGGCCTCAACTAAACTCATTTCAAGCCGGAACCAGGTATATTCAATTTATACGATTTGTATAGGTAATAAGGAGTATCCCAGTGGTAATTATAACATCAAAGGACCTCAGTTCAAGCCCAGAGAAGGTCCACGAAGTTAGATTATTTTTCTTTTTAGTTTAAGTGAACTTTCCTTTTTTGTGTCCAAATGAGACGTATTGTTGTTTTTCTCTAAACATCAAGTTGTTTTGAGTCTTTCTTGTTGTTTTTCTTTTGTGACGAACCCTAGAAGGTTCACAGCTGATGGACTGTTTATAAAGTCCCCCACGCAGCTATTGTAGCCACAACTTTTTGCCTTGATCAATAAAATAACGCAGTTCTTCTCCTTCAAGCGCAGCCTTGAGAGAAATCTATGTTCTTGCTTGTGTGTGTGATTCATACAAGTCTGAGCTTTGTACCGTATCGAAGACTCACCATCCCTCTGTGTCGTACCTCGATCCATCTTGATTCAGATTGCTCGTGGAATCAAGTTCTCTTGGTCGTGTGCGGTTTGTGAAATCAACCAGCAACCCTTCGCCCTCATCTCTACCTTCACTCATCATCCATCCAACTTGTTGGTCTTGAAACCGTGTGTAGTAAGAGAGGTGGAATCCGATCTTACGTCAGGTAGACTTATATAACTAAATATATATACATTTTTTTCTTAACTCAAAATAGGTTAAAAGTGAAAAGGATGGTAATTCTTGAATGTAAGTATGTAAGCAAATGGTTTTTCTTCAATTGGAATTTTGTTACTAGTAGTTTTTTTCTTTTTTTGGATGACCAAATTTTCATTAAAAGCCCAATGGGCATAAAACCGGTACAACAGCAGCGTAACATTAAGGCCCAGTCGGAAGTACACTTGATCGTGGGTGCTAATTCTCACACTTAGATATTTGTGTATTGTTTTTATGAAAAAGAATCATAATGATGGGCTAGATTTATCTCGAGACGATACGTGGTATAAACGAGTATTGACGAAATTGGATTTGTATTAATAAAAGGAATAAATACATGTTTATTTCGAAGAGATGAGTTACAGAGAGAGCTCGATGAGCGTAGTGTGATTAGGGTTAAAAATCATATGTATAAAACTAAGTCTTGAGTCTCTTTTTATAGCTCTATTCGAGGTCTAAACCGCCACCGCATATCTCGGGATCCTTCGTACCACGTCTTCTCCACGATCCTCGGAACGACTCCGATCTGTTAGAGAATATCTTGAACTGATTCAAACGATCTGTTTGACTAAGTAGTTGTTAGCTCAGAGCTCGCCAGATGCAGAAGTCGAAGTGATACTTAGTTGATTCCACGAGCTGTTGATGGGCTGAAATCTGTATTTGGGCCGGTTGTGCCTTTGGCCCGATTCCGAATATGTTTTCTAATTTAATTGTTGGACTTCTAAGTAGACTTTATGGGCCGGATTTAATGTCATAAATCCAGCTCCAACAGGTGCCCCCCCCAGCCCATTAAGCGAGTGTCGAGCTTAATGGGCGGAAAATATTTTGGTTTTCCCATATAGGATCGAATCTTTGAGAAATCATAAACGACCTTTTTGATTTTTTGAATGGACGGTTAAGATTTTTGGGATATGGTGATAACGAGTAAATCTTCCTCGAGCTTTGAAATGACGTCAAATCTTTTTCCAAGATATGCAATCACTTCTCGCGATGGATAATCGACGGTCGAGATTCGAGGAGAGCGAAAGATTTTTGCGATCTCGATAACAATTTAGTATCGAGTATATAAACCCAACCTTCCACGTTCTCTATTAACTGCTCCACTTGGACTAATCAAGGTAACTTCCCCCTTTACTCTTTTTATCTGCGATTGTTCGATTTACTTTTTCGCATAGAGCTCTTTTAGGGTTTATAGAGAGATAAACTTTTCTTCGATCGATTTTCCTTTTTCCTCTCGATTTCGAAATCGAGGCTTTGGATCCGTCAAGTATTTATACTCCCGGATTTTCTGCCTTTTTCCTCGGCATTTGTCGGAAACAAAAAAAATTATATCCGGTCGCCACCTGTTTCGATGGCTGGTCCCCACATACCATGTACGACCTCGGAGACTTATCTGAGGAATCTTTGAGAAATATACGGCGTTCCCGCCACCGTCGAGATGGCGGTTCCGTCGGTGATGGAGTCTCCGGAAAGAGTTAGGCCAGGTTGGTGTTGCAGCCTTACTTTTTTCCGATTCCGAGTTTCCTTTTGGAGACTTTGGGTCGGTTAAAGATGGTTTTTTCCCAAATGTGTGCAAACTTTGTTCGATATATAATCGGACTTTCGGTTCGGGCTTGGGAAGAAGGTGTTCTTTTCAACGTAGAGGACGTCCTTGCGTTGTGCTCGGTGAAGCGAAATCCTCGTTTTGAGGGTACTTTCTACCTTTCCCCTCGAACCGGTCGTAGAGTTCTACAAGAGATCGTGGCAAAGGACGATTGGAGGGATAAGACTTTCCTCTTTAGGGTTAGTGGAGCTTCTATCGGCGACTTGAACTTTTCGAGCCTGCTGGGTCAGTGGGCCATAGCAGTTGGTCAAACGCAAGGCAAATACCTCGATTATAGCATTTATTGTGTTTTGGCTTTGTTTCTTTTCTAACATTTTTCTTATTTGTTTTTACAACCACACTGCAAAGGACACTAGGGATTACTGACAAGCTACTCGCCGCTTAACGGCGCGAGAGAACTCAGTGGCCGCTTTTTACTCGTGAAAAGATTTTGCGTTCATACAAAAACAGGGTACCGATCCTGGTGGTGCAACCGCAACTTCACCAAGAGAATTCGCCGCAATTGCAGCAGCCAGTTCGCGGGCATCAGCTTCCTATGCGAGGTGAGTCGATTTTGTTTTGCCTCTTTTACTTAGACATATCATACTCTCGGATTCATCTTCTGACGTTTCACATGATTTTCTTTGGCCAGCTAATCCGCATGTGTTGGATTTTTCAGTCAGTTCCTCTTCGAGTTCATCGACAGCTAGCGTGATGTCTCGTGGCCAGACTTTTCTTCAACGAGCCGGAAAGGAAGCTGCTGGTTCGAGGAGGGTTCGATCTAGAGATGTCGCCGCCACCCTGTCAGAGGCTTTGGTGACACCAGGCCAGACCCATGCAAACTTGGATTTGACTCCCTCGTTTTGCGTCGTGATGGATGGTCTGAATGTACTGGTCTCTCTTGAAGAGACCCCGACTCAAAAAGAAGCCATAGTTCTGAGTTTGAAGTCGAACAGTTCAAAGTCCAATGGATCGAAGTCATCTCCTTTGGGTGACTCAAAGGTTCCGCCCCTGACTCGCAGACGGTCAAAGAGATCGCGGAACGAAGTCGAGGTCAACCGGACTTCCGAGATGCGACCCGTTCTGTCGAATGGGAGTGGCTCTTTGGGAAGTCGTCTGCTGTTCCATTGGTTCTTTACGCACGAGAAGTAGTCATCGGCCGTTCAATTGGGAGTGGCTCTTCGGGGAGTCGTCCGCCGTTCCATTGGTTCTCTGGTCTTGGAAAATCCTGAAGCGATCACTTACTTGCTCCTCCATTTTAAAACAGCGGGATGTAAACTCCCATCGGTGGAGAAAATGGTAGGCACGGTGCCGTACATTGAGATGGCCGTCGCCAATGCTCGGGTAAATTTTTGGTCAGACGTTTTTATCTTTTGGATATCTAGTCCGTTTTTGCTTATCGTCCGACATTTTGCAGGCCATGGAGGCGAACAATCGATTTTCGGCCTTCTTCGAGCAACTGATGAGGGAGATTCCTCGATCTGAATAGCTCAATGACATGAAGAAGGTCGTTCAAGAGTTGAAGTCGGCGCTCCAGGCGTCAAAGGATTGCAACGCTCAGATGACGACTGGGTTCAAGGATCTTGAGGCTCATGTCAAGGCGCTGGAGGCCGTCGAGCTCAAATTTAATCGCAAGCTTCAAACAACTTCCGACCAGAATGCCGCATTGCAAGAAGAGAGTCGATCCGCTCTCGCCCAGTCCGTTCGGCTTTTCGAGGAGGTCAGATCATTGAAGGAGGCGTGGGACGAGTAATTGCGTCGGCAGACCCAAGCTACGAAGGGAGTAGCAAAAAGTCTTGGCCGGTATTAAGAATAAGTTCGAGAAGAAAAAGCTTGAGGCTAATGCTGAGATAGAACTTCAAGAGTTTCTTGCTAATCTTGAGCTCCTCAATGAGTTATCTGCGGGGGACACTTCTGTGGATGCCGAGATTCCGAAGCTGAAGGCCAAGGAGGCGGAGTTCCCTATCGCTTTTAAGGAGGCAGAGTTCGCTACCACTTTTAAGGAGGCTCATGTGTCAGATTTTTCACCGAGTAATGTTAGTGGTGAGTTTAGCACTCCCCGGTTTAGCCCAGCTCGAACCGCGACCGGTTTGATCAATTTTGGTTTAAGACGATTCTGGCCCAATGAAGAAAGGCCCAAGCACGCAGAACCGATCTCCGAGCCCGAGACAGACCTATTTCGTCACAGCGCCGACTTCCAAACTCAAGAAAAGGACCAACTCGTCATGGAAAAAGGCCGACCTCCGAGATTTGCGGAAGATTTCCTTATCTCGGAGAGATTTCAGGATACTTTCCTTTTCCTGAAGGAACTAGGAAAAGTAAGTTTTCCCGTTCGAAACCGACTTCAAACCTTATAAATAAGAAGGATGCCTCCATATTCTCATTCATTCACAATCATCATTAGAGACAGAGGAGATCGAGAGCTCAAGCTTGATAGTTCTTATTTCCTTTGTTTCCGAGTTATTTTCTCCGACTTACAATCTTGTACTTTGCCGAGCTCAAATCAATAAAATGAGATTCCAATCATAAGTTTACTGTTTTACCCCTTGTGTGATTTTCATAATGAACAATTGGCGCCGTCTGTGAGGAAATTTTAACCTTACGGATCTCGGTTGATAAGCTCCGCAATGACTGACCCTACGGACACCCTGACACTCGTTGGTGATGGTTCAGTACTCGGCGATCAAAACGCCCAGAACAACGGGCTCAACCCGGAAAATCGCAACCCGCCCAAAGGAAGTGACATTCCCCCACCACCGATTCCACCAGGAACTGCTGCTACAACCCCGGCTCCAGTCGACCAAACTGCTCTCATGTAGGCTATGGCAGCACAGCTCGCCGAACTCGCCAAAAAGAACGACGAAAGGTTCGAATCTTTGTTTGCAACGTAGACAGAACTCCGAGACCAGCTCGGCAAGCTTAGGCAATTGGCAATTGGGCAATTGAGTTGAGTGAATACGACATCGATTACAAAAATCAGACGAGTATCAAATCCCATGATCTTGCCGATTTCCAAATTGAACTGCCACCATAGTTCGTCAACACCGACATCCCGGCCACAGAACAATGCTCCACGTAGACGGCTCGTCGTCCCATCGCCGGTCTGGAGTGGGTATCCGCCTTCAATCCCCAACTGGAGAGATCTTGGAACAATAATTCCGACTGGAGTTCAACGCATCAAACAATGAAGCCGAGTAAGAAGCATTACTCGACGGACTACGCTTGGCCAAGGCCATTGGAGCAACTTGTATACACGTATACTGCGACTCACAGCTTGTCGCAAGCCAATACAGTGGAGAGTATGATGCAAAGAACGAACGAATGTATGCATATCTAAGCTCGTCAAAGAATTCGCTGCCGAATTCGAATCTTTCAACCTTACCAAAATACCACAAGGAGAAAACGCCCCGACCGACGCTCTCGCAGCCCTTACATCAAGTTCGGATCCCCACCTTTAACGTACAATTCCGGTCGAAAGCATTCAAATCCCAAGTATCCGAAAACCAGAGACATGTAGCGTGACTACGCGCAGGCGTAATTACGAAGAGCAACCCGCTGTCAATCCCGAACCAAGAACGAGAAAATGAAATCTAGGTCGGGAACCCGAACTCGATGTTAATATCAAACTCAATATCGCGCAAAACTGATATATCATGGTTTTTACCCCTTTTAAGCCATGATATAAGTCTGTTTTATAGAGTCTTTCTACTATTTTGGAGTCTTTTAGAGTCTTTTACAGGTTTTTAGCAAGTTTGGAGCATAATTGGAGATATTTGAGCTTTTTGGAGCAAAACAGAAGCTTGTGTAGCTGAGTACCCGATTTAGAGTCTCAGTATCGATCGACACTATCCTAGTATCGGTCGATACTCATTGCAGCAAGACAGAAGTCGCGACTTTTATGAAGAGTTGAAGAATTGCAAAATTGCCCAGAAGACTTTAATAATTGCAATAAACCCCAAAACGTGTTTTAGGTTATTAATTAGGTTTTTGAGCCAGTTTGGTAGAGGACGCTTGATTAGACTTGATTTTGAATCCTGTTTTTGGTGAGAGAGCTTTATGAGGGAGACAAGTCTGAGACTCTGTTCGTCCGAGAGAAGATTTCGAACCCTCTTGTTACTCTCCTTTTTATTATTTATTTGAGTATTATTTCAGTCATGTTTATTGTCTCAATTATCATGTCTGAGTAGTTCTCTTGTTAGGTTCAGGGTTCTCATAAGGGTTTTCTCTGAATGTTAGGTTAATTGAATAATTAGGATTCACCATCTGAATTAGTTCTTCGCCTAGGTTGTTCTCAAAGCTAATTCTAGACTGATCACCTAGAACTTAGATCTTAGGATAATTGGTTAGGCACGAGAGTGCGATTAATTACCTGACAGAACCTAGAGTGAGCAAAATAACTATTCGCAAAGAGATTTGGTTTAGTTGTTTTGTGAACAAATCAAACTTGAACTAAAAGCTGGTTTAGACTTTAGGATTCGCAAAGAGATTTGGGATTCTAGGATTTAGACTTAGATAGTTTTCGCAACGAGAGTTGGTTAGCTATACTTTAGTGATTTGAGTTCAAGAACCGTGTTAAATCTGAATCATGTTAGCTAGTTTATCTACATTCATTGAATTCCTGAGAAATACCATGAGTCTATCTTCCTTCCAATCGACTTACAACACATTTAATTTACGCATTGCTTTCGTTTACAACTATTGGTTTAGCTTAATTCAAATCTACATAATCTATTGTGTGAATTCTAGAGTTCTTGTGTTCGACCCCTAACTATACTGCAACACTGCTTTAGTACTTTTTAGGGTATCAATATGAGCATATCAAATTTGGCGCCGTTGCCGGGGACTCAATTTCGCCATTAGATTTTAGTGAAGAATTTCGACTAAATCGTCGAGTATCGATCGACACCCTAGTGGTATCGGTCGACACTCGTCGCGATTTTTTTTAGTTACTTACGTTCTTGATCTTTCGTGTTTCAGGTGTATGCCTACTCGAGAAACCAGAAGAAACAAGAACACTTAGCTAGTTGATCTGTCAAACGAGCAGCTAGCACATTTGGAACGCACACTCAGAAAAGCAAAGAAGCCAGCAAAGATGAACAACAACCCAGTGGTTTTGATTCAGGATGAGGCTGGTACTTTCAGAGACCGAGAGGGTCAACTGTACAATGAGAGAGGGCAGAGACTTGATGGAGATGGGAACGTTATTGCCCCTCCAGCTGTTGTAAATGATGAGAACGCTGCGGTTGAGCATGGTAGAACAATTGGTGAATACAACAGACCTGATCAGTTCTACGCAAATCGATCAGCGATTCGTCCTCCTGCCTTTCAGAGGAATGATTTCGAGCTGAAGCATGCCTACTACACTCTTGTAGGCCAGCACACTTTTCATGGTCTCTCTAATGAACACCCCATGGATCACATCGAGAAGTTCGAGGATTTGGTCTCTAGCATCAAATGCAATGGAGTGTCCTACGACTGAGGCTTTCAAGGCTGCTTGGGGGAGATTCAGATCGTATCAGAGGGATTGTCCACATCATGGGTACACTATGGTTCAGTTGCTGAGTTTCTTTTTCAGAGGGATTGACTGGAGGTATCAGATGGCGCTGGACTCTGCAAGCAATGGTAATTTCTTTACCAAATATCCTGATGATGCTTACCAGCTGATTGAGAATTTTGCGTCTAGCAATAGCACAAAGAGGGCTGACATGGAGCGTAAGAAGCTGGTTGGTGGTATGGAAGGCTCATAGATTGCTGAGGTGCATGCGAAGCTGGATTCGGTGCATAATTTGTTGATGGGCAAGCAGCAGAAGGCTGTTCACTTTGCTGATGATGTCGAGGTTTTCAATGAGGATGAGGTAGAAGATGTTAACTACATTGGTGGCTTTGGTTTTCAAGGTCAGAGGAATCAATACAACAACCGAAATTTCAACAACAACTTTCAGCAAGGAGGATTCAAATCTGAGGGTAATCAAGGTGGTTCTGGATTGAATCAGTTTAACCAGAAACTTTTTCAAAGCAGTGGTTACACAAGGAACTATGGGAATTCGTCTTATCAGCAAGTACCTGCTAAGAATTCTGAGAGCAAGATCGAGGCTATGCTTGAACAGCTGGTTCAAGGGCAGGATAAGATGACGGTGAGTTTCAATGGGAAGTTGGATGATCTTTACACAACCTTGAATGGAAGGATCGAAGCGCTCAGTATGAGTCAAAAGAAGTTGGAAATTCAGGTTGCTCAAACTTCAGAAGCTGTGAAAAGGCAAGAGGGTGTTCTTGCAGGTAGAGGAGAAAATCCAAGGAGGGAGCACATCAATGCAGTCACTCTAAGGAGTGGAAAAGAGTTGAATGCATGAGTTAAGGATGCATCACCTGCAGAGATTTTTGTCGATCTCGACGATGAGGATTCTGAAATCCCGACGGTATCGATCGATACACCTCAGTGTCGGTCGACACCAGTTAAAATCTTGCAACGGGACAACTCCAAAGCCCTAGTGTCGATCGACATTCCTCAAGCATCGGTCGATACTAAGACTATGGCAGAAAAGACACCTAAGACTTCGAATGTAGTGCCTAAGGTGGTTCCAGAACGAGTCTATATACCGAGGATACCTTATCCTAGAGCTGTTGGGAAGACTAAGAAGGAAGTGTAAGACGCTAGATGCAAGCAGATATTGGACAGGTTGATTGTCGAACTTCCTTTCCTCGATGCTATTAAGACTTCCCCAACTTTCAGAAGATATGTCAAGAAGATGGTGTCTAGCAACATGAATCTTGAAGAAGGATGTGTGATGCTCACTCAGGAGTGCAGTGCAATCTTAACCAACATAATTCCAAAGAAACTTTCGGATCTAGGGAGCTTTGTGTTGGACTGTTCTATATTCACCGAAAGGTTCGAGCGTTCTCTATGTGATCTTGGCTCAAGTGTGAACCTCATGCCGTATTCAGTTGCCAAGAGGATGGGTATGACTGATTTCATGCCCACCCGGATATCTTTGATACTTGCTGATCGCTCAGTGCGACTTCCAGAGGGGCTACTCAAAGATGTTCCTATTAAGATCGGGAATTGCTTGATCCCGACTGATTTTATTATCTTGGAGTACGATGCTGAACCCAGAGACCCCCTTATCTTGGGTAGACCATTCCTTGCCACAGCTGGTGCATTGATTGATTGCAGGAATGGGAAGATAGATCTCAACATAGGTGATTTGGTCATGACCTTTAACATGGAGAAGATGATGAAGAGACCGACTATCGATGGGCAGACTTTCTTTGTAGACACTTTCACGGATATTGCTGAAGAGTACTTCTTGGAGATGCATCCGGAGGATCCGTTGGAGAGGGCACTGGTTTGTTCAGCTGAATCTGAGGTGTTCTTGAGAGAAGACGCTGCTGGTTACTCGAAGATACTCAACACTGCACCATCAATGTTGATCGATACTCGCTTAGTATCGGTCGACACCCTACGGCCAGACAGAGAATTGGGCGAATGTTCCAAGCAAGCTCCTAAGCTTGGAGATTGGAGCGAGGAGAAAGCTCCTAAGGTGGAACTCAAACCACTTCCAGCCGATCTGAGGTATGTTTTCATTGGTCCTAATTCCACATACCATGTGATTATTAATGCTTCTTTGAACAACGCAGAGGTTGCCTTACTGCTGAGCAAGCTGCGCATATATCGCAAAGCTCTTGGCTATTCTCTTGATGACATTTCAGGTATATCATCGGATCTGTGCATGCATAGGATTCATCTTGAGGACGAGTCAAAGGCTACAATTGAGCATCAGAGAAGGCTGAATCCGAATCTGAAATAAGTGGTTAAGAAGGAGGTTATGAAGCTCTTGGATGCAGGGATTATCTACGCCATTTCAGACAGTTCTTGGGTTAGTCCAGTGCACGTTGTTCCTAAGAAAGGAGGGATAACTGTAGTGAAGAATGAGAAAGATGAACTGGTTCCTACTAGGACTATCACTGGGCATCGAATGTGTATTGACTACAGGAAGTTGAACGCGGCCACATGGAAAGATCACTTCCCATTGCCTTTCATTGATCAGATGTTAGAGAGGTTGGCTAGTCATCCCTACTACTGTTTTCTCGATGGGTATTCATGCTTTTTCCAGATTCCGATTCATCCAGATGATCAGGGGAAGACGACTTTTACATGTCCTTATGGCACATTCGCATACAGGAGAATGCCATTTGGATTATGTAATGCTTCAGCTACTTTTCAAAGATGAATGATGTCTATCTTCACAGACATGATTGAGGACTTTATGGAGGTGTTCATGGATGATTTTTCAGTTTATGGATCATCTTCCAAGGATTGTTTGGCTAACTTGTGCAATGTGCTACAGAGGTGTGAGGAGAAACACTTGGTCCTTAATTGAGAAAAGTGTCACTTTATTGTTCAGGATGGCATCGTTTTTGGGCACAAGGTTTCTGAAGCTGGGATCGAGGTCGATAAGGCTAAGATTCAGGTTATGACAGGTCTGCCACCACCGACTTCTGTGAACGATATTAGGAGTTTTCTGGGTCATGCTGGGTTTTACAGGAGATTTATTAAGGATTTCTCCAAGATTTCCCGCCCACTCACCGCCCTGTTATGCAAGGAGACACAATTTGATTTCACACCAGAGTGTCTTGCGGCCTTTGAGGAGATTAAGAAGGCATTAGTGAGTGCTCCTATTGTGTAACCACCAGATTGGACTTTGCCTTTCGAGATTATGTGCGACGCCAGCGATTTTGCTGTGGGTTCTGTTCTGGGTCAGATGAAGGATAAGAAGCTGCATGTCATCCACTACGCCAGCAAAACATTGGACGATGCTCAGAGGAACTACAGCACGACATAGAAAGAATTACTTGCGGTGGTTTTCTCTTTCGATAAATTTCGCCCTTATTTGATTGGAAGCAAAGTGATCGTTCACACAGATCATGCTGCACTTAAGTATTTGATGCAGAACAAGGATCTCAAACCTCGTCTTTGTCGTTGGGTTCTTTTGCTCCAAGGGTTTGATATTGAGATAAAAGACAAGAGAGGAGTAGAGAATGGGGTTGCTGATCATCTTTCGAGGTTGAATTTCGATACAGATGTACCTATTGATGATCAATTACCTGAGGAGTCCATTTACTACGTGGAAACTGGTTTCCAAAGTGGCTTCAACGAAAATCTGCAATTCCCACGAATTGCAGGTTTCGGTATCGATCGACACTCACCTAGTGTCGGTCGATACCCGTCGGCTTCTGAACCTGTTTTGACCGTGGAACACCTTTGTGCTTATGAAGAGTATCTCGTTGCTGCGGCTGACTCCGATCTACCATGGTATGCTCATATTGCCAACTTCCTCGCTGCCAATACAGAGCCAACACACCTAAAGAAATATGTCAAGAAGAAGTTTCTGCGAGACATAAGGCGATAATTTTGGGATGAGCCTTACCTGTATAAGCATTGTTCTGATGGTATCTACAGGAGATGTATTGCTGAATCGAAGGTACCTGAGGTTTTATTTCACTGTCATGGTTCTGAGTATGCTGGACACTTTGCTACTTTCAAGACGGTGTCCAAGGTTCTTCAAGCAGGCTTCTGGTGGCCTACTATGTTTAAAGATGCTCATACCTTTATCTCGCAATGTGATGTGTGTCAGAGGAGACGGAAGATCAGTAAGAGACATGAGATGCCACAGAATTTCATCATTGAGGTTGAGATTTTTGATTGCTGGGGTATAGATTTTATGGGACCTTTTCCTTCGTCATACAAGAACCAGTACATTCTAGTTGCAGTGGATTATGTCTCTAATTGGGTGGAGGCCATTGCTAGTCCAACCAACGACTCTTCGGTGGTTCTTAAGCTGTTTAAGACCATCATATTTCCACGATTTGGCGTGCCTCGTATTGTTATAAGTGATGGTGGCAGTTATTTCATCAACAGGGTTTTTGAGAAGTTACTGAGGAAGCATAGTGTGAATCATCGTGTGGCTACTCCTTATCACCCCCAGACCAGTGGGCAAGTCGAGGTCTCCAACAGGCAAATCAAGAAGATTCTAGAGAAGATAGTGGGAACTTCTAGGAAGGATTGGTCTACGAAGCTAGACGATGCGCTGTGGGCTTACAGCACTGCTTATAAGACACCATTGGGCACTACACCTTTTCATTTGCTGTATGGGAAAGCATGTCACCTTCCTGTGGAGATCGAGCATAAGGCAGCATTGGCTACTAAGTTGCTGAATTTTGACATCAAGCATGCTGCTGAGAAGCGATTGATCCAGCTGAACGAGCTGGATGAGATTAGGCATCACGCCTATGAGAACTCAAGGCTGTACAAGTAGAGGACTAAGGCGTACCATGACCGAATTTTCAAACCCAAAGATCAGGTACTTCTGTATAATTCTCGTTTGCATTTGTTTCCTTGTAAATTGCGTTCTCGTTGGTCAGGACCCTTCACTGTCAAGGAGGTTAGACCACATGGTGCACTTGTCCTGCGTAATCCCTCCGGCGAGGAGTTCACTGTCAATGGACAAAGGGTGAAACACTACATACGGAGAACTGAGATCCCAGACGGACACATGATGCCTCTAGATGATGCACCCGCTGCCTGAATGGCAGTACAGTCAAGCTAATGACATTAAACGAGCGCTTGGTGGCAGGCAACCCACTGGTGAGTCTATACATATCTTTTTTCCTTTCTTTTTATTTTTAGTTTTGTGTTTCGTTGTGTCACGTGAAACAGATTCGGACGAGCAGTATCGATCGACACCTTCCAGGGTCGATCGACACCCTCCATACGCCAGAGAAGCACCAACTTGCTACGAGTATCGATCGACATTATCTAGTATCGGTCGATACCCGCCGCCCAGGTAAGTTTCCTTATAAACCCTACGTTTTTTCTCTTTTGCCTCACAACCTCTATCGACCGACACAAGCTCTTTTTCACCAAAAATCACCAAATCTTCGTTTCTCAACCCTTTTGAGTGATTTTTGTGCCTATTCCGTGCGGTTTTTCGTGCTCATTCTCTTTCTCTCATTCATTCTAACGATCTACTAGGTATGTAACACGAATTTTCACCTTTTCAATCCATGCACCAAGTTTAGATTTTCGACTTTTAGGCTCTTAGAACTCGTTTTGTTGGATGATTATCACTTGATTATTGTGTTCTAGGCCTAGTCGAACCTTGCCTTACGTTTCATTACCCTTGGTTTGCAATTTTGGAATTTTCGGATTAGTGTGTTCTTCGTGACTGCTCGATACTTGTCTGAGTATCGATCGATACCACTTTGGTATCGGTCGATGCTCACCATCTACCTTGTCCGAGATTGTTGTGTTTGAGAGAGATGTTGGATTTATGCTATGTTTCGCGTTTGTTAATGATGCAGATGCCACCTCGCAAGAAGCCACGTGCCGATGATGCCTCGAGCTCTAATCCACTTGCCTGCGATAGTCCAAAGAAGTACTGTTTAGGCGCACATATCAAGATCTTCGATGGTTTAACTTGGAACAGAGGGGTCGTAAAGGCTTGCCTTACCAACGACCGTTACTTGGTGCGGATCAACGGTGTGCAGGAGGATATTACTTGGTGCGACATCCCTGCACCACCTCCACCTCGTCCTGCCTCCCCAGTCGCTCCTGGCGCAGCATGTAGGCCTCCTTGGCCTAAGATCAGCGAGAAGGCCAGGATACGCTTGAGAGATGATTACGAGGGCTCCGATAAGGAGATTACAGAGAGTCGGGCTTGCACGCACATGCCTATTTCAGAGGAGTGGGACGACTATGACTCCATCTTCTACAACGCCTGACAGGCGGTTGATGTGCGCCCCACTAGATTCGTGGACACGTATACTATGAGACAGCTGGGCTTTGACAGAGAGCTTGATGGTTTGATCAGGAATATTGGATTGGGGACGATGCCTACGCGGCAATATGACTTATACCCCGACTTAGTCCGCCAGTTCCTCGCATTTGTCCGCGTCTACTACACGGGTGAGCCTCTAGTGACTGCACAGCAGGGTGTGCTGACGTTCATGATTCGCGGTGTGCGCTACAAGATTTCTTTCCAGGACCTCTGCGACATATGTAGGTTTAACAGAGATTTCTTGAGGTGTGAGCTTCCTCGCAGGTTCTTGGATATTGAGGCATTTTGGTCTCATTTCGGGCACGGGGTCTACGACTGCAAGACCACCACACATATGGATGTGCGCCATCCTGTCATGTGCTGTCTTGTTAGGATCTTAAGCAACACCTTGTTGTGCAAGATGAAGCCTAACAAGATGAGGGTGATTGAGCTGACTGTGTTGTCCATTGGGATCGGGGACATTATTGATGATGACGCGTATGAGTGGCCTGAGATGGATCTTGCGGTCAACTTAGGTGCTCTATTTGCGCACCACTTGGAGTCGCTGAAGGTGAAGCCTTTTACCGGACGCGGCAAGTCTTCTAGGACTGCAGGTCACCTAAAGACCGAGACGGTGGGCAGTCTCCTCACTCCCATCTTTCTGTACCTTGGGATCAGTACTACTAGCTGCTCGATAGTGACATCCCGCGAGCTTATGGACCTAGCGCACCTAGAGCACCTGCGCTGGCTGAAGCCTGATAGGCGTTGGGTCTTCAGCACTTCTACTGGAGACTATCTGGTTCAGCTCCCCAACACAGATCTGACAGACATTGGCGGTGATCCTGCTCAGCTACTCTTCGCACCTGACACTGTTGCTATGGGGCCTGCACTGGTCACTCGACGTCGACGCTCCGCTACTCGAGCCCGTCCGCCTGCTACTGGCCCTGCTGGGGGTCGATCACGCGCGCGCCACGCACCTGCTCCTACACCTACTCTTCCTACCCCACCTACGATGGAGATGGACCCGTTTCAGCGCTAAGTTGTCGAGAGTCTTTAGACCATTTGGAGTGCTATGTCTCGATGCAACTGCATGGAGTCTCAGCGCCCCATTTCACCACGATCACCACATCAGGCTGGACCATCTGGCACCGCTGGCGATGACTCTAACGCAACTGAGGAGGATTAGTCCTCTGTTTATCTGGTTTCACGTTTGTTTTTCTTTTCCCTTTTCTGTTTCTTTTTGTTTGAAATTTTGTTATTTTGGGTCTTATGTTAGCATTTTTATCATTGTGTACTTTGTGGAACTTATGCTTCTATGATTTTTGTTGCTTTTGACTTGTGTTTGAGTGATCTAACAGTGCTAACCATAACACATTTGGATCGTTTGACACACTTTTTGGGCACCATTATCGCTGTCAAGAGGAATTCTGTCGACCTACCACTGGTATCGATCGATACCATTGCAGTGTCGGTCGACACTCATCATCATCGATGTGGTTAGTATTCATAGAGCTTGATTCCTCATTCATATTTGACAAAGGAACCCATGTGATTAAAGTAATAGTATCTCTCTCCCCTGTTATAAGTTAATAAATAAGTGCATAAAATATGAAATGATTTTCTCCTAAGTAGAGGGCAAGGAAAATTTCCAGCGATCCCATTATTCTACTTGGTGAGGAATGATCACACAGAGGATTGGAAGTGATGCTAGGATTTTCCTATGATGCCATTATTCGCCTACACCCTTTGATACATTGAGAGGGAAGAACCGAGGATTCGGTGGCAAACACCATCAATACCCGCGTCTCATACCTTGATGTGTATATGCGAATCTAAAAAAAAAAAAAAAAGAAGAAAATTTGATAAGAAATAAGCTTGGGGGAGAGAAAGTGATACAAAAAGTGTGAAATTAGGTGGTTCCTTGTTATGATATTGTATGGGAAAGAATCTAGAAGGTTTTTGGTGTTAATCACAGCGATGAAACTGGCGATGAGGGGTTTAATTGAACGATGCTGCGAAATAATGTTTGTAGTCTGGGGAAGCTGCGAATGTCTACGGAGAAGTACATGGTGGTTAGATTTGGATATGGTTATGTGACATTTGGGTGTTTGGGAAAAGGGTCATTGCAGTGTTTCATGAACAGGTGAGTCACCGTGTTTTCAAACTTCTTTCTCTGGTTTAGTCTTCTATTTGCTTGAGGGCAAGCAAAGGCTAAGTCTGGGGGAGTTGATATATCATGGTTTTTACCCCTTTTAAGCCATGATATAAGTCCGTTTTATAGAGTTTTTCTACTATTTTAGAGTCTTTTACAGGTTTTTAGCACGTTTGGAGCATAATTCGAGATATTGGAGCATTTTGGAGCAAAACCGAAGCTTGTGTAGCTGAGTACCCGATTTAGAGTCTCAGTATCGATCAACACTATCCTAGTATCGGTCGATACTCATTGCAGCAAGACAGAAGTCGCGACTTTTATGAAGAGTTGAAGAATTGCAAAATTGCCCAGAAGACTTTAATAATTGCAATAAACCCCAAAACGTGTTTTAGGTTATTAATTAGGTTTTTGAGCCAGTTTGGTAGAGGACGCTTGATTAGACTTGATTTTGAATCCTGTTTTTGGTGAGAGAGCTTTCTGAGGGAGACAAGTCTGAGACTCTGTTCGTCCGAGAGAAGATTTCGAACCCTCTTGTTACTCTCCTTTTTATTATTTATTTGAGTATTATTTCAGTCATGTTTATTGTCTCAATTACCATGTTTGAGTAGTTCTCTTGTTAGGTTCAGGGTTCTCATAATGGTTTTCTCTGAATGTTAGGTTAATTGAATAATTAGGATTCACCATCTGAATTAGTTATTCGCCTAGGTTGTTCTCAAAGCTAATTCTAGACTGATCACCTAGAACTTAGATCTTAGGATAATTGGTTAGGCACGAGAGTGCAATTAATTACCTGACAGAACCTAGAGTGAGCAAAATAACTATTCGCAAAGAGATTTGGTTTAGTTGTTTTGTGAACAAATCAAACTTGAACTAAAAGCTGGTTTAGACTTTAGGATTCACAAAGAGATTTGAGATTCTAGGATTTAGATTTAGATAGTTTTCGCAACGAGAGTTGGTTAGCTATACTTTAGTGATTTGAGTTCAAGAACCGTGCTAAATCTGAATCCTGTTAGCTAGTTTATCTACATTCATTGAATTCCTGAGAAATACCCTGAGTCTATCTTCCTTCCAATCGACTTACAACACATTTAATTTACGCATTGCTTTCGTTTACAACTATTTGTTTAGCTTAATTCAAATCTACATAATCTATTGTGTGAATTCTGGAGTTCTTGTGTTCGACCCCTAACTATACTGTAACACTGCTTTAGTACTTTTTAGAGTATTAATTTGAGCATATCAAAAACCTGATCTACGAAATCAATCTGATGATGAAAATGAAGAAGAGTCTGAGGGACTATTGAGGCCGAAGAAGAAGAAGAACCCGAAGATTGGACTATCGAAATCAAGATGTACATATACGAAGGAAAAATCCCAACGGACAGGTGGGCAGCCCGGCGACTTAAAATGCGAGCTACCTCGTACATCGTTTATAAGGGCGAGCTGTATCGATGGAGCGCCTCGGGTATCCTATTGATATGCTTATCGGGTAAAGATATTCACGAAGTTATGAGGAAAGTACATGAAGGATCAGGGGGGAATCATTCCAGAGGTCATTCCCTGGCCTTAAAAATAAAGAAGGCCAGTTACTATTGGCTGACCATGTTGGCAGATTGTGAGAAGTTCGTAGCCAAATGTGAAAAATGCCAACAACACGACCCGATGATCAACCTACCGACCGAAATGTTAACAACGTTAATCGCACCTTATCCCTTTTATGCGATGGGCAATGCACATCATCGGCCCACTACGGCGTTCCACCTCACAAAATCAGTTTATCCTCGTCATGAATGACTACTTCACCAAATGGGTCGAGGCTGAATCTTACGCCGAGATACATGCTCTTGACGTGTAGAAATTTGTTTGGAAATACATCATATGCCGACATGGGGTACCTTACGAGATCGTTACAGACAATGGACCACAATTCATTTCAACATTATTCGGCGATTTTTGTGCCAAATGGAAAATTCGACTAAGTTTCTCCACGCCGATATATCCACAAGGCAACAGCTAGGCTGAAGCAACCAACAAGAAAGTCATCGACGGACTCAAGAAGAGATTAGATACGAAGAAGGGACGATGGGCCGATGAACTCGATGGAGTCTTGTGGTCTCACCGAACAACACCCCACCAATCTACCGGACAGTCACCATTTTTCTTAGCTTATGGAATGGAAGCATTATGTCTCGCTGAGCTCAATATCCCAACCATACGCCAAACGATGTTGACACAAAATCCCGGCGTTAACGACAAAATGATTCTTGATAACCTCGACATACTCGAAGAACAGCGCGGACATGCGTTACTTTGAATCCAGAATTATCAACACTTAGCAGTGCGCTATTACAATAAGAAAGTACGAGGTCGACACTTCGAGGACGGCGATCTTGTCTTACAAAAAGTCTTCCAAGGCACCGAAGAAAAGAATGCATGCAAGCTCGGTACCAATTGGGAGGGTCCTTACCAGATAATGTGGGTCGTCAAACCCGGTGTCTATGAACTTATGAAGATGGATGGAACTCCAATCCCTAGATCATGGAATTCGATGAACCTCAAGCGTTATTACTATTAAGTTCGGCACCGATTAAAAAAAAAAAAAAAAAAAAAAAAAGGATCACCGAGCTCCGTGTTTACAAGCTCGCTTCCAACTTTCGATGTAATATTAACTACGAATGACTTGATCCTTCTTTCGAGGTTACGTAGGCAGCTATGACTTTAATAAATTTTTATTTGACCAAGTATTTTTCAAAGCCGAATTCGAGTAGTTCACCGAACTCGAACAGTTCGTATCTTCCAAGCCGAATTCAAACAGTTCACCAAACTCGAACTGTTCGTATCTTCAAAAGCCAAACTCAAACAGGTCGCCGAACTCAAACAGTTCATATCCTTAAAAGACGATCACCGAACTCGAACAGTTCATATCTTCAACAACAAAAAAACTTGAGTAATTATAGAAAAGTCGAACTCGCATAGTTTACACATCGATGTCCTGGCATTACTATCGATACGAATAAATTGGCCGAACTTCGTCTCGCACGCATCCTCATAGTGCTATGGATAACACACTTTCCATGTTAAGCCGGGACCAATCCGGCATTACATTCGCTCTCAGATCATCCGAGCTAAGTAAGCCGAGTTCGTCTCGTACACTCCGATTCGATCTGAGAAGACCTGAAGTTTCTAAGACGAGCTCCCTACGCACTCTTATGCTAAGCTCCATGGTAAAGCCGAACGTTTCCTCTCGCAAAATTAAGCCGATTTCTCAACAATTGCAAAATTGATAAGCCGATTTCTCAACAATCGCAAACTGATAAGCCAATTTCTCAACAATCGCAAACTAGTAAGCCGATCTCCCAATGATTGCCAATCTCAAATGGGTCATAGAATCGAGTTCATCCTCTACACCCCGGCTAAGACCGTATTTTCTTTACGGTCCCAATTTTGTGTATGGTGAACCCGAGAGGTTCGTATCATTTTACGACCTCACAAAAGCCGAACTCAATGTCAAGAGTGAAAAATTAACTAAGTATAAAAAGAACCAAGATCATAATCGGAAATAAATCAATAGAGAAAATATGCTAAATTCAACAATGGCCAAACCGAGCCGCAACAAAAGCCTCCTTAGGCAAAAAAGAGTTCAAAAAAGGAAAAGCCCATTCGGGAACTGTTATACAAAAAGCCCCTCGGGCAGAAACAAGAGTTTACCGAACTAATAATAAACAATATAAAAGGAGAAGGTGCAACCAAGACAACAATCAGATAGCTTGATCCCTTATAGCACTCGCCCGGTCACCCGAGATCGCAGGCTAATTCGAACCGAACATGTCAACTCGGCGGGACATTCACACCCATAGGCAAAGAAATCTCCTAGTGAACAATCTTGGTAAACGGAGACACCCTAAGGTCTTCATCAGCAAGCTCGCATGTCCCAATCGCTTCATACTCAGCGGTCTTCTCGGCCTTAGCCTTCGTCAGCTTCTCGATGCGAGACGGCGGTGCGACGATGTTGTCTTTCTTCTGGAGAACGTCGTAGAAACCAAGGATCCCGTGGAGTTGGTTAACAAATATATCATGGTTTTTACCCCATTTAAGCCATGATATAAGTCCGTTTTATAGAGTCTTTCTACTATTTTGTAGTGTTTTAGAGTCTTTTACAGGTTTTAGCACGTTTGGAGCATAATTGGAGATATTGGAGCTTTTTGGAGCATTTTGGAGTAAAGCAGAAGTTCGTGTAGCTGAGTACCCGATATGAAGCCTCAGTATCGATCGACACTACCCTAGTATCGATCGATACTCACTGCAGCAAGACACAAGTCGCGACTTTTATGAAAAGTTGAAGAATTGCAAAATTACCCAGAAGACTTTATTATTTACAATTAAGCCCAGAACGTGTTTTAGGAGTTTAAGTTAGGTTTTTAAGCCGCTTTGGCTGATTAGACTTGATTACGCTTTATTCTACTCTGGTTTTGTGAGAGAGCTTTCTGAGGGAGACAAGTTGGATACTCTGTTCGTCCGAGAGAAGATTTTGAACCCTCTTGTTACTCTACTCTTTATTATTTATCTGAGTATTATTTCAGTCATGTTTATTGTTTCAATTACCATGTCTGAGTAGTTCTCTTGTCAGGTTCAGGGTTCTCATAAGGGTTTTCTCTGAATGTTAGGTTAATTGAATGATTAGGATTCACCATCTGAATAAGTTCTTCGCCTTAGGTTGTTCTCAAAGCTAATTCTAGCCTGATCACCTAGAACTTAGATCTTAGGATAATTGATTAGGCACGAGAGTGCGATTAATTACCTGACATAACCTAGGGTGAGCAAAATAACTATTCGCAAAGAGATTTAGTTTAGTTGTTTTGTGAACAAATCAAACTTGAACTAAAAGCTGATTTAGACTTTAGGATTCGCAAAGAGATTTGGAATTCTAGGATTTAGACTTAGATAGTTTTCGCAACGAGATTTGGTTAGCTATACTTTAGTGATTTGAGTTCAAGAACCGCGCTAAATCTGAATCATGTTAGTTAGTTTATCTACATTCATTGAATTCCTGAGAAATACTCTGAGCCTATCTTCTTTCCAATTGATTCACAACTTGTTTAATTTACGCACTCGCATTTAATTTCATTGTTTGGTTTAGCTTAATTCGGATCTATATAATCTATTGCGTGAATTCTGGAGTTCTTGTGTTCGACCCCTACATATACTACAACAACTGCTTTAGTACTTATAGGGTATTAATTTGAGCATCGTTCAAGGACTGATCATCTTTCGCGGTTGAAACTCGATTCAGACGTGCCTATTGATGATCAACCTGAGGAGTCAGTTTACTTCATTGAAACTGGGTTTCAAAGTAGCTTCACCGAAAATCTGCAATTCCCACGAATTGCAGGTTTCGGTCTCGATTGACACTCCCCTGGTGTCGATCGATACCCGTCTGCTTCTGAACCCATTTTGACCGTGGAACACCTTGGTGCTTATGAGGAGTATCTCGTTGCTGCAGCTGACTCCGATCTACCACGGTATGCTCATATTTCCAAAGCACCTACCGAAATATGCCAAGAAAAAGTTTCTGAGAGACATAAGGCACTACTTTTGGGATAAGCCTTATCTGTATAAGCATTGCTCTGATGTATCTACAGGAGATGCATTGCTGAATCGGAGGTACCTGCGGTTTTGTTTCACTGCCATGGTTCTAAGTATGCTGGACACTTTGCTACTTTCAAGACGGTGTCCAAGGTTCTTCAAGTAGGCTTCTGGTGGCCTACTATGTTTAAGGATGCTCATACCTTCATCTCGCAGTGTGATGTGTATCAGAGGAGAGGGAAGATCAGTAAGAGACATGAGATCCCACAGAATTTCATCCTTGAGGTTGAGGTTTTTGATTGTTGGGGTATCGATTTTATGGGTCATTTTCCTTCGTCATACAAGAACAAGTACATTCTAGTTGCAGTGGATTATGTCTCCAAATGGGTGGAGGCAATTGCTAGTCCAACCAACGACTCTTCTGTGGTTCTTAAATTGTTTAAGATCATCATCTTTCCACGATTTGGAGTGCCTCGTATTGTTATAAGTGATTGTGGCAGTCATTTCATCAACAGGGTTTTCGAGAAGTTACTGAAGAAGCATGGTGTGAATCATCGTGTGGCTACTCCATATCACCCTCAGACCAGTGGACAAGTTGAGGTCTCAAACAGGCAAATCAAGGAGATTCTGGAGAAGATAGTGGGTACTTCTAGGAAGGATTGGTCTACAAAGCTGGACGATGCGCTGTGGGCTTACAGGACTGCTTATAAGACACAATTGGGCACTACACCTTTTCACTTTCTGTATGGGAAAGCATGTCACCTTCCGATGGAGATCGAGCATAAGGCAGCATGGGCTACAAAGTTGCTGAATTTCGACATCAAGCATGTTGCGGAGAGGCGATTGATCCAGCTGAACGAGATGGATGAGATTAGGCATCATGCCTATGAGAACTCGAAGCTATACAAGGAGAGGACTAAGGCATATCACGACAAGAAGATTCTCTCTCGCCACTTTGAACCCAATGATCAGGTACTTCTGTATAACTCTCGTTTGCATTTGTTTCTTGGTAAATTGCGTTCTCATTGGTCAGGTCCTTTCACTGTCAAGGAGGTTAGACCACACGGCGCACTTGTCCTGACTAACCCCTCCGGCGAAGAGTTCACTGTCAATGGACAACGGGTGAAACACTACATACGGAGAACTGAGATTCCAGATGGACACATGATGCCTTTGGATGATGCACCCACTGCCTGAAAGGCAGTACAGTCAAGCTCGTGACGTAAAACAAGCGCTTGGTGGGAGGCAACCCACTGGTGAGTCTATACATACTTTTTTTCCTTTCTTTTTAGTTTTTGGTTTTGGTCTTGTGTTTTCACGTGAAGAAGCAGATTCAGAAGAGCAGTATCGATCGACACCATCCCGGTATCGATCGACACCATCCACGCGACAAAGGAGCAGAAACTTGCTACGAGTATCGATCGATACCAACATGGTATCAGTCGACACCCGCCACCCTGGTAAGCCTCCTTCGATTTTCACCAATCCACTCAACTCTTCTGTTTTCTTTTACCAACTCTAGACTAGATAACACTGAGGACAGTGTTGTTTAAGTCTAGGGGAGGTAGTTGCTGACAACGTGTTTGTTTTTCTTAGAGTCAGTTGTTTTTGAGTCATTTGTCGTTTTATTGAGTCAAAAATTTGTTTTATTAAGTCAAAACCTGTTGGAGATTATGATCTTGTTCTTGAATCTATTGTTCTGACTTTACTTCTAAGTGTCCACTGTTACAGAATCAGTTACAGATCAACTAATGAAAAATCCAAAGGCTGACCAGTTAACTAGAAGACACACATGTTTCCAGCAGAGTTCTTTTAAAGCCTGAGCCAAATTTTTGCACTTCATCGACGTGGTTAGTATTCATAGAGCTTGATTCCTCATTCATATCTGACAAAGGAACCCATGTGTTTAAAATAATGGTATCTCTCTCCCCTGTTATAAGTTAATAAATAAGAGCATAAAAGATGAGATGATTTTCTCCTAAGTAGAGGGTTAGGAATGTTTCCAGCGATCACATTATTCTACTTGGTGAGGAATGATCACACAGAGGATTGGAAGCGAGGTTAGGATTTTCCTATGATGCCATTATTCGCTTACACCCTTTGATACATTGAGAGGGAAGAACCGGGGATTCGGTGGCAAACACCATCAATACTCGCGTCTCATACCTTGATGTGTATGTGCGAATCTAAAAANTAAGAAATAAGTCTGGGGGAGAGAAAGTGATACAAAAAGTGTGAAATTGGGTGGTTCCTTGTCATGATATTGTATGGGAAAGAATCTAGAAGGTTCTTGGTATTAATCACAGCGATAAAACTGGCGATGATGGGTTTAATTGAATGAAGCTGCGAAATAATGTGTGTAATCTGGGGAAGCTGCGAATGTCTACGGAGAAGTACATGGTGGTTAGATTTGGATCTGGTTAGGTGACATTTGGGTGCTTGGGAAAAGGGTCATTGCAGTGTTTCAAGAAAAGGTGAGTCTCCGTGTTTTCAAACCTTTTTCTCTGGTTTAGTCTTCTATTTGCTTGAAGGGAAGCAAATGCTAAGTCTGGGGGAGTTGATATATCATGGTTTTTACCCTTTTTAAGCCATGATATATATCCGTTTTATAGAGTCTTTCTATTATTTTGTAGTGTTTTAGAGTCTTTTACAGGTTTTAGCACGTTTGGAGCATAATTGGAGATATTGGAGCTTTTTGGAACATTTTGGAGTAAAGCAGAAGTTCGTGTAGCTGAGTACCCGATATGAAGCATCAGTATCGATCGACACTACCCTAGTATCGATCGATACTCACTGCAGCAAGACACAAGTCGCGACTTTTATGAAGAGTTGAAGAATTGCAAAATTACCCAGAAGACTTTATTATTTACAATTAAGCCCAGAACGTGTTTTAGGAGTTTAAGTTAGGTTTTTAAGCCGTTTTGGCTGATTAGACTTGATTACGCTTGATTCTACTCTGGTTTTGTGAGAGAGCTTTTTGAGGGAGACAAGTTGGATACTCTTTTCGTCCGAGAGAAGACTTCGAACCCTCTTGTTACTCTACTCTTTATTATTTATCTGAGTATTATTTCAGTCATGTTTATTGTTTCAATTACCATGTATGACTAGTTCTCTTGTTAGGTTCAGGGTTCTCATAAGGGTTTTCTATGAATGTTAGGTTAATTGAATGATTAGGATTCACCATCTGAATTAGTTCTTCACCTTAGGTTGTTCTCAAAGCTAATTCTAGCCTGATCACCTAGAACTTAGATCTTAGGATAATTGGTTAGGCACGAAAGTGCGATTAATTACCTGACAGAACCTATGGTGAGCAAAATAACTATTCGCAAAGAGATTTAGTTTAGTTGTTTTGTGAACAAATCAAACTTGAACTAAAAGCTGGTTTAGACTTTAGGATTCGCAAAGAGATTTGAAATTCTAGGATTTAGACTTAGATAGTTTTCGCAACGAGAGTTGGTTAGCTATACTTTAGTGATTTGAGTTCAAGAACCGCGCTAAATCTGAATCATGTTAGTTAGTTTATCTACATTCATTGAATTCCTGAGAAATACCCTGAGCTTATCTTCTTTCCAATTGATTCACAACTTGCTTAATTTATGCACTCGCATTTAATTTCATTGTTTGGTTTAGTTTAATTCGAATCTATATAATCTATTGCGTGAATTCTGGAGTTCTTGTGTTCGACCCCTACATATACTACAACAACTGCTTTAGTACTTGGCTTGCTCGACAGCGGCAAGATACTCCTTCACTTTCTCAAAACGAACCTAGCATTTATCGATCTTTTCGAGCCATCTTTTCTTTGATCCGACCTTCCTTCAAACGAGTCATCTCTCTCTTTAAGGTCCGAGCTACCGTGTCCCTATTCCTTTTTAAGTTCAACCACGACAGTATCACCAGCTTCCGACGTCGTCCGTTCAGCAAGCAGCTCTGTCTTTAATTCTTTGGCAGCATCTACGAGTTCGAGAGCCTCGCGACGCGCAATATCGAGTTCACGATCGTATATTCCAACGAGCTTGTTTTTCTTTGATCTGAAAAAGAAAACAACACGAAAGCTGTCATTAAAACTCCAATCAGAATTAAGAAAAATGGATGATTAAGAATTTCTACTTACATCAGCTCTAGTACGAGCTAGCTTTTTATAAGCTTCATATTGGAAGAGTTCTTCGGTTGGAGGCAGATTCTGATAACCGAAAGTCAATTGGGGGTACAGGTCGGCGCATGCCACAACATCATTGGCGACGGGCTCATCCTTGTCGTAGTCAAATTTGACAAAATGAACGGAAGGCCCAGAGATTCACGGTCTTTTCGAGGCAGCAGACCGATCTGAGCGGCTACCTTCAGCAACCTCAGTACGCACCGTCAAAGTGTTATCTCCCGCGTGGGGAGAGTTCAGAGAAAGATCGGTGTCTTTCTCGCCAGCCTCGTCCTCTCCAACCTCCTTGGTATTTGCGCCATCGTTTGGTCTCCTGACCCCATGTCTTGACAACCTCTAGGTCGAACTCTTCATGTTCCTTCTCTTTTGCCTTCAGTTTCCAGCTCGGCCCCGAGATTTACTTCCCCCTCAGCGGGAGGCTGTTCCTCCCCAACAACCCATTCTTCGTCACCGGCCTGCTCGTCCTCATGATTGGGCGAGACTTCGGCAAGATCCTTGTCATCATCCAGTTCGGCAGCAAAGTCGGGGATATTATCGATCTTCTTTTTCCTCCTCCGTCCACTAGGGGTAGCTAAAAAATAAATAATCAAGTGTCAGAGAACTAACGACGCCGAGAGGAATAAGAGAATTACCGAGATGAACCTTTGAGAGCTCGTTTTTCTTTCAAATCAAGTTTCTCCTGGTACGCTTCCGGCCAATGAACCTTCCCAGCCACACTCAACCTCTTCTTGTGCTCGGAAGTAAAGCCCAGGATCGTCGTAAGAATGCTCGGAGTATGACGAACTGGAAGGGCAAGATAAAAAACAATCAAATAAGAGAAAAGGAAAACAATAAGGAATATGCCGATATCTACCAATGAGAATTCTCCATTGAGTTCAGGAATTTTCATCAGGGCGCGATACGGAGAGTTCGTCGATCCGGACATAGAAATAGCGAGTACCCCAGCTGTTGACCTTGCTCGGTTTGTTTCCTTTGACAAGATCGTACTCTGTTTTTGCTTTGGCCGATAGAAACCACGGTTTCTGTCTCGTAATGTTCACACGAAACAACCTCTCAAATACCCTAGCATGAATCGGAATACCGCAAACCTCCCCAAAGATTAGAAGCCCAACGATGTTAATAATCGTGGTAGGCTTAAGTTGGGAGATCGCAATACGTCGCCATTTACAATAACTGTAAAGAAGCTCCAGAAGGGGAAATTCAAGACAACAACTTCTGAAATAGTCCTCATACACACATATGTAACCTTCAGGCGCATCCCAAGGCCTATGGTCGTCATTCGGGATGCGAAAGACGATCTCATCAGGAGCTCCACATCGCTCCAGAGTACTCATAACGGAATTCCTTGTTGACCGAGTCGGCCCAATACTGGTCGGCGTGACAAATTTTGCGAGCTGCTAACGGAGCAGCCACTCTCACCGGACGAACTCTTTCTTCTTCGGCTTCAGCCAACTGGACGGCTAGCTCTCCGTCAAGACGAACTCGTTCGTTCACTTCGGCAACTTGTCTATTTTCAAGGTCGGCGGCCCTCTCCCCGTCGAGACGAAATTGATCGTTCTCTTTGGTAATCTGCTCGTCTTCAAGCTGAATCTGAGCGTCTGTCTGGCGACTCTCTCTGTCCACGAGATGCAGAACTTTCAATAGCAGCAAGTTGCGCCTGATTAACTCTCGTCTAAACCCACTCAGACTGTCGTCGGATGGATCATCAGGATCCGACGAGCTGAGTGATTTATCATGGTTTTTACCCCTTTTAAGTCATGATATAAGTCCGTTTTATAGAGTTTTTCTACTATTTTGTAGTGTTTTAGAGTCTTTTACAGGTTTTAGCACGTTTGGAGCATAATTGGAGATATTGGAGCTTTCTGGAGCATTTTGGAGCAAAACAGAAGTTCGTGTAGCTGAGTACCCGATTTGAAGCCCTTGTATCGACCGACACCACCTGGTGTTGATTATTACTGACACCATGAAGGAAGGAAGCGTGTCATTGTCTGAGTATCGATCGATACCACTCATGGTATCGGTCGATATTGTCGACCATGGAGAAGGAAACACGACTATTATGAAGAGTTGAAGAATTGCAAAATTGCCCAGAAGACTTTATTATTTACAATTTAGCCCAAAACGTGTTTTAGGATTATAATTAGGTTTTTGAGCCACTTTTGTTAGCAAGACTTGATTACGCTTTATTTTACTCTGGTTTTTGGAGAGATAACTCTGAACTCCTGTTTCTTATTGATTTCTTTGATGATCTATTCAATCATGTTGTTTTCATTCTCCATGTCTGAGTAGATCCCTTGTTAGGTTCAGGGTTCTCATAAGGGTTTTCTCTGAATGTTAGGTTAATTAGTTAATTAGGATTCACCATCTGAATTAGTTCTTCATCATATGTTGTTCTCATAGCTAATTCTAGGTTGACGAATCTGGAACTTAGATCTTAGGATAATTGATTAGGCACGAGAGTGCGATTAATTACCTGATAGAACCTAGGGTGAGCAAAATAACTATTCGCAAAGAGATTTGGTTTAGTTGTTTTGTGAACAAATCAAACTTGAACTAAAAGCTGGTTTAGACTTTAGGATTCGCAAAGAGATTTGGAATTCTAAGATTTAGACTTAGATAGTTTTCGCAACGAGAATTGGTTAGCTATACTTTAGTGATTTGAGTTCAAGAACCGCGCTAAATCTGAATCATGTTAGTTAGTTTATCTACATTCATTGAATTCCTGAGAAATATATGAGCCTATCTTCTTTCCAATTGAGTTACAACTTGTTTAGTTTACGCACTCGCATTTAATTACATTGTTTGGTTTAGCTTAATTCGAATCTATATAATCTATTGTGTGATATCTGGAGTTCTTGTGTTCGACCCCTACATATACTACAACAACTGCTTTAGTACTTATAGGGTATTAATTTGAGCATATCACTGACGAACAACTCGAGAGCGATGTTCGGGACTTTGGGAGAAGGAGTTCGGTCATTAACAGAAGTTAAAGAAGATCTCGAACTCATTTAGATTGAAGAAAACAAAATCGAAACAATATGGCGAAGAACAGTTTTGAAGATAGATCGGAAAACTCGAAGATCTTCAAAGAGATCAGAGAAATCGTGGCGGAGATCGATCGGAAAACTCAGAAAAGAATAATAAAAAGCGCAAAATAATTTAGAGAGAAGGGGGAGCGATGGAGAGAGAAAGAGAAACCATACCTTTTATAAGCATAATTGAAGTGAAGAATCGGAGGGATCGAAAGGAATTTATAGAGTAAAGAGCAATTATGGCGACTCCTCGATTTCCGAGACAGTTAAGGGATATCGAAACGACACGTTTTCTCGAAGAAGATTCGCCAAACTGAAGAATTCAACGAAATACCGAGTTCAAAATAACTAAGGCAAAATACCGATCTCAATCACAAACCGAACTGGAGAACTCTTCGCAAAAATTCGACAATCTGAAAACTTCTGCACAACATCGACAAATTCAGAATATCGAGAAGAAGTCTGCCGATCTCAATTCCATCCGAGCTAAACAATTCTTCAAGAACTTCGCCGAACTCAAGAGACTCCTTCGCCGAACTGGAGGGGGACTAATTGTTAGTGGTGAGTTTAGCACTCCATGGTTTAGCCCGGCTCGAACCGAGACCGGTTCGATCAATTCCAGCTTACGATGGTTCGGGCCCAAGGAAGAAAGGCCCAAGATCGCAGAACCAATCTCCGAGCCCGAGACAGGCCCGTTTCGTCACAATGCCGACTTCCAAACTCAAGAAAAGGACCAACTCGTCATGGAAAAAGACCGAGATTCGAGATTTGCGGAAGATTTCCTTATCTCGGAGGGATTTCAAGATACTTTCCTTTTTCGAGCTTAAATCAATAAAACAAGATTCCGATCGTAAGTTTATTGTTTTACCTTTTGTATGATTTTCATAATCAACAGCTAAACTCAATCTCCCTACGATTTCTGAGACTTCGGTGGCGCGGATGGAGATCGATCCCGGCTCGATCGTTCCCACTGGAATCAATCAGTTTGGTAGCAATGTTCAGAGACTTCGGTGTCGTGGATGGAGATCGATCCCGGCTCGATCGTTCCCATAAGAATCAATCAGTTTGGTAGCAATGTTCAGAGCGATGGAAGTTCGCGCCCAAAAGGGGTCACTGAGGCTGGGGAGAAGGTGGTGTAAGTTCGGGAATGATGGTCGTTTCCCCTTTTTCATTGAATAAAAGTTTAGGGTTAGTTCATTCTTTTTGTATTTTTGAATTTAGTACTCGGGAGGGTTTTGATCATATCTCTTCTTTTATCTTTTGTTGAACATGTTGCATGGGATGGCTTTTATCCATTTAAGTTCGATTATCTTCTAAGTATTTTGTTCTCGTACTTAGTCGTTTTTGCAAACGCGTTTGCGTTTTTAGCTCGCATTAACTTAGTGGCTCGCGACGACAAGCTGATATTTTTTGTACGCTAAGTTCGGTTATTTTAAGGGTTTTCTGCAAAAAAAACCCGTCATCTGGTTCCGATTTGTAAGAAAACCCATCACCACAGAAAAATGCAGGTCAACCCCTCACCCGACAGTCAAACCGCAATATAACCCTCGGCCATGTATAGATTTTTAAAACCATATAAGACTGTATATTGATTACCAAAACTACGTCGTTTTGGGCAAATTAATTGAGAAAAATTATGTAAAATAGTGGTTTGAACTCAGCACCTCACAGATGTATCTCATGCACTCTGCCAACAGTGCCAACGAAGTTAATTGTAAACTTCAAACACATATATATAAATACCAGCAAATTGAAAGCCAAAAAAAAAACCAAAAAACCCCGAAAATTCCGAAAAACCCAAAAAACCAGAAAACCCCGACCATGAAGTTATTAAACTGAAGCAAAATTCCCGAACCGAACCGAACCCGAACTCAAACCCCGAAAATTTCGAAAAACCGAAAAATATAAAAAACCGAAAAAACCCGAAAACTCATACCATGAAGTTATTAAACCGAAGAAAATTCCCGAACCGAACCGAACCCGAACCGAAAAACCTCGAAAACCACGAAAACTCGAAAAACCCCGACCACAAAGTTATTAAACCGAAGAAAATACCCGAACCGAAGCAAAATTCCAAAAACGAACCGAACCCAAACCGAAAACCTCGAAAACCTCGAAAATCCCGAAAACCCGAAAACCGAATCAAAATTTCTGAACCGAAGCAAAATTCCCGAACCGAACCGAACCCGCTCCAAAAAACCCGAAAATCACGAAAATGGTTTTCGGGAATTTTGCTTCGGTTTTCGGGTTTTCGGGATTTTCGGTGTTTTTGGGTTTTTCGGTTCGGGTTCGGTTCGGTTCGGGAATTTTGCTTCGGTTCGGGAATTTTGCTTTGGTTTAATAACTTTGTGGTCGGGGTTTTTCGGGTTTTCGGAATTTTCGGGTTTTCGGGGTTTTCGAGGTTTTTCGGTTTTTCGGTTCGTGTTCGGTTCGGTTCGGGAATTTTCTTCGGTTTAATAATTTCATGGTCGGGGTTTTCAGGTTTTTTCGGTTTTTGATATTTTTGGGTTTTCGGGTTTTCAGAGTTTTTGGGTTTTTTTGTTCGGAAATTTTGCTTCGGTTTAATAACTTCATGGTCGGGGTTTTCTGGTTTTTTGGGTTTTTCGGAATTTTCGGGGATTTTTGGTTTTTTTTTTGGCTTTCAGTTTGCTGGTATTTATATATATGTGTTTGAAGTTTTACAATTAACTTCGTTGGCACTGTTGGCAGAGTGCATGAGTTACATCCGTGAGGTGCTGGGTTCAAACCACCATTTTACATAATTTTTCTCAATTAATTTGCCCAAAACGACGTAGTTTTGCTAATCAATATACAGTCTTATACGGTTTTAAAAATCTATATACGGCCGAGGGTTATATTGCGGATTGACTGTCGGGTGAGGGGTTGACATGCATTTTTTTGTGGTGATGGGTTTTCTTGCAAATCGGAACCAGGTGACGGATTTTTTTGCAGAAAACCCATTACAAGAAAACATTCATTTTACAACGGACAGAATCGATGTAAAATCGATGTAAAACAGAGTTTGGGACGATTTAGCGACGATTGCCAATTCGTCGTAAACCGTTCGTCGTTAAACCCTAATCGTCGCAAAATCGTCGTAAATTCTGGGACGTATATAAATCCTCGTAAAACGGTCGTAAAACATTCGTCGTAATTTCGTCGTAATATTACGACGAGTTTACGACGATTATACCACTGAGGTTTTACGACGATTATACGACGGATACGGTACGACGATGTTACGACGTATGATTTACGACGATCTTACGACGTAAGATTTACGACGAATGTACGACGGATGGTGTACGACGATTTTACGATGGATTGTTTACGACGATTTTACGACGATATATCGAATTATATTAATTAATAAATAATAATTTTAAATATATATTAATAAATAATAATTTAAATAATTAAAATTAAAATACAAATTAAAATTTAAATATTAAAATTATTTTATAAATAATTCTAAAATACAAATTAAAATCCCAAATACAAACTACAATATACTAATTAATACCAAATTCTCCAAAAAGTTCTTCGTCGGTTCTCTGCAACAATTCCGCTCGCTTTCTCGCGAGCAGATCCGGATCCTGATCCTCATCCCTAGGTCCCGATGTCGATGCTTGCTGCGCTCTCATGGCCTTCGCCAATGCGGGATTATCCACAGCAAGAAGCTCGAACAAAGAATCGTATCCTTGGATCGTCTTACCTAATCCAAGGATCTTCTGATCGGATTCCGCTTGCTTCGCCCGTAAAGTATTGATCTCGGAATGGGCGGTGTTCAACTCGTTCCTCAACCCAACCGCATCGTTGGTCGGACGATGTGCGGAAGCCGAGGCAACATAACTATCTCTAATCGATCCCATCCCTAAAACTCTGCCCTTTTTCTTCGGGGCAACCTTTAAAAAAAACGTTCTAATTAATAAATAGAATACGAAATAATTCCATAAAAAATTAATATGATTATTATTACCTCTTCATATATTTCGTCCATCTGGGCTGTGCTCAAAACCGCATTGGACTGGACCGAGCTACCGCCAGGTGATAGCTGCTGAGAGAGCTGAGTTTGACGCTCCTCGATCCGTGCCTGCACGTCATTGTACATCTGCTCCGCTCGAGGATCCACAAAAGAACCGTCTTTCTTTTTGTGAGTTTCCTCAAAAACTCGAGTCATCGGTGGAAGTTCGCCTCCGTTTGCCTAAACAAATGACATCCGAAAAAAATAAAAGGTTAAATATTAAATTTAATTAATTACAAAAGCAGGAAAAAAAAATTATTAGAAAAAAATCATACCATTTGAAGACGCCTTCCCGCAAATGACGTTTGACCCGAAGTATGTGGCAACACCGCCGGACGACCGTCTGGACCGACAGTGTTCCGAGAAGCCGAACACTTAGCAGCCACTTGCTGCGAATGCGGATCCATCCAGTGTGTCTTCAAGCCGTTCCAAACTTCGGAAGACATGTACGGGGGCTTCGCCTCATCGCCGTCAACCTCCCACTTCCGCTTCCAATCGGAGACGGTATTGTTGAGCCGAAACTTTGCCTTCGCCTTAAACTCCGTCTTCACCGTCTCGTTGATCGCAACATCCCAATGCCATTTTTGCTATAAAAAAAACAAGAAAACAATTAGAAACGATTAAAAAAAATTAAATAATTATTATTAAAAAAAATTAAAACGATTAAATTACGTACCGCGAAACATTTGAACCACGTATCAACGACGTCGCGCGGAACAGCAGACCAATTGCGGTGAGGCTCCTCGAAGTAGGCTTTGATGGTGTCAGACACACTTCGCCCGACTTTGTTGTCCTCCTTAAACCTGAAATATAGAAATAAAATTATATGTAAAAAGGAGATATTAATGACAAAAAAAAAAAAATTTAGCTTACGTACCAAAAAGTATTCGGCGGGCGGAGCGGATCTAACCGTGGTAAACGATCATGGCCCGGCGACTGCAAAATGTCCTCGACTGTCAATCCCGCATATATCAAAGCGGGTCGAGGTGCAGGAGCAGCTGGCGGTGGCGGGGGCGCCTGTGGGGCGGGCCCGGAGTCCGGAACCACAGACGGTGTGGCAGACGGTGTGGCAGACGTAGACGGGCCATCCGAATGAACACTCGGTCCCGACTCGCCAACCATAAATGCGCGATAGTGATTCCTACGTGGCCCCATATCTAAAAAAAAAAGTAACGACTATCAAAAATATAACCCAATATTAATTCCAATCCTATCTAATTCAAATCCTATCTAATAATTCCAATCCTATCTATTATCAACAATCATAAATACTAATATAATTTACTTATAAAAAAAAAAAAAATTATTACCTTAGAGAGAGAAAGCTCTGGAGGAAGGTAGAGAGAGAAGGAGATTGTGAGTTGTGAGGGAAAAATCTGGGCTCCCGTATATATAGATTTTGTGTCCGTCGTAATTTCGATGGTAAATTACGACGAATTTACGACGATCCGTCGTAAAATCGTCGTAAACCACGAAACCGAATAGTAAACCAATCAGAAAAATTTCCCAACGCGGGAAAATTTTCACTTTACGCGGCAAAATCAACTTTGGGTTACGACGATTTTACGACGGATACGTCGTAAAATCGTCGTAACTTACCATCGATATTACGACGATTACATAGAAATCTATACCCTAAACCCTAAATTAGAATTTACAAATCCTTCGTGTATTAACGAAGTATATTTGTGCATCCAAGACTTCTCAAAGTACACAATAAATTCAATAACGATGATTGAATCTAATATATGAAAAATTTCCTTATCTTACATAATAATGTATATCGTTCCTTCTTATAAGTTTATTCGAAACATGGATGATGTATATAATGTAATTGATTTTACTGATACGGGTAATATTTTTATACAATGAGTAAAGAACTTATGTAAAACAAGCTAAACGATGAAAAATCAAACCTATACAACATATTTCAACCCTAAACCCTAAACCCTAAACCCTAAATTATATGGTTAAGGATATTACGACGAATTTACGACGATTTAAGACATATTCGTCGTAATTTCGTCGTACCAGTTAACCGTGTAATTTGAATTCCCGGTTAAGGATATTACGACGACTTTACGACGATTTAAGACATAATCGTCGTAAATTCGTCGTAATATCCTTAACCAGAGACGACCGGAGATGGGATCGAAAGGACTCCCGGAGGTCTAATATTATTCAAACCATAAAATTCCAGGGTTTGGGTAATATTCGACCTCTGGAAATCCTTACGATCCCATCTCCGATTATCTCTGATCATTTTTCGACGATTATCTCATATTCGGTATTTTAATTATACAAATTAAGCAATTACAAAAAGTAAATCCGCTCAGATTAATCATCATCTTCATCGGGTTCCTCATCTTCATTGGGTCCATCATCTTCAGGTTCATCATCATCGTCACTCTCTTCAAACTCATCGGAATCGCCTTCTTCTTCAGTGTCGTCAGGTAGATATTCAAGTTCCCGGTTGCGGGGATCAATTAACAGAACGTTCTCCGTAATCTCTGGCTCTGTAATGTCACAGCAAGAATCTTGTTGCATTGGAAGATCGTCAACACCAACAATTTTACCCCTTGGAGCTATTTTAATAACCGATAACCATGTGGGCCCAGTGGTTCGAACTCGCGGATATGGCACGAACGTTACTTGTTCTGCTTGTGATGCTAGGATAAATGGTTCAAACTTGTTGTATCGCCGTACTTTGTTGACGTCGACCACACCAAATTTGTTAATTCGCACCCCTCGACCGACTGTTGGATCAAACCAATCACATTTGAAGATAACGCATTTCATACTAACCAAGCCGGGGTACTCCACTTCGATTATTTCCTGCAATACCCCATAAAAATCTATTTCACCCCTAACACATACTCCGTAGTTGGTAGTTGCCCGCCGAACACCGTATTTGTATGTATGAAACACATAACCACGGCTGAAATACATGGGTGCAGTCGTTATCTTCCCGAGGGGGCCTTGTAGTAACTCATGAAACCATATTGGATATGCGGGGTCGCCATGATCCACCTATGAATTGAAAATATTAATGCACATCGAGAAGTGTGCATGTTAGATCGAGCATCGATATTTTTTATTACGTAAACTTACTTGCGTCTTCAACCACTTAGCAAAGTGACGATCTTTACGATCGTTTATTTCATCATCTGAAACGCCTTCAATGCATTCTCGTACCTGACTAACAAATAAACTGCAAAATACATATATATATACATTGAAATTAACACCTTTATCTATATATATAATAAATTAGTAGTGGATAATTAAATTGTCACGTTACCTCTCGAAAGGTTCCACTTCCTCGCAATTTAGGAGGATGTACGTATGTGCGCTGTGCCTGTCATTCTCGTTAGACCACCAAACTTCCTTCACTTTTCCACCAAGACGACCGATTGGTGAGAAGATGTCTGGGACACCCTCTACTGCATAAGTTCTTCCCACACCACCATCATCATATCGTCGGGGTTTCCGTTTGCGTGTGCGGACTTTTGTAGCAAAATAGTACGAAGTGAAGTGTGATGTTTCTTCGGTCAAACTTCCCGCAACAATTGATCCTTCAACCCTTGCTAGATTTTTAGCCTTTCCCTTTAAATGTTTCATGAAGCGCTCGAATGGGTACATCCACCTAAACTGAACAGGCCCGCCTAGTTCTGCTTCATAAGGGAGATGAATGGGAAGATGTTCCATAACATCAAAAAACGCCGGCGGGAATATCTTCTCCAGATTGCACAACAATATTGGAATATTAGCAGCCAACTGTGCAATTACATCTTCTGACAACGTCCGTGTACTAAGATCCCGAAAAAACGCTCCGATGCCTGCAACACCAAAATTATATAGAGCATTAATATATATATATATATATATACAAATTATATGTCATATATATGATGATGTCTCTTACCTCCAATTGCTTCATGAACATTTTCTGGAAGGAGTTCGGCAAATGCGAAAGGAAGTAATCGTTGCATAAACACGTGGCAGTCATGACTCTTCATCCCTGAAAACTTTTGTTCTTTCTCAACAGATTTAGCCAGATTGGATACGTACCCATCAGGAAACTTCACATCAGATGAAACCCAATTGAACAACGCTGCCTTTTGTTCTGCACCCAACCGAAATATAGGAACTGGTGATTTCCCATTGCTCATAATATGCAACTCATTTCTGTTGCAAATATCGGGCAAGTCCAACCTTGACTTTCCGCTATCTTTGGTTCTTCCTTTCACGTTTAACACCGTATGCATGATGTTATCAAAAAAGTTTTTCTCAATGTGCATGACATCAAGATTGTGTCGCAAAAGATGATCTTTCCAGTACGGAAGTTCCCAAAAAATGCTTTTCTTGTGCCAATTGTGATTCTCCCCGTATCCATCAGGCATATTAGCTGGAGTGTGCCAATTTCCCCCACGATTCACAGTTTCTAGTCCCCCAAAATGATCTATTTGCGCTTCTAGATCTTCCCCAGATAGATACACTGGTGGGGGGACACGCACGATTTTGTTCTTCCTAAACAATCGCTTATTTCTCCGATATGGATGGTTGATTGGTAGAAACCGACGGTGACAATCAAACCAGCATGTTTTTCGACCATGTTTCAGCTGAAACGCATTTGTCCGATCGAGGCAATACGGACAAGATAACCTCCCATGCGTCGTCCAACCTGATAGCATCCCGTATGCAGGGAAGTCGCTTATTGTCCACATAAGCACCGCACGCATCGTAAAATTTTTTTTCCTCGAACAGTCATATGTACGAACTCCTGTATACCACAACTGTTTCAACTCATGTATGAGAGGCTGCAAAAACACATCAAGGGAACGCTTGGGATGCTTCGGACCAGGTACTAATATACTTAAGAATAAAAATTCTCTTTGCATGGACATATCTGGAGGAAGGTTGTATGGCGTTAGGATTACTGGCCATAAAGAATATTGCCTACCAGACATACCGAATGGACTAAATCCATCAGTGCAAAGGCCAAGATACACATTTCGCTTAAATTTAGCAAATTCCGGGTGTACCGTGTTAAAGTGTTTCCAAGCTTTTGCATCTGACGGGTGAGTCACTTCTCCTTCTCTCTGTGAATGTTCTGCATGCCACCTCATCGATGCAGCTGTCCTTTCAGATTGATACAATCGTTTCAACCTATCAGTTATAGGAAGATACCACATCCGTTGGTACGGTATCTTACTACGCCCAGAAGTTTGTGGCTTGAATCTCGGCTTTTGGCAAAATCGACATTCCTGCAGCTTATCATCATCTTTCCAAAAAAGCATACAATTGTCAACACATACATCTATCATCTCAGAAGGCAACCCAAGACTAAACACCAACTTCTGTATGTCATAGTATGTTTCGGCAGCCAAATTATCATCTGGCAAATACTCTTTAATAAGATCAGCCCAATCATCCATGCAAACCTCAGCTAAGTTATGATCAGTTTTAATTGTCATCATCCTAGCTGCTAACGACAATTTAGACTGACCTTCTCTACATCCATCGTAGAGTGGCTGATTTGCATCGGCTAGCATATTATAAAATCGCTTCGCATCTACATTGGGTTCCTCAACACTATTATCAACATTTGTTTCATGAAATGCATCATTGACCATTTCATGCATCCTATCATGATCTTGACCCTGCTGATCAAATTGATGTTCATGACCATGCTGATGATAACTACTATCCTGATCAAAATCTACATGACCTTGATAATTACTACTACAATCAACTTCATCAGTAGTACTCTTTTCAAAACCCTCTCCATGTTGATACCAAACATAATATTGCGGCATAAACCCTCTATTTAGTAAATGCTTCCACACCGTCTCAATAAAAAGATATCTCGTATTTTTGCATTTACGACAAGGACAGAAGAGTTTACCGCTTTCCAGGGTTGTTTGCATATTTCCAGCCTGATACATGAATATTTCAAGCCCCTCTTTGAATTCTTTCGTCAACGCTCCCTCCGAATCCTTTTGCGTATACATCCATCTTCGTAGATCGTTATAGACATTTTATAAAAAAGATTTTATAGTTTTTTTTTTGGTTATTATTGTTTTTTTTTTTGATATGAAATTTCAATTGATGCGAGGATGTATTTATAGAAATTTTTTCAGATTTACAACGGATTTACAACGGATTTACAACGGATTTACGATGTAAATTCGATGTAAATTTGTTAGGTAAATAAAAAAAAAACGTGTGCTACCAAACTAGAAACTATCGATGTTAACTCGATGTAATATAAACCGTTGTAAATTTGATGTAAAATTACATCGAATTTACAACGTAAATGCGAGAGTCATATTCGTCGTAAAATCGATGTAATTTTTCCATCGATTTTACGACGATTTATCATGTCGTCGTATAACCGTCGTAATATAGTCGTAAAAGTACGACGATTATACGACGACATATATTTACGAGGAAGTTACATCGAACACATATTTCGTCGTAAAATCGTCGTAAACTCGATGTAATGTTACATCGATTTAAATCCGTCGTAAAATTTCGTTGGAAATAGGCAGTTTTCTTGTAGTGACCCTTATTTTAAAGGAATTGGTAATCTTTCCTTTAAAACTATAGGCATTATCGCTCATTAGTACTTCGGGTTTTAAGTATGTTCAACCTTAACGAAATCGAAGTTTGTTTGCGATTCGGTTTCGAGGTCGTTTTTGTTTATGTTCGAGATTTTTGCGAGTAACTTCTCGGCAAATCGGTAGTCCTACTCCCCCCCCCCTTTTTTGAAAATGAAAATGGAAAAGGATTTCGAATTAAAAGACTTTGCGGAGGTGATGAATATAGCTCGAATATAATCTTTATTGATAACTTTGAGTTCGTTACAATGATTTCGAGCTGATGTCTCTTTGGTGTGAGCGAAGTGATTGTTGTGGTGGCTGGACTCGTGAATCGAGCTGCCTATGTATCTCGTCGAGGGATCAAACCTTAATGTAGTTCGATTCTTGTAAGCACTCATAAGTGATATCGTTTGAGATTCATGATGTTCCATGGTCTTTTTTCCGGTACTCCAGTTCGTGTTTTGGTTAATTTGGAGACGCCATAGCGTACTACTTCGACGACTCGGTAGGGACCTTCTCATTTGGTTCCTAGTTTTCCGGCGTCTATTTCATTGGTGTTTTCGAACACCTTTCGCAAGACTAGGTCTCCTATGCTGAACTTCCTCGGATGGACCTTGGAGTTATAGTAGTGAGCTGCAATTTGCTGGTAGTTTTGGATCCTGATCATTGCTTGATTGCGACGTTCATCGATTAGGTCCAGTTGGTCTCTTAGCATTTCTTCGTTGAGTTCCATGTTATCTAGGCATAGTATCCTTCTAAGACTGGGAACTTAAATTTCAGTGGGGACCACCGCTTCCATTCCGTATGCCAGCGAGAATGGTGTTTCATTCGTGGCTTTGTGAGGTGTGGTTCGGCATGCCCAGAGTACTCCAAGTAGTTCGTCTGCCCACCTCGACTTTTTGGAATGGAGACGTTTCTTGAGGTTGTTCAAGATTGTCTTGTTCGCTGCTCACTACAAGAAAATATGGTTATAGCCACAATTTAGCTACGATATATCCGTGGCTATTGTTTAATAGCTACAAATCAGAATATATTTTTTAAAATCTAAAATTTGTGGCAAATATGTGGCTATTTCGTAGCTAAAGAGCCACAAACTAGACTTTGTAGTTATTCGTAGAGAGATAACCACGAATAGACACAAACCATTTGGTGGAAAATATTGTCACGAATTAGCCACGAAAGTATCGTGGAAATATAGACACAATCGAAACTTGTGACTATTTGTATCTACAGACACAATCGAAACTTGTGACTATTTGTATCTACGACCATGACATCATTTGTGGGTATCCATAACTAATTTGTCACATGTAAATACTTTGTTTTTATATAAAAACCAGGAAATCATACCTCTGTTAAATTGACGTTAATAGCATACGTAAATTGGATTAATTGGGTTTTTTAATTAACATTTATTTTTAATGATAATTTATGGGAAATTGAGAAACAAAAATTTGTTTATCAGAACTGACGATTTAGCTCCAAGTGTGAGTTGTAGTACAATAAATGTGTTTCAATGGACACCAATATGTTTCTTTACTGTCATTTCTTCAAAAATGAGTTTTGATTTGTGTTATATCTTTGTCATGGTCAAGTTGTACTGATTATGTGTGTTGTTATAGGTCACATACAGATGGAGAAGTTGATTTCACACGGTCTTGGTGGTGAAATTGTAATACCGTAAAATACCGGATTGAAAACTTGTGATTAATAACAATGATTAAACGATACAACACGAAACGAATTATGGAAGACAACATTCGAGACAGAGCTATTCCATGATAAAATGGATACACGGAGTCGAGATATGATCTCTTTCCTTAATTCAATAAATCCTCCGTAGTGATACGGAACTGTAGGATTTTTGAATCCCAGGATACAACCGTGGCGAGACCGTTTCACACTCACTTGAAAGCGGAATCTACGAGCTATATTCAACGATATACTCTCGACGTAAAAAACTTACGATTTAATAGACTAAGAAGGACACGAGGGAGAGAGATTGTTGTTCTTGTTGAACAAGTTGTTGTTGGTGTGTTTTGAAATGAAGAGAAGAAGGCTCTTTATATAGAGGAGGAGTGGCCGCCCATGACACAACGCCGACGCATGCAGTGACACACCGCCGCGCAAGGTGGCACGCGAGGTGGCGCGCAAGGTGGCATTTGATGATGCATGCCATGACGCACCACCGCGCAAGGTGGCGTTTGATGATGCATGCCATGACGTTATGCACACCGGTGGCACCGCAAGTAGCGCGGAAGGTGGCACCGCAAGATGCGCGCAAGGTGGCACCGCAAGATGTGCGTAAGGTGGCACCGCAAGGTGTCACGCAAAGAGAGTTTATACCGACATATGTGATAACAAGATTTGTTTTCCGTATCAGGGGTAAACCGATCTACGGGAAAATTTGTTAGTTACGCGGGATTAAATGTTCAGTTTTGAGACAAAATGTTTGTAAAAATTTGTCCCAAAAAGGACTTCTTATTTGTCCTTGTCCACAAGACCACAAGACCACGAGCCCACGAGCCCAGAGCCCGAGCCCGGCTAGGCTAGGCGGCGGCGGCGCGCGTAGGGTCCCCGTCCTCTCTTTAACACACCATGGGTGTTAGTCTTTTGAACAAAGACATTGATTCCTCCATATATATACATGTGTATTTTTCCCCATACTTTGGATGTGGGACAAATGTACATGCTTTTCATTTAGCCAACAAACATTTGATGGGCTAATTTCTTTTCACTTCCACTATTTTAATAAGCCCATTTGACTTACTAAAATTGTTCCAACAATCCCCCACATGAATAGAAATAACTCTAAACATACGAAGACTTGAGAAACTTGACAGATTATTCTGACTAGACGTAACTGACTAGACAGACTCTACTGACTAGACAGACTCTACTAGACAGAAAACAGTCGAGAGTATAAACAAAAATTCACTGTATCTGAGATGGTAGCATTTTTTCAGCCTTGAACCATTCATTGTTATAATTGTCGGGTTTACTTGGCCAGGAGGTGAACATGGTGTCTTGAACCCCCCAGATTTTGATGTAAACTGAGACAACAACTATAACACAGCTTCATTTCTCGTAGAACTTTGTTCTATATTGTGTTCATTTTGGCCTTGAACATGCCTGGTTAATCATGAGTGAACTTGGAAAATATGGCCTCAATATCATTTTCCTAGAAACGGCCCTATTTCACACTCATAAGGTGATTTGCCATTAGCTTGTAATTTTTAAGGTGTATCCTGTAATACTCTATTTTACAAAGCTTGGACTCAAATCATTAAAAGCTTACGCTTATCCTGAAAACATACAGGTAGCACTCTTTATCATCCTGAGAACTGGGAAGAGACAAAGTCTCACAGTGCTTTTAGGAGATTTAGTTTGACTTAGTTTTCCCTTTGAACCTACTTCTTGGGATCTCCAGTCCGTAGGTGGGGTTACCGCCAAACCTCCTCTTATGTCATAGGCTTTAATCCCATTCCTCTTGATGATTTTACAACTTGATCTCGTGACAAACCTTTAGTGAGCGGATCTACTAGGTTGTCTGTCGATTTGATGTAATCAATTGTGATTACACCACTCGAGATCAAATGTCTAATGGTTTTATGACGTCTTCTTATATGACGAGATTTACCATGATAAAGATTACTCAGTGCCCGAGCTATAGCCGATTGACTATCACAATGTACTCGTAATGCTGGCACTGGTTTCTCCCACATTGGAATATCTTCCAAAAAATTCCGAAGCCATTCTGCTTCCTCTGCGGTTTGTCTAGCGCTATAAACTCAGATTCCATGGTTGATCTGGCCAACAGAGTTTGTTTGGTAGATTTCCATGACACTGCTCCACCACCAAGCGTAAAGACATATCCACTTGTGGATTTTGAGTTCTTGGAGTCGGAAATCCAGTTTGCGTCACTGTATCCTTCCAAAACTCCCGGTTCTTTACCATAGTGTATACCATAACTTTTAGTATGACGTACATAGTCCAATACTCTTGTTATGGCTTTCCAGTGTGTATGTCCTGAATTACTAGTGTAGCGACTCAGTACATTGACTGCGTGCGCTAAATCGGGTCTTGTACAATTGGTTAAGTACATTAGACTTCCGATTACTCTTGCATATTCCAGTTGTGACACTGCTTCACCTGTATTTTTTGTTAGGTGAAGTTGAGAGTCAACATGAGTTTTTGCTGTCCCATTTGAGTAGTCTTTAAACCGCTCAAGGATCTTTTCAGCATAATGTTTTTGGGATAGAATGATTCCTTCAGAATTTCTAGTGATCTTAATCCCTAGAATGACATTAGCAAGTCTCATATCTTTCATATCAAACTTACTGCTTAGCATGTTTTTCGTTCGATTGATCATGTCTTTATTGCTACCAATAATTAACATATCATCAACGTACAAACATAGCAAAATATATCTGTGAGGAGTAATTTTGATGTATATGCATTTATCACATTCATTTATACTGAAACCATCTGACATCATTACGTTGTCAAATTTTTCATGCCATTGTTTTGGAGCTTGCTTGAGTCCATACAACGACTTTACAAGTCGACATACTTTGTGTTCTTGTCCCGGGACAACACACCCTTCAGGTTGTTTCATACAAATCTCCTCTTCTAAATCACTATTTAGAAAGGCAGTTTTCACATCCATTTGATGGATTTCTAGGTTTCTTAATGCTGCTAAACTAATCAGCATTCGAATTGAAGTTATTCTCGTTACCGGAGAATAGGTGTCAAAGAAATCCAAGCCTTCTTTTTGCCGGAAACCTTGCACCACAAGCCTAGCCTTGTACTTATCGATTGAGCCATCGGTTTTTAATTTTGTTTTGAAAATCCATTTACACCCTAGTGATTTAAACCCTTGTGGTAAATCGGTTATCTCCCATGTATGGTTTTGCATAATGGAGTCGATTTCACTATTAACGGCTTCCTTCCAAAAAGGTGCGTCTAGTGTAGACATGGCTTCAGTGAAACTTTGAGGTTCATTCTCTAAAAGAAAGACCATTAAGAAATCTTCACCATAAGATTTTTTCTTACGAGCTCTTTTGCTACGTCTAGGTTCATCTGCAACTTCTTCTGCATCATCTAGAAATGTGCCAGAAGTGCTTGCTTCAGTTACAGAGGTAATTGCAACTTTCTCTTCACGAGTTCGTTTCAGATTTTTATCTTTACATGGAAACATATGTTTAAAGAAAGAAGCATTCCTTGATTCCATGGTTGTATTAACATGGATGCTCGGTATGTCTGATTTATGAACCAGAAACCGATAAGCACTACTGTTGTGTGCGTATCCGATGAAAATACAATCCACTGTCTTCGGTCCAATTGTGACCTTTTTAGGAAGTGGTACTGCAACTTTTGCGAGACACCCCCACACTTTTAGGTATTTGTACGAAGGTACAACACCTTTCCAAAGTTCATATGGTGTTTTACCAGTGACTTTGTGCGGTATTTTGTTGAGGATATCATTGGTGGTAAGCAACGCTTCCCCCCCACATGTTCTGGGGTAACCTAGATTCCTGCAACATTGCATTCATCATCTCTTTAAGAGTTCGGTTTTTTCGTTCCGCAACTCCGTTAGATTCAGGTGAATAGGGAGCGGTCGTTTGATGGATAATTCCATGTTCTTTACAGAATGCATTAAATGGTCCATCATATTCGCCTCCTCTATCACTTCGAACTACTTTAATAGTTCTATCGAGTTGGTTTTCAACCTCGATTATATATTCCTTGAATTTTTCCAAGGCTTCATCTTTGCTTCGTAGCAAATAGATGTAACAATATTTTGTACTATCATCTATGAAAGTCACAAAATATTTTTTACCGCCTCGAGTTTGAACGAATTTTAAATCACACAAATATGTATGAATTAAACCGAGAGGTTCAGTTGTTCTCTCTACACGAGGGGATGGAGTTTTTGTGAGTTTTGCCTGTACGCATCCTTCACATTTCTCTTTACTTGTTTTGTAAGTCGGGATTAGGTTTAAGTTCATTAGTCTTTTTATCGACTTAGAATTAACGTGTCCTAACCGTTCATGCCAAATGTTAAATGACTCTAGCAAATAAGCAACTGGATCTTTCTTATTGATGGAAATGTTTGAAACAGACTCAACAACAGAAGTTACATCATTAGAAGTCGATGCTTCATTATTACGAATGACTGTCATAACACACATTTTGATCAGGCCATTCTTCACATACCCTTTGCCTAGGTACACTCCATACTTCTTCAGAACCAGCTTGTCTGAGTCGAAGTAGACAGCAAATCCGGCCTTGCTCATCAGAGTACCGGAGATCAGATTCTTTCTCATGTCTGGGAGATGCTTCACGTTTTGAAGGATGACTTCCTTTCCTGAAGTCAGCTTTAACACCACTTTCCCACGACCAGCAATTTTGGAAAATGCAGAGTTCCCCATATAAAGCTGCTCCTCATACTTGCTCTTCTGATACGTGCTAAACATGCGCCTATCAGTGCATATGTGGGTTGTGGCACCTGTGTCGTACCACCACTCCATCTGGTTGTCATCAACCATGTTGGCCTTTGTGACCACAGCACACAAGTCAGCTTCTGTGAGGTTGGATTGGGCATTCCCGGTGTTTTTGGGTTTGCTCCTACACACGTCAGCTTTGTGGCCAATTTTACCACACTTGTGGCATTTTCCTTTGAACTTCTGTTCAGTTGAACCCTTCTTCTTGAAGTTTGTAGAATTGGTAGGTTTCAGATTTGGCTTAGCCGCGGCTTTGCCTTTACCTATCCCTTTGAACTTGTGTTCAGCCACGTTCACGTCGTAGTCACAACCTTGAAGGCCAGTTGAGGTTCGGTTCCTAGCCTCCATTTGCAAACGTGTGACTAAGTCTTCGAGAGACAAAGCCTTTCGCTTGTGCTTCAAGTAGTTCTTGAAGTCCAACCAGCCCGGAGGAAGCTTCTCGATGAAGCAATTAACTGTGAAGATCTCACAGATGCACATTCCTTCCGCCGCTATCTCGTGGCAAAGAAGTTGAAGATATTCAACTTGCTCCATCATTGGTTTGGAGTCCACCATACGAAAGTCAAGAAACTTTGCGGTTGCAAATTTCTGACATCCGGCATCAAGAGCTTTGTATTTCTTCTCCAAAGCGAGCCACAAGTCTTTGAAGGATGTAGACTAGCTGTACACCAAGTACAATGGGTCGATCAGACGGCCCAAGATCCAGCCTTTGCACAAGAAATCCCCTTGGGTCCATGCATCAACGCTTGCCACAGTGAAAGCGTCAGTGTTCCCAGGTTGAAGGATTGGTTTATCCTCTTTGAGAAACTTGTCCAGCTTTAGTGTGGTCAGAAAGAAATACATCTTGTGCTGCCACGTTTTGAAGCCTTGTCCGTCAAATTTCTCCGGCATCGGTCCTGTAGTGACCGTGTTTGAATGGACCACTCGGTTGGCATTGCCAGTTGATCCTTGATTAGCCGCATCAGCAGCTAATGCGGAATCTTGAGTCGGAGGTCCATCAATGTTCAGGCCGAGAAGACTGTCAATGACGTTGTCGTTTTCGTCAGCCATAATTGCAAGTCTGTTCAACACAAGAACAAAACGAGAATTAGAATAATTTCAAGTATTTGAAATTAAACACACGATTTAATATGCTAAACAAGCGTTTTAAAACGTTTTGCGGAATCACTTAAGAAGCGTTGGCAAACACCGTTTCCGTTTTGCAAACTCGCTTAGAAAGCATTCGCAGAAACGTTGTGTTTAACCGCTAAAGAGCGGATCGCAAATCCGTTAAGAAAGTGGATAACACAGCTCCGGGTTTCTAAAAAATAAGAAAGCCGATTTGAAATCGTTTTAAACAAGTTGACAAATTCTCAATACGATTTTAGCGATAGGCTAGAAGCGGATTTATTGAATTAAGATTGTAATACCGTAAACTACCGGATTGAAAACTTGTGATTAATAACAATGATTAAACGATACAACACGAAACGAATTATGGAAGACAACATTCGAGACAGAGCTATTCCATGATAAAATGGATACACGGAGTCGAGATATGATCTCTTTCCTGAATTCAATAAATCCCCCGTAGTGATACGGAACTGTAGGATTTTTGAATCCCAGGATACAACCGTGGCGAGACCGTTTCACACTCACTTGAAAGCGGAATCTACGAGCTATATTCAACGATATACTCTCGGCGTAAAAAACTTACGATTTAATAGACTAAGAAGGACACGAGGGAGAGAGATTGTTGTTCTTGTTGAACAAGTTGTTGTTGGTGTGTTTTGAAATGAAGAGAAGAAGGCTCTTTATATAGAGGAGGAGTGGCCGCCCATGACATCACGCCGACGCATGCAGTGACACACCGCCGCGCAAAGTGGCACGCGAGGTGGCGCGCAAGGTGGCATTTGATGATGCATGCCATGACGCACCACCGCGCAAGGTGGCGTTTGATGATGCATGCCATGACGTTATGCACACCGGTGGCACCGCAAGTAGCGCGCAAGGTGGCACCGCAAGATGTGCGCAAGGTGGCACCGCAAGATGTGCGTAAGGTGGCACCGCAAGGTGTCGCGCAAAGAGAGTTTATACCGACATATGTGATAACAAGATTTGTTTTCCGTATCAGTGGTAAACCGATCTACGGGAAAATTTGTTAGTTACGCGGGATTAAATGTTCAGTTTTGAGACAAAATGTTTGTAAAAATTTGTCCCAAAAAGGACTTCTTATTGGGCCGATGGCCCTGTCCACAAGACCACAAGACCACGAGCCCGGCTAGGCTAGGCGGCGGCGGCGCGCGTAGGGGTCCCCATCCTCTCTTTAACACACCAAGGGTGTTAGTTTTTTGAACAAAGACATTGATTCCTCCATATATATACATGTGTATTTTTCCCCATACTTTGGATGTGGGACAAATGTACATGCTTTTCATTTAGCCAACAAACATTTGATGGGCTAATTTCTTTTCACTTCCACTATTTTAATAAACCCATTTGACTTACTAAAATTGTTCCAACCGAAATTGCTATGACCGAAACAAGAAAAGGTTGTGATGAATATAGAGTCTATCGATCGAATAGAGTGAGTAAGAATTGCAGAGAATGAAGATTGCAAAAAGAGTGAAGAGAGAGTTTTTTTTTCTTTTGGTCTAAAAAAGTTTTTAATTTGATGATGATTAAAGAAATAGAATTAGAGATTTAATTTTGGGATTTTTTACTCAGACCCAATCGGACTTGAGATTAGGAACGTTGAACTCTGTTTTTAACATCTCTAAGTTGATCATACATAGGCACGATCTTGCGTTTTACATAAAAGTAATGTATTTTTTTTTTCTTTTTTTGGTCAAAAAAAGTAATGTATTTAAATTTGAATACTCACATGTAAACTGAATTTGAAATTAATTTGGAAATTGATTTTGACATTTTGTAATCGAATTTGGAATGAAAATTAATATACCATAATGGAATTTGGAATGATTTGTATAATACCATAATCGAATTTGGAATGAAAATTAATATTTGTATATAGCCATGTTTAGCCACAAATTATTATGTGGCTCTATAAAAATCAAAAATTTGGCTATGAAATATTAATTCCTGGCTTTATTTTGGTTGTCAAAATTTATTCTCTACTACGGCCATCATTAGTGGGAGTCTTTTTTAGAGTCTTTCACAATAAAATAATAATAAACTTTGAGAAATTCATGAGAGAGAATGACGAGAGTTTTTCAAATGAGAAACTTTGAGAAACTTTGAGAAACTCATAAGAGACCCATATGCCCTATGTTTTCGTCTAATTGGCTCAATTTTTTTTATAACTTAAAATTTAATCAAATAATTAAAATATATTTAAAATAATAATAATATATTATTGAGAGACTCCTTTGTATAATTATATCTGAAAAATCCTATCTTTTATCCCTCATTTTTTCTTCTCGCTTGTTTTTTTTTTTTTTTTTTTTTT